>VONZ01000248.1:0-600000 GCA_012976165.1 Labeo catla
ATTTGTAAAAGTTATATATTTTATATGATACTATAAATTATATATTATATAAATTAGTATAACCTAAAGGTTTAATTCTCCCAAAAATGAAAATTCTATCTTCATTTACTCACCCTCAAGGTGTTCCAAACCTGTATGAATTTGTTTCTTCTATTGAACATAAAAAAAAGATATTTTGAACAATATGGCAAAATAAACAGTGAGTACATGACGACAGAAGTTGCATTTTTGGTTGGTCTCTTTAATATGGGAAAAATAAATAAATAAACTCAATTTGAAAGTGCCACCAAAAAATAATTAGAAAATGGTGAAGAAAATCCTTCTCAAATCTTTTGCTGTCAAACTCTGTGCCAGTCAAACTCATTATTTTGCTGCAAATTCATCTGTCAGTTGGTAGAAGCTATAGCCAAATTAGCCATATGCCAACATGGACAGGTTGTGCGATTGTGTTCTCACCAAAAAATCATGAACAAACCCATGTTATTTTCAATAATTTATATACTTTTGTAGTATTTATTAATATTTGGAATATCTTTTATTTTTAGATTTAGAAATTTTAGTAATTTTGTAATCAGTTAATATCTATTAGTTGTGTTTTATGAAATTTTAAAATATATATTTTCAATTTTTCTCTGTAGATTTTTTTAGTTTTTGTCATTTTAGTAGTTAGTAGTGTCTAATTTAGTAGCTTTATTTCAATTACCAAAAACAATTCTGGTAACGCTTTAGAATAGGGAACACATATTCACTATTAACTATAAGAATTTACTAATACTTAGTAAGGTAGTTAAGTTCATGTTCCATGAAGATATTTTGTAAATTTCCTACCGTAAATATATAAAAACTTTATTTATGATTAGTACTATGCATTGCTAAGAACTTCATTTGGACAACTTTAAAGGTGATTTTCTTAATATTGTGATTTTTTTTTTTTTTTTTTTTTTTTTTTTTTTTTTTTTTTTTTTTTTTTTTTTTCTTTTTTTTTGCACCCTCAGTGTTCAGATATTCAAATAGTTGTATCTCGGCCAAATATTGTCCTATCCTAACAAAACATACATAAATGGAAAGCATATTTATTCAACTGATGTATAAATCTTAATTTAAAAATGTACCCTTATGACTAATTTTGTGGGCCAAGGTCACAAATATGATCATGCAGAATAAGGCATTCATATGTGCTTTATAAGTAGTAATAAACAGCAAAACTACAAAGTTTGTGAAAAAACTACACAAGGCTTTAAAAATATTTGACCCAGTTTATCCTTGCAAGTCCTTATCCATTTCAAGAGACCAATAATAAACCTATATACATTTCAGTATTTCATTCTGAAAACGTCTGCTTTTGTGTTTGACTTCAGTGTTGAGTTGTCTTGTGATGTTCAGTGTAAGATCTGGGGCTTGAAATAAAACCAGCTGAGAAGCACTGTTCAAAATATAAAAATATACAGTGAATCATGTCTGTATATTTCTCAAAAGGCAATCAAGATGGAATCATTCTAATAATCTGACAAAATATAAATCATTAGTATGTTTGTCTTTGATTGTACTTAGCATGGTTTATGCAACCAAACATCCGTTGCGCAGTGTAAGCTAGGAGCATATGCACGGGAGCTTGTTAAACATCCACCCCAAGGCGATGTCAGGCCTTTCACTGAAGCTTACTGAACCCCTTCCGGCTCCTGTGACTCGTCCCCTGGGATGCTGGGAGAGGAAGGCAGCTCTGCAGAGCATACGTTTCCAGCAGGGTGGAGATGGGCTGAATGAATATCAAAGGTAATTTCAATTATCATTTCAGTTTGCCATGTTTTTGAATATAGACCACAGGCATAAAACAGAAAGCCATGGCTCTGAGACCTCGATGTGAAGTGCCATAAAAAAAATTATAGCATTCTGTACTTAAACTCAGGTGAAGATCTTACAGTACAGTATATGCTGCTGTGTGGGAAGACTGAATAAGACTTGGGGTGTTATGTGGCCTTCGTGTTCTGTTGGTATCACAGTAATTTTCTCTCTCAATTGCGTAGACCTTGAGTTGAGTGATAACTTATGACAGTGGCTGATGAAATAAAAGTGCTGTACATATTCACTCCACATTAATCGCTGCTGTGACCTTGACTGATTACATACAAACCGGGACGCACAATAGTTCTTTGAGCAGAGTATGTGTGTGTGTGTGTTTGTCTGATGTGACTGTGCTTCATGATAATTGGCCCCAAAGGATTTGCTTGTTCCAGCAGCCAGAGGGCGTCAGACAGGTGGGGCTAAATTCATCATGAATCTACTGATTTCACTACTGTCAAAACAGTAGAAAGAGCACTCAGCTGTGTCATGGCAGACCTTTGCATGATGGGATAGAAATGAGCATTTTAGAAATCTCATAGTGTGTCCTTTCAGTGTCTTCATGTGTCTTTGACTTATTATATAATGATGTTTGAATTGTCTCCTAAACTATAGTGTCATAATGCTGACATCTGCACTTAAACGCTGAAGGTTGCCAAGTTGCTGTGGACAGACCACTTGGCCAAAAATCAGTATGGTGGTAATAGGAATAATCCCACTTTTTTCAGTAAAAGAGCCAATTGTTAGTTTGATGGAGATGTAAAACGTGTATTTTTTCTAGAATGATTTGAGGTAATTAAGCTGAATTTACAAAGTAAATTTACATTTGATTTCTTCTTCTTCTTCTTCTTTCTTTTTTTTTTTTTTTTTTTAAGTCTTTAAACCTAATATTTACATAGGCATATTTGTTATTTCTCATTAATATGTGTAGTTAAAGCAAGTGAACGTTAATTTAAATTTAACATCTTTTGGTTTTATTTATTTTTTATTTTTTCTAGAATGATTTAAGGTTATGAAGCTAAATTTATAACATCACATTCAAAGAACATGGGTCAATATCACTATAGAGTGCCTTTTGGTGCCCTGTACATAAATAACTCATTTGTTATGATAACTTAACATAAACATGACTATGAAAGGGTGTGTTATATTAGGCTACTTTTTTTTTTTTTTATTCATAACAAAAGCATTACTTGGCTGCATTTTCTAGATTTTTAAAGTATTTGTAAATTAAGTAATTATAATTAATTAAACAAATAACCCTGTTTAGTAAAGGGACATTATACCTTTTAGAAAATATAATTTGCATCTTAATATTGCAATGAAAACGTATTTAACAGTAATATATATGTCCATGACAGGATGGGCATATCTTATGGTTTATGCTTCGAATAATGGCCCATAATTATCTAAAAAAAAAAAGTGTGGGAGCTCAGCTAATATGTTTCTATAGTACTTGAGTGTCTACTATTTATGACATGACATAAAGCGAATGGGAAATTAAGACCAACATTTTTGAGTATTGTGAGGGTTGAAAGGCACTCTATGGGTGATACTGACCCAGATCTGATATTATTCATTTCTAAATATGGTAATTAAAGCAAGTAAACTTTAATTTAAAATTAAACATTTTTTTGTTTTTATTTTAAGCATTTTATAATATCTAAAAATGTCAGTGTTTTTTTTTCATAATAATAGATTTTCTGCCTTTTAAATTTGTCGGATATTAGTAATATATATTTTTTTTTTTTGTATTTTCTGGTACCTATTTGCTATGTCTGCTTACTACTATATACTGCATTTTAAAGGGATAGTTCACCCAAGAATAAACACTCTGTAATTAATTACTCTAATCTCATTCCAAACCCGTAAGACCTTCATTCATCTTCAGAACAAAAATTAAGATATTTTTGATGAAATCTGAGCTTTCTGGCCCCGCATAGACAGCAATGCAACTGACACATTCAAGGCCCAAAAAGGTAGTAAGGGCACCATTAAAATAGACTATGTGACATCAAGTATAGCTTTATAAAATTAAGGTTGAACCACTGATGTCAAATGTACTATTTTAACTATGTCCTCATTACTTTTCTGGGCCTTGAGCGTGTCAGTTGCATGTCTGTCTATGCAGGGTCAGAAAGCTCTCAGATTTAATAAAAAATATCTTAATTTGTGTTCCAAAGATTAACGAAGGTTTTACAGGTTTGGAACGACATGTGGTGAGTAATTAATGACAGAATTTTCATTTTTGCATGAAATATCCCTTCAAGGGATTGTTTTGAGAAAGAATATGTCCAGTCTAAAGCACAATACCTTGGGGGCAAATTACTTTTTAGACCAGGTTGCTTTTTTGTGGTATCTGGCAACCCTTCACCTGGAGCTTTAATGAGGAGAACATGCTCTCATGTTAAGAAGGAGAGCACCAGATGTATGCAGATTGAACAGCAGCTACTGTTAACGCAGACTGTCTTCGATAATAAGATTAATAAGATTAATTTGTTTGAATTCGTTTGAATTATACCATGTTACCGCTTTATTACTTTACACTAGCCCAGTGGAGACTGAGACATCACCACCACTTTTTTTCCTATCCATATTCCACAACAAGGAACTCGGACAACCCCCAAGTTTGGAACCAGTAAGGGTGCTAAATGTAAGATGACTAATTTTGTGGACTGAATGTTTTACTTGACAAAATGCATTTACATTTTGCTCATAAAAAACACAAAAGTTGCAACTTATCAAAAATAGAAATGTTAAGTCAGCACTTTATTTCTTGGTAAAACTGTAAAACTGATTTGATACAAGAAATCCACACAGTTCTTCTCTTTCTATAGGCACATACGGATAAATGTCATTTTGGCGACAGCATCTCACAAAATGCATTTTGTCCAAAAATGCTTAATCTTTGAATACATATTTATGCACAAGATATTTTTTGCACAGTCCATTTTGTGATTCAGGGTGTCATGAAATGCATTTTGACCATGAAAAGAATTGTCTGGATCACAGAATGTGTGTTTGAAAAGCATTTTGCACATGCTGAATCATCAAAAGCAATGTACAAAAACCATTTTGTGATCCAGACATCCACGAAATGAAAAATGCATTCACTCATTCAACTTGTGAAAATTTTCATGTGAAGTAATTAATTTATCCTCCGAAATTAGTCAGGTTCCACTTAACGGCCCATTGGTTGCTAGTAGGCGTTCATAATCGACTAAATGTGGGTGGATTATAATATTAAAGAGCTTCACTGTCTGCACTGACTTAGATTGTCCCATATCATGCTGCTACACATTTGCATAAAGTGCATAAATGCTCTTGCAGTGTGAATCTGCCTTAAAGTTATAGTTCATGCAAAAATTTAAATTTAGCTGAAAATTTACTGAAAGTTTACTCAGGCCATTCGTAGACGAATGTAGATGAGTTTGTTTGTTAATCAAACAGATTTTGATAAATTTAGCATTAATGCCTCACTAATGGATCCTCTGCAGTAAATGGGTGCCGTCAGAATGAAAGTCCAAACAACTGATATAAAGCATCACAATAATCACAGTGTGACTCCAGTCCATCAATTAATGTCTCATAAAGTCGTTTCTGTGCAAAATATGATTCCATAACTCATTATAACGCTTCCACTATATTCTTTCATATCAAAATCCACAGACACATCTGTTTAGAGCTGATTTCGCTTGCAAATGGTGCTCGATCTTTGGAGATTCAGATGAGATAACTTTATTGGAGAAAGCAATATTATGGATAGAGGACTTGTAATTCATCTGGAAGCAACGATTTGAAATCTTCTCAATGATGGATGTGTTTATTACAGACACACAGCTTTTTGCTTTGCACAATGTTAATCGATGGACTGGAGTTGTGTGGATTATTGTGATGTTTTATAAGCTGTTTGAACTCTCAATCTGACAGCTGCACAGAGGTGAACTATTCCTTTAAGGTCTCGTATTTATGTGTATTTATGGTCTTATTTTTCACCACAATGTCATAGAGCAGTTGAGATTGTTTTCTATTACGGTAATATGATCTGCTGCTGTTGTGACACATATACAATAGTTTTTACGAGAAGTTATTTCCTGTTTATATATATATATATATATATATATAAAGAAAAAGATAAAAAGAAAAAGGCCAGTGAAAACAGGCCGCACATGAATCACAGCATTGTGCGGCAGTTACAGTCAACATTACTGCTCTATAATGACAGTAAAAGCCTGGATTTGTCCATAACCTTATAAATAAGTGAAGAGGTATGCACATAACCAGAGCACAAGGGCATTGAGTTGCATTCCATTTCCTGCTGCTGTTGTTGACCCTCCCTTTGACTTTCAATGTCATAACTGTAAGTGAAATCATCATAGAGATCTCTGCTGCCTATAGCAGATTAAGAAAACGATGGAGCTTTTTGAAAGGTGTCCGTTTCTGCAAGCATGTGCATCTTCTGTACGCTCTCTGTTCTCTGTCTCTCCCCACTTCTGTTTCTTTCAATTCTTTGTCTTTCTCTCGAAGAGATTTAAGAGTAACAAAGATAATACGCTTTTCCCAGAGCACTAAAAGAGGGCGAAATATAGAGAAGAATGTAAAAATAGAAGACGTTAGCTGTCATGATTGATTTTAAAGCGAGATTTGAGATTTCCCTGAGATAATTAAAAAGGAGCTCTCCTGACAGCAGTTTCCAGTACAGTACAGTACAGTGCTGTAGAGAACAGACCATACAAGCTGAGTTTGGGAGCGTGTTTTAAGTGAGAGATTGTATTTACAGACTTATTAAGCCTTAATATCTTTTAACATACAGCAACGGCAGTCTCCCAGGAGACCAATTATCTGACTTTGTGTACAAAAATGAACTACGGCACAAGAAATCTTCATGCGTTTTGTGCTGCGATGCTGTGTGTGTGTGTGTGTGTGTTTGTTTGAATCGAATTATTTCATCTTCGCAGCCACCGAGTGAGACAGGAGCCAGAGCAATGCAGCACATCCTCTGCAGTTCTCACGTGAATGCAGTCTGAGAGCTGTTGGCATCGCTTCGTAATCAATTTTGGAGAGAAGCCCAGTGCTGGCGAGTTCCACGTAGTGTTGAGATATTTATAGTTGTTTTTTCATTAGCCTTGTACACTTTTTGAGGTACTAGAGCTTGCGATATTTATAAAGTTCCTATGTCTGTTAGGTTTTATTTTGGTATACGTTTATTTGGCTGTGACAAAACATGGGATGTGCGTCGAAAGCGCTGGACTCAGCATATAAAGGACATACTGAGCTAAGGTTGAAGATTAGCTCACCTTTAACACTGCGGTTAAATCATCAATAAACCTAGAGCCCCTTTGTCCCCTGAGATCTGCAGTCATGAAGAATTTCTCTCTAAATCGCATGTGGCCAATGCAGCTGAGCAGCGTGTGCTGTTGTGTCGACTATGTCGTTTGCGCTCTCTGCAGACTCAGGAAGCATTTCAAGAGTTTATTTACATGGATGAGGGGGTAAATGGTGGTAATTCCCTTATTTTTATTCTCAGTTTCTATCTGGGATGAAGTACTTAATTATACTCAAGTATTATTTTGATGTGTTTGTACTTTACTCGAGTGCTGTTGAAATTGAATGCTTGAATTCTTTTACTCAGATTTCCGAGGAGAAATCTGCTTTTTGCAAATGCATTTAGACTTTCAAAGGTCACCATGGCTTACATTTTTCCAGTTACAAAAGTATCCAATTTAATTCTAACTCTAATTTAAAAGATTTCTGTGTAAAAATCTAATTGGACACAACTATGGTCATTCGTCCTTGTGAGGAGACCTTTCCGTAGTCTCCACAACACAGAGGTGCACCCAAAGCAAATGCTTTAATTACTGCATTAATTAATGTAGTTTTATTACAACCATCATTGATGATGGTTGAACTTGACTTGAACTGAATTTATAATGCCTTGAGCATTACAAAATCAGTGACCTGAGAAAACTCTGGTTAAACAAGTTGTGTTACAAAGTTTGGGCATCAGACTTTTTTTAATAGTTTTTTTAATGACATTTAATCTGCACGTTTAGTAGGATTTTTTCAGAAAAGGAGCTCCATTTCTTTAAATAAGAAACCTTTGCTGTCAATATGATGGCGTGAAAGGCACTGGGAATTTTATCGTCAGCTAAATAAGTTCGGGAGTCTTTTTGAATGTGTTATGTGTTGGACCGTGGTCATTTTCAGCGATTAAAACCTTATGATTTACTCTGTTCTAGTGTTGTCACGATACCAAAATTTTGACTTCGATATAATACCTGACTAAAATATCACGATACTACTACTAAACCGATACTATGAAAAAAACATAGAACAACAGGAAAAGTAATTGAATAATAGATGAATAGATTAAAAAATAATAATCACATGCCAGTGCCACTACATAGGATTATGGTGAACAACTATATAATAACATATTTAATGTTAATAACATAGAACTATATAATGACTTATTTAAAAAATAAAAAATAAAAGTAATCACATACCAGTGCCACTACACAGGATTATGGTGAACAACTACCCAGCCTACAGGTATGTAGAGATCTTTGCTATATTGGTAAGTTAGCTTGAAGGATAATGCCAAATCTCATGATATATTTCATGATATAGATATATTTCATGATATAGTAATTTTATTTCACAATAACAATACCATGATATAGTCATTTTTTGTTATTTTATCTTTGTTATTAATAATAAGAACCTAAATGAAAGAAACAAACTAAAGGACAACTACAATAAAACAAAGACACAAATGAAATAAATAGGGCTCTATGAAATCTGTTTTATTTTTTCCTAAATTCCATTTTAATTTTTCTAGACTCTATTTTAATAGTTAGATTTAAAAATATATATATATTTATCAAAAAGCATGTCTAATTAATTGAAATCATGAAACTTTATTAAAAGTTTAACAAAAATAACGTTTTTAAGGCCTATTGAAATACGTTTTATTATTTTTCTCAAATTCAGTTTTGTTGATGAATCTCTGTTGTCCATTAATTTTTTAATTGTTTTATTACATTTTAAAAATCAAAAGCATGTCTAATGAATTTATAAAGGATAATTAGATTTGATAAAGAATTAACTTATTATAGGCTATTTATTTCTCTCTTTATTTCAGAAATACTGTGTTGTGTATTTGCAATTTTCTGGTAAATAAATTCTGGTAAATATTGTTTTCTGGTAAATATTCCTTAAACATTGTTTTAATAATATTTTTAGTAGTAGTAGTAGTACTATCTTTACATTAAGTAATATATTTCTGACTGTTAAGTTAACCCGAACTTTTATTTTGACGGGTTGCTGTGAAGACCTTAGGGTTTCTGTTTGTATATTATATGACGATCGTTTTCCGCAAAGAAACGGTAAAATGCTTATGAAGTGACTCTCAGAGCAGTTCTAGAGATTATGTTCATGTGTTCATGTACTCATTTATTTCAGGTGAGTCTGAAAACACTGCGAGCGCCACATGCATGTGTAAACAAAACTGCACGTCTGCGCCATTCACTAACACAGACACGGCTCTTAGTAAAATGCATTCTTAAAGTACCGGTACTAGTAAAATGCGGAATCGTACCGTTTTTAAAAGCAGCGTATCGCAATACTTTTAAGTACTGGGTATATCGTGCAACACTACTCTGTTCTTCGCATGAAGATAATGGCGACTTGTTTGTAATACTTTTATACTTTTTTTTGTGGTTTTTTTGCAATAAATACCTGTCACAATATGTTTATTGCAAAACCAGAAATATACTTTTTATTTTTGAATGTATATGATTCCTGACATCTAAAAGAATTTGAATCATGCACACAAAAATTGTAAGTAATATTATTAGACACTGCAACAATAAAGTGATTATTTTGAACTGAAGTAAGCTTTTATTTGAGATACAGTGGGTTTAAATGACTAATTTTTTTAATGTTACAATTGGCCCCCAAACACTGTACCCCCACCAAGGGGGCAATTGTAACACTCTGACTTCTTGCATATAATTCAGTATTATAGTCCTGTCCTTATTAGTGAACATATATTAATTATATTATTAATTAGTTCACCTATATTTTTTCTTGTATCATAGGATGACTGGTGTATTTCAAGTAGTCTGTGGGTTATGAATGAAAATGTTAACATTTTTTTTTTACAGTTGCCCCCAGTCTCCCCTGTTTTTGTCTAGATACTATGACTTTTAATGGAGTAATAGTTAACACAGTAATCCTACTTTAATTTTATTCCACTTCTGACATTTATTATTTAAAATATGACAGCTTTAAAAAAAAAAAAAGCAGTTGTCATGCTATTTGTCATGCTATTGAGATATTTCTCAGGGTAGGGAACCTGCCATTTAACAGCTAATTAGCACATTTTCAGCATAATATAAATTGTAAAAGAAAATGCACAAAAAAAAAAAATAAATAAATAAAATAAAATAAAACAATTGTTTTGGCCAACAGAAGTTGTAAAAACTTAGAACACATAAACACATCACTAATTGCCTCAATAAAAATGTGAGCTACAGTATACCCATTTATGATTTTTTTTTTTTATTATTATTTTTTGATAACTAACTATAACAAGGTGTCGTTGATAAAGTGCAATTATACATTTAAGTACTAAGTAATACTAATTATCAGAATGTACTTACTATAGGGTGTTAGGGTATAGTGTTGGGAAAAGGGTTTGGTATAAGGTTAGTTCCATGCAGTTAACCAAATTTTTGCTAGTAGTTGCAACCTCATATTACTATAGTAAGTACATGTTATGTGTAACAAGGAAACTGTAAAATAAACTATTACCAAAACATATTGCTCATTAGCTCATGTTGCTTAATGCATTAACTAATGTTAACAAATTAACTCTTATTGTAAAGTGTTACCAAAACTTCTGTCCTCAGAACAGTTCAATATTTTATATATCTGACTCTTGCCTGAATATATGTTACTGTGGTTTTATTGAGTTCATTTGCTTCCCAACAGCAACTGCAAAATATGTTGATTATTTTTAGTAGTTAGGACAAAATTTAGATCACTGAAATTATGTTTGACTATATTTACTTGGCTCTATAGTTACTGCAATATAGTATTTGTGACAACTAGCCCCAGTTTCTTCTATTTGATGTTTTTTAGGAGTGAGGAATGTCCGTTTCTTCGGTGTATGTGAGTTTGTGTACTGCATGTAGCCTGTCATGAATTTGTCGTACCCTTGCTTGTTTTTATATGCAGCTATATTTGCTATGAAACTCTACATGTATGTATGAGCTTGTCAATTGTGAGTTGTTGGAGAGTGTGATGGTCTGTTGCACTCCTGGTATGCGCTGTGCATATGTGAATGTGTGTAAGTGCATCTGGCCGTGAATGAATACTTCGATTCTCTACCTCTTACATTTTCAGGCACTATTTTAGCCCGCTTCCATTCAGCGGATACTCCGTTAGCATGACCAAACCCTGTTACCATGGTGCCCCGCTGGGACGATAACCCACCCCAACCCCTCACGGACCGCGTCAGCCCAGTTTCCGTAAAAAGTTCCGGATTTTTTCGCCGTCAACTTCCTTAGAAAGAGCAGGCACATTCCTATTACAGTGCAGCATATGTAAGAGGCTTAGAGGGAATAGCTGTAACCTTGGAGACGCTCCACAGCTCAGAGCTTCACTTTCAACCAGCCAGATGTCGTGTAATAAATAGCGAGGGAGTTAATGTACTCTGAAGTACAGCTGGGCTCAGGGTAAGAACCAGAGGACCCACTGTGTCCCAGCTGGAGCTCAGTGCAGTTACAGTTAATTCACAGTAAGGCCTATTGTTCCTAGCTGGGCCAATGCAGGCCAATGGAAGAATCATGTCTAGTCCTTCTGTGGCAGGGAGTTATAATGCATTTTAGCATATGCAACACTCCACTTCAATGAGTGCAAAGAATCTACAACTATGTCTCAAATTCTGTTCATGTTTGTTACTCAGTGATCAATGTGTTGCTTTGTAGAAAATTTAAATTTTCATTTATTTGAACTTTTTCTTAGACGTTTCTTATAAAAGTTTCAGAATGAATGAATAACATTTAGAGAAATATTTTTTCATATTAAAACTGTTTTATTTGAATGCAGTTTTGTTTGTTTTAGTTTGTGTTTTTTGTCCATACAATGGAATATTTTGAGAAATGTTTTTTAGGGTTTCATGCGCATAGCACTGAAACGCTATTGTAATTGTTAGAATGGTCATGGATGAACGATTTACACGTAAAACTGATTGTGCCGACCAAACCGTAAGTCGTGGAGACTTGAAACTTGGAGGGATGGTAGTACTCACACAGCCTACAATGTGACCGAGGCTCACCCCTATAGGCCTGACGGGGCCATCAAAAGAGCAAAATCGCTCATTACTGCGAAACCATCAGCCACAGACTCAAGTGTGTGAACCTACTTTTGCGAACTAGTCCTAGATTTCTCACCCAATTGGAACTAAACCAGTGCAGAAAGATTCTCTATAAAGTGAATATCAATAATTATCAAAAAAAGTAAAAGTTGAACTGTTGACTCACCGTGGCAAAGGGACAGCAAAACATTCGAAAGGGGAAGGGCCACTTATGGTAAAATGCCTATATCTACTAAACGGAATGAGATATCTTCACCAAACTTGGCACACTTGTGTAAGAGCTCAAACTGAGGTCACAGGGAAAAAAAACACGGAGATTGGCCACTTGGTGGCGCTATAAGAAAAAAAAAACATAAAAATGGCTATAACTAGGCAACCATTTGTCCTATCAACATGAAAATCGCTATGCCACGGTCTGGACCGCGGTCTTGGTCCAGAGTGCCACAAGTGTCTATGGGGGCATTTGAGTATATAAAAAAACTAATTGGAATGAAACTCGGCGGGCCTGTTTGACTCACATCCCCAAAGGTCTGTGAGAAATTTGAAAGAAATCGGCCACTGGGGGGTGGTATCACAATTTTTAAGGGTGTGAACGTTTGTACATTGCGTGGTTTTCCGAACATACACGTGATGTTCATATTGTATGATAGACCTCCTTGTTCTGAACAACTTTGCCTCTAGAACCACTGCTGTCAATCAAACCGTTTTTAAATGACTGAGAAGATGTGAAAAACCTACTTTTGAGAACTTGTCCTAGGTTTTTCACTCAGGCTGGAAAAAAAACACAGCTGTGCAATTCTCTGGACTCTCTAAGTCAATAATTATCAAAAACATTTTGAAATTTACTGTTTTGGGAAGCTATAACAGGGTCCTTTAGAAAAGGGGCCTGTCCAAATGTACCCAAAAGCCTATAAAGCCTACACAAAAACTCAAAGAGATTGTGCTTTCAGTCATAAATGTTATAAAAACATAATATTTCAGTGGTAAATCACCTGGATTTGACAAAAATGCTTTTTGATTTTCGTTACAGGCTTGTTAAATAATATATAATGCTAATAATAGTTCTTTATGCGCTTGAACCCTGGTAATTGCTGCTTGCAGCTATATTTATTTATTATTATTATTTAAACTCATACTTACTTAAATTTAAAAAAAAAAAAAAAAAATTAAGTATGACTCAGTCCATGGGATTTCGCATTGCAAGTTCAATGCTGTACCAGGTGAGCTACAGAGCAAGTTTACTTGGTCAGAAAAGCCAAACATGTGAAACTAGTTTTGTGATGCAATATGAAAATATATTAGTAGATAATCTGTATCGTTTTATGTTGTTTTGTTTCATTTTGCTTTTGTTTTTGGTCCAACAGATGTCAATGGAAACCATTTCCAGCATTCTTCAAAATAGCTCCATTTGTGTCCCACAGAAAAAAATAAAAGATTAGTTTTGAATGAAATTAGGGTAAATAAATGATGATAACATTCTCTGTTTATACTCATTGCTGTCTATGAGAAACAATTAAGATCTCTCTTGCGATTTTTCTGTCAGGCTTCCCCAAAAAGGAAATAGTCCTTGAAAATTTTCTTGCTGCAGCACAAGACTATAGGTTCCAGTATCACTGGCCTTTCTGTGACCAATGCCCTTGTGTCTCTCAGCATGCCACTTACTGCTGCGCCGCTCCAGGGGAAGCCCAGCGTGCCTCCACTATCACCCTGCAATCTGTCATACCATGACAACCTTTTAAAAGAGCTTTGGCTCCACAGATGCGCAAGTAAACACATACAGGCTGTTGAACAATGTCACAACGGGGAACAGTTCAACAGTCACATTAATAAGGGTTCACCTCTCTTATCCACATTAAAATATCATTTAAATTTGCTTACATGGGACAACTGGGAGACTATGCTATTTTAGAGTTCAAGTTGTAAGAATATAGCAGAATTATTAGTCATTAGGCATTTCAGATTAAAATCATGTCACACCTGAAGTCACATTTTGAATTTAATATTTTTTTACAGAACATATATATAATATGTACCACTCTACATATTTTCACACTCCATTTCATAGCATAATCAGCAGCCACATCTCTAACACTTTGTTACTTAATGATCAGTGAATTTGTTGAAAATTTCCAGAGGAAAATTGTAATGCTTACATGTTGTTCTTTCTCCATACTCTCTTTCTGTATATAATATAGAGCTGATTAACAATAAAAATAAATAATAAAGCTGTGTATATACTGTATTAAGAAAACAATGCACATGTATAAATAAACACAAGGCCATGATTCAAAGAACAAAGGTTTCACCATAGCAACTAAATCATGTTATAATATTCTGCAACATATTAAGTAATTAAGTACATTTTACACATTAATTAAATAATCAGCATAACATTTGCTTGGCAACATTTGTTGTCCACTGATCATCTTTGCTGGAGGTTGTAAACAGCGGCATACACAAATCTTGGCAACCCAAGCTCATTGTAAAAACGTGCCTGTGGCGACATTTATGCAAAACTATATTACGCTGCTGCTTTCACGTTTCACAGCACTTTGTGAAATGTCCAGTGAGTGGCACTAAAAGCCGGTTCAGTTTTCTCCAAAACTGATGAGTGCAAATGTGCCAACATTTCATTACGTTGGTTGTTGTACATATGTAGCAGCAGTTATAGGAAATGTCTAGTAAGTATAGCGGTAAAACGATAATGACTACCATACTATGTACTCTAAACCTATAGTGTTAACAAAACCAAAACATGAGATAAAAATGCATTCGTTAAAGCAACCATGCCACATTCTTGATTCTACAAGTAACTGAGCTTTTTAATTGTGACTCAGTCAACAGGACTCGTACCAGAGCACTTCGTATTGCAAGTGCAGTGCTGTACTGGGTGAGCTACAGAGCAAGTTTACTAAATCAGAAATGCCATAGATATGGAGCTGGTTTTGCGATGCAATGTGAAAATGCATAATTTTACAAATCATGCAAACATGTAAATGATAATCTACCCCTGCAATAATAATTTGTGTTAAAGTTGTTGGTGTTTTACTGCTACTAGTGTTTATTTTGGCTTTTTTTTAAGTTTTACAAAAATATAGGTAGAGGTGTGTTTTTACAGTGAACTTGGAAAACTACAACTTTGTTTTCTCTAAATTCTACGACTTTGTTCTCTTTAAAATACTCTTTCTTTGACTCATTCCCTGCCGGTGCTTTTTTTTTTTAGCCATTACCAGCATTTTTGATCTTTTTCACAAAAAAATGGCCCCCAGAATATTTTGTTGTATGAATATCTTAACATGCAATATGTCAAAAAAAAAAAGAACAGAACAGAACCTCTGCTTTTAAACAAGCAAAAAAGCATTTTATTCTAGCTTTATACATTTCTTTATCAACACTTAAATAGGGGTAATTTAAACATTTTAAACAAAAGGAAGAAAAATCAAGTTTTTGTCAAAGATGTATGCTATCACTTGTTTCTGCTTCTTCTTCACCTGTGGTTTGATCCAGAGATTCTGTACTCTTTCAGAAGATGTGTAATAGTGCCCCCCACCATAAAACAGTGAAAACACATAAAGCAATTTTATCAATGGTGGAAATCGTTGTTTCATAAATAATGGAAAATTCCATCAATGGTGCAGAAACTTAATTTAAAATGTTACAAATTGTGCAAAAAATTGTGAAGTTTTACAAAAAATAGGTAGAGACACATTTTTCTAGTGAACCTGTGTTGAATCTTGGTATCTACAACTTCTATTCTACAACTTCGTTCTCTTTAAAATACTCTTTCTTCAACCCATTCTCTGCCAGTGTTTAAAAAAAATTGTCAGTTACTGCCAACATTTTTGATCTTAACCAAAAAAAAAATTGACCCCAGAACATTTTGTTGTATGAATATCTGAACATGCAATATGTCAAAAGAAAGAACAGAACCTCTGCTTTTAAACAAGCAAAAAAAAAAAAACATTTTATTCTAGCTTCATATATTTTTTATCAACACTTAAATGTGGATTATTTTTATTATACAAAAAGCAACAATTTAAACAAAAAAATCATGTTTTTGTCAAAGACTACGTCCATACTTATGCATCTGTTTACACATGCTATCACTTGTTTCTGCTTTTTCTTCGCTTGTGTTTTGATCCAGAGATTCTGTACTCTGTCAGAAAATGTGTAATAGTGCCCCCTACCACAAAACAGTAAAAACATGTAAAGCCGTAAATTTCTGTCAATGGCAGGGCAGCGTTGTCTCATAAATGATGGAAAATTCTGTCAGTGGTGGGGAAAGAGTTAATTTCCCCATAATGTTTCACAAAATGTTTTCTACTTAATTTTTGTCATTCAGTCTGTTTTCCTACATCAAGTCTACCATAAGTTAGAGCTGAAGCTTTGCATTTGAAACTACTTAGTCAACATTTGGCTGTGACATAAATGAGAGGGAAGTGATTCTAGGATGTTCTGAATCTTTCCCTCACATCACAGGAAAGCGGTTGGATTGGTAGAGGCTCCTACAGCGCCTTTACCCCGCCGCTCTGTCATGTCAATCAGCAGGTGTCAGCGTGAATTCCATGTAAATACATGTTGGCTTTCTCTGTGTGGGATTAAAAGATTTGTGGTAACACACAACATGTGTGTGCTTTGATACTGCGTACAATCATTGTAGATGTAAATTTATCCATAATATAATTGGCTCATAAAGCCGTAAGGGGGCACCTTGCTCCACAGGGGCCGGTGGATGCAAAAGAAATATGGTGGCTGTGTAAACTGACAGAGACTAAATGAAATATTGTTTTGACTGACAGGAACAGAACGAACTAGTCCTTTCTCAGAAGTTGTTCTCTTTCATGCAGGCAGTTACCTGCTCCCAGAGCACACACAAAAAAGTCTTCATTACAGCCCTTGCATACAGACATAAACCCAGAGGGTTTCAACATAGCTTGTCCTGTGTGAGAAATAATTGTACACAGGCATGTGCGACATATGTTTAAGCTCTCCAGTGCCTGCAAATCCTTTTCCTGATTGAGGATTTTGAAAGGTATATTGTTTACTTTCTCTTAATCTGCTTTACAATCATACACGCATGCTTGCATGCGCACACAGCCACATTTAAGAGTCTACAGAGCTTTAAGGTTAACAAAGATGTTGGCTCTGTCAGGTTATTATAGGTATCTGTTGCCAGCAGTTACCATGTGGCCAGTGCCATAGCAACGTTGTTTCCATGGATTTTGGCAAAGTTTTTTGTCACCACTGGTAAAAAAGTATATTATCGATGTTAGAGTTGAATTAGGTAATGAGTAATACATGTAAGTGGATTTTATTTAGTAGAAACTAACATTCATACAAGGAACTAAGAATGTAAGAGCTCCCATACCGAGAGCACGACTGAAAAATGTTTACGGCCTTGCATAAAGCATCAAGAGCCATGCACAGTAATACAGGCACATGCACAAAAAGCATTTGAATTTTAATGTGTTTGTCTACGTACAGTATATTGCATGCGTATGCATATGTTTCAGCAGCATAAGCACACTGGCATGTTGCTTAATGTATAATGGGCAACAAAACAGGCCCTTTTTGAGTATAATTAATGAAGCTGCATAAACACAATCATGTCCACGGGGCATAATTAGCCTCTAATTTAATGATTTCATACACACACATCTTTATGATCACTCAAACATGCAATATCAGACTTGCACACACATGCTTCACTATCTCACGTGCATTTATATGCGCACTTGCACACAAGGCGAACTTTCATTTGCATATAATCTTTAAAATGTTTTGTCCTCTCACTTCAAAGGGCACATTCACACATTCTGCTTTACAGTAAAGTGGTTTTGTACCATTTCCTCCCACATTGTACAGGATTAAACAGCATTAGATAGGCTTTTGGAAATAGGACTAAAAAGATGCTTTTCAAAATTGGATACTTTATATTTTAATTATTTTTTGAGACTACAGTAATTAATATCATACATTGGTCAGTAAGACCAGAGTGTGAAGTTGAGAATTAGCAGAGCAGTAGTTCAGCTGTACATTAAATATTGCAATCTACTGAAAATGGGAGTTCAAAAGAGGACAAATTATTGGTATGCGTCTCGTTGGTACATCTGTGACCAGGACAGCAAGTCTTTGTGGCATGTCGAGAGCCACGGTATCCAGGGTAATGCTGGCATACCACTCTGAAGGACAAACCACTTCCAACAGGAGCAACTGTAGAAGCTGTCTAAAAGGGATGTCATGGTACTAACACAGATTGTATCTGAAAAACATGGAAACACAGCTGCCCAACTAAATGCGGAATTAAATTTGCACTTTGACGCTCCTGTTCCCATCAAAACTGTTCATTGGGAGCTCCACAGGGTCAGTGTTCATTGGCCGGGATTCTATAGCCAAACCTTTGGTCACTCGTGCCAATGCCAAACGTTGGTTTCAGTAGTGCCAGCAGTACAGATCTTGGATTGTGGACAGTGTGTGAATCATGTATTATTCTCTGATGGGTCCATCTTTATTGTGTTTTTTGCATCTGGGAGAGTTACAATGTGGAGAAGCCCCAAAGAGGCTTACCACCCGGAACACTGCATGCCCAGATTGAAGCATGGGGGTGGATCACTGATGGTTTGGGATGCAGGCCCACTACTTGTGCTTGATGGGCACGCCACTGCCAAGCACTACTGAACCATTCTGGAGGACCATGTGCACCCAGTGGTTCAAACAATGTACCCTGAAAGTGGTGCTGTGACTGGTGACTGAGTGGTTTGATGAACATGAAAGTAAAATTGCACATCAAACATGGCCTGCAGAGTCACAAGATCTCAACATTATCGAGCCACTTTGGGGTGTTTTGGAGAAGTCAGGAAACATATCCCTCCACCAGCATCACATAGTGACATGGCCACTGTTCTACAATGGCTCAGAATCCCTCTGGCCCCATGTATCTGTTATTCCCAAGACGAACTGATGCTGTACCACAGGGGTGCAATATGAGGTCCTACACCATACTAATAAATTAGTGTGATCTACAATCAGGTGTTTCAATTTTATTGTACAACCGCTGTATATATACAGACTACTGGTCCAAGTTTGGAATAATGATGTCATGTTGCTGGAACAGGTGAAAACAAGCAGAGCCTAGGATCTAGTTGCAGGGAGTTTAATGAAGTAACAAAAGAAACAGAAACACAGAGAATAAGGCACAAACACGAAGAGAACAACCATAACACAGAACAACTGACAAAGCACAAGAGAAACACAAGCACTATATAGACGGGCGGCTAATTAAGCTTAACAAGATAACAAGACAAACCTGGGGAGACTAATCAAGAGGAACCAATGAACAAACAGACTACAAATTGAAACCAAAGCCAATAGAAGGCAAACCTGCAACCTTTAGCCAAAAAAAGCATAACGGCTAAAGCTAACGCTTCCGGTTTGGTAAAGGAGACCAGGGCCCGTATTTATCAAGCTTCTCAAAGTGCCATTTTAGTCTTAAGTGCTGAAAATTCATGAAATGTACTCCTACTTTCAAACTTAAGTATAAAAGCAAGTTATTAAATTTCTTAAAGCTAAGAATCACTCTTACTCTCCCAGTTATTTAAGGCAACTCTAGAGGTCTCTCAAGTGGTTAGGAGTTGCCAGTAGGGGCTTGCGATGGCGCTGTGGAGACAGAGACATGCACAAATCTTTCAGGAGAGGAGGAATGTTTTCAAAATGTTTTCCGACGAGCAGTTAATCTAACGGTTACATTTCCACAGTAATTCAAAACGAACAAAGAACGTTATAACGGACTTCAGTCTAGTGCAAGTATTATGCTCTTTAAAAAACAAGCCCATTATAATCAGTGAAAATATCTGCACTGGATGATGAATAAATGTCTTACCCCTTATTTACACTGCACACGTCTACAGTGCGTCTTATACTGTAGCTCTGACACACCAGCCACACCAGCGCCACAGCAAAGTTTCTGAAGCAACTCTCTGCGCTGCATCAGTAAAGATCCTAGGCTATATTTTTGACCGATAATAATAATAATGATAATGGTCTTGTTGTCGTCAAAGGCATCAGCAACAGGCAATATCTCTGACTATCATACACAATACTACTGTCTATCGGCACACCCCTAAATTGAAGGTTGTGATGACGCTTTGTTTCATTGCCATAAGGTATTCTCTTGAAAATTCTTTATTGTCAAACATGTGTAAATTTAACCATTCAATGTGAATTTATCTGAGAATATTCTTAAATAAGGAAATCTATTCAGTGATAGGTCCATGTGTATTTCGTCATCCAAAATCCCATTAGCAAAGTGTCATGAATCATCTCTAAGACTGACACTTAAGATTTAGTCCTACATTTCGCTTAAATTACAACTGAGATGCCTGATAACTAACTTTTAAGCGCAGCTTTGAGCCAATAATTTTTTTACACTTAAGTCAATTCTTATCAGTGTTCTTGAGAGTAATTCTTAGAGGCTTGATAAATACGGGCCCAGAGGCTGTTTTTTTTTTTTGAATGGATGTCAAGGGAGGAGAGGCTTCAACACGCTGCATAAACAACTTTTTAGAAGAAACAGTTTATCAGTGAATCGACTGCCTATCGGCTAATTTTCAACATGTTTTACACTAAACAGTACCTTTGGATGTAACTATTTTTAGAGTTTACAAAAAAATGCCATTTTATAAGAGAAGTCACTTTTTGCAACAAATTCTCCTTACGACACTTCCCATTCATTCCTATGGTATCCGTAAACTGCGATTGAGGGTCGGACAACTCTGAACTGAAATTCAGTGACTTCAATGCTGTAATGTGATTAGTTATGAAGGCACACGTGATCCAAGTTGACCGTTACACATTATCCAGTTGTAAGTTATACAAACACTCCCATCTCCCAATAATAAGAAAATCTCTGCTGAAACTATGAGAAACAGGAAGTGACATAAAAGTCCTAGACAAGACACATGTAACAGATGATTTCAAAAAATGATGCTTTTTTATGTCTTTGAAAGAAGTCTGTTTTGCTCATCAACACTGCATTTAATTAAAAATACAACATTATACTGTTTCACAATACTGTGAATTAATCTAAAATTATGAGGTTCTGACATTTTTGTGAAAATTGAGTTATTAACATATTCTTATTCTATGATTTATTTATATTATGATTTTTTATATATATACATTTTGGAAGGTTTTATTTAGAAAACAAACAGGTTCTATCTACACACTATAACTTGTTTCTGTAAGGTACTATTTGTGAGCCAATCAGCACTTCGAATGCACACAAGAGGACCAATCAGGGTCAGCCTTTTTTTTTGTCTTGTTGCCGGACTGCTCAGTGACAGCAGGAAGGATTAAATGTGAATTTTTTTAGTTATATATAGTTATTTTTCAGTGTTTATTAAACTTTGTGAAACAACTTTGCTGAAATATTGTCAGTTATCTTGTAGGTTTTAAAGCTTAAATGTTTTAAATTTGAACAATATTAAGCCTTACTGATCTCTAGAGAGAAAGCTATTTTACCTGTCCAACTTTCTTTGGAATAAAGTCATGGTGTATTACAGTAGCTACTTTCTGTCTAAACAATAATGTGTTTAATTACCACCATATTCCTACCAAAAACTGACATCTGCACTGGACAAAATATTTAGCACTGCTTAGAAGTTCTATCTGCATTTAACCTGTTCCAAAAATCTTCATTTACAAATTTGACAGACTTTGAATCTTAATATATTAAAACCAGATAGAATGCAGATACCTTGCAATTCCAAGGTGGTAAATATTATTTTCATTTAATAATAATAATAATAATAAAAAATCTTGTTTTAATATATTGTCATTTTAATAAATTGTAATTTATTATTGATTGCAAAGCTGAATTTTTATCTGTCATTACTTCAGTATACAGTGCGATCCTTTTAGAGTTCATTCTAATATGCTGATTTGGTGTTTAGTTATCAACTACTATTACTTTTTTTTTTTTTTTAATCCACTGCCCCATGGCTTCCACAGATATATTAACCCATAGAGCACCCATGGAAGCCAAATGCTAACCTACGTGCTTGCATATCAGGGACTATATCTTCTCAAAAAGATAGGTTTAATTATCTTAATAAAATAGTGTTTTTTTAAAAAATCTGTACTTTTTTATTTTATAGTGACAGTTTTATAAAGACAATAAGGCATTTGAGGTCATGCCGTATTGCGAAAAATAGTCACAGCTGAAGGGGTTGCATGCACTGGTGCTTAAAACCGCCCTTTAGCCATCATTATATTCGTAATATAGCACTGCCTCAAGTGCCTAATTGCTTAATTAATGCAGCAGGTTTTTAATATCACCTACAGTTACACTTCTGAACTGTTTCCACAGTGTAAGCACAAACTCACACTCGTAGGCTCTCCAAGGCCCAGTAAATGGCCACTGACTAGGTTATGATGTCATTAAAGAAGATGTCACTAAGCTGGCCTGACTGCAGCTCAGTTCTCCCTCATGTGCTCTGTGTCTACAGTACCTCTCTCTTTGTCTCTCTCGCTCGCACATGCTGTGAGACGGTACACACCTCTCCATCACTGCAGAATGACTCATCTCCCTCTAGCTTACTTTTACTCCCTGACCCCTTCATTTTCACACTTCCCTTTGTCCTTTTTTGTAGTTATTTGCATCTAATTAGGGTGACCACATGCCCCGGTTTACCCAGGACAGTCCCGGTTTCACACGGTATGCCCCAGTGTTCTTCCAAGTCACTTAAAAAATGTAAATATGTCCTGGTTTCAGCTGTTCAACAAGCTCACTCGTTTAAAATGATGTATCTCCTTCATGTCCCTCTTTATATCATGCCATTGCAAAGAAAGAAAAGCTTGATCTTTTTCATTGTACTGCAAGTTGATGCATTCTAGAACATCTTGCAGTGTGTGCAGTGGTTAACAAAAGCATACAATAACAATATCACAAGCTCGCTCAGTACAATCAGTTTCTAAAGATATCTAGCCTGTCAAACTGAAGAAATTTCCAAATGAAACTGCTGAAATAAGCTGATCTCTTTCTTTGCACAACACACAGAGAAGTAAGGTTTTTTCTGTTAATGTAAATGTTCATTTTCCATCTCCCACTGAGATGAATCAGAAATGGTATCTGATATCAAACAGCTAAGAAATAAAAACTTTTTTATATGCTTTACAAACACATGTTCTATGTGGAAGGACATTTTATGGTTTGAGGTTCCAATAATGTAGTTGAAAATGATTTGATTAAAATCAATAACTCTTTACTTATTATTATAAAAATCACAACAAACAATATACATCACTAATTATACATACCAGGGGTGGTGGACGTCGGTCCTGGAGAGCCACTGCCCTGCATAGTTTTGCTCAAACCAGGGGTCATCAGACCCGGGCCTAGAGGGCCGGTGTCCCTGCAGAGTTTAGCTCCAACCCTAATCAAACACACCTGAACCAGCTAATCAAGGTCTTACTAGGTATACTTGAAACTTCCAGGCAGGTGTGTTGAGGAAAGTTGGAGGTAAACTCTACAGGACAACGGCCCTTCAGGAACAAGTTTGGTGACCTCTGGCTTAAACCCTAATCAAATGCACCTGAACAAGCTAATCAAGGTCTGAAGGGTTACTAGAAAGCAACAGGCAGGTGAGTTTTAAATAGGGTTGGAGCTGAACTTTGCAGGGCTGCGGCTCTCCAGGACTGAAGTTTGCCACCCCTGATATATAGAGTTGAGGTCAAAAATTTACATACACCTTGCAGATTCTGCAAAATGTTAATTATTTTACCAAAATATAAGGAATCATCCATTAGGTTTTATTTAGTACTGAATAATATAATTCACATAAAAGATGATATATATATATATATATATATATATATATTTTTTTTTTTTTTTTATATAGTAATAGTTGCTCATGAGTCCCTTGTTTGTCCTGAACAGTTAAACTGCCCGCTGTTTTTCAGAAAAATCCTTCAGGTCCCACAATTCTTCGGTTTTTCAGCATTTTTGTGTAAATGACCCCTTTTAAGAATGACTGTATGATTTTGAGATCCATCTTTTCACACTGAAGACAACTGAGGGACTCATATGTAACTATTACACAAGGTTCAAAGGCTTATTGATGCTTCAGAAGGAAAAATTATTTAAGAGCCAGGGGTGTAAACTTTTGAACAGAATGAGGATGTGTATATTTTCATTATTTTGCCTAAATATCTTTTTTTTTTTTCATATAGTATACTACTGCCCTTCAGAAGCTACAGAAGATATTTATATGTTTCCCAGAAGACAAACTAAGGTTTTATTTTATTTACCCTGATCTTCAAATTCAAAAAGTTTTCACCCCCTGGCTATTATTGCATCATTTTTCCTTCTGAAGCATCAGTGTGCATTTGAACCTTCTGTAATAGCTGCATATGAGTCCCTTAGTTGTCCTCAGTGTGAAAAGATGGATATATTATGACCTTAACTGTATTACTATATTTGGGGTCAGTATGATTTAAAGGGTAAATATTTTAGTTAAAAAAGAATGCATTGTATTGATCAAAAGTGACAGTTAACACATTTATAAAAGATTGCTATTTCAAATAAATGCTGTTCCTGTTGAAATTTCTATCCATCAAAGAATAATAACAATAATAAATGTTTCTTCAGCATCAAATCAGTCAATTAAATGCTTTCTGAAAGATCATGTGACACTGAAGACTGGAGTAATGGCTGCTAAAAATTTTGCTTTGCCTTTGCAGGGATAAATTACATTCAGAAATATGTTAAAAAAATTCACAGTTTCACAATATTACTGCTTGTACTGTGTCAAATAAATGCAGACTTTGTAAGCATAAACTTTTTTCAAAAATTAAAAAAAATCAATCAATCTAAACTTATTAGTGAGCCCACTGGAAAATTTGAAATATATATATATATATATATATATATATTATAGTATTTGCAACATTTCTCTAGGAAAAACCATTTTGGATTTCCTTTTTCACTGTGCTCATTGCAATGCATTATTAGTTTGCCTCATCTGTGATGGATACATGTGGTGCTGGCTTAGAATTTGGCCAAAATGAGGTATCTTAGGCAGCAGCATAATTAAGTTGTTTACGTTTTGGAAGTGCTCACTAGGTTTTGGAACAGAACGAATATGTTTTGTTATTTGCATTTGATTCTCTTCGAAATTTGGGCCAATTGAATTAAACAGGAGGGAGATACTCTGGAAGATGCTTGAAACGCACTGGGATTAACCTAAAGAAATTATGCTAACAGGATATGCACCAAATACACTGTAAGGCATTTAAATACACTAACGTTATTCCCATCATTATTTTAAAAAGCAAAGGGCGAGCACCTCCAGAACCTGCCAAATTTCTAAGACTTGGGGGAAAAAAATTCTCATATCTAATTTGTTCTAAACTCTCTCTGACTCTCCTCTCCTCCCCCTTATCTCCTTCATATCTTTCTCCTTCATTAGAGGGAGAGCATGGCGTCCATATGAAGTTGAGAATAAATGTGATAGTGTGTTAAAGCTGGATTGGTGGGAGGGGGAAAGAGAGCGAGTGGTTGGCAGGCTAGTGCAGTGGGGAGTGGGGCTAAACGAAAACAGATCTGAGATGGAAAGGGTGAGAATGAGCTGGCACAGCAAACGGCATAGACTGGCAGGAGTCTACGTGCATGTGTGTGTGTGTACGAGAGACAGAGAGAGGGAGAGGGAGAGAGAGAGATGTGTCTCTGTTTCTGAAAGATACTGTGTACGTGTGTATGTGTGTGTGTTTGTGCACTTGTGTGTGTGGCCATGTGTGTTTGTGGACATTAACTCTGTTTCACCCTCAGTAATGCATTGTGATTGGCTGGATAGAAGCTGGCTTTGGCACAGTCTCATTTCCGCAGAAAGCCGTACAACAGGAGGGCCTCGACCACATGCCGCATCTGCCTCCTATTTTGCTGCCAACGCACACATGGGTGCGTGCACACACAGGTGCTCACATACAGGTGCTTATAGACCTTTATACACCCATACATACATCCACTAACATCATTTTGAGACTTCCATCAATTTCACCTGCCAATAGTATTTCACACAATCAGATAAGTTTTTTTTTACATTCACTTACATATCTCTATCTATCAGGGGTGTTTCCTTTGAGGAGTCAAGGAAGGCAGTGTCTCATCTGGATGAGGAAGCAATTAATAGTACAAAAATACAATAAAGCAATTAGTGGTGTCAAAATTAGCGCGTTAAGGAAGGCGATATATTTTTTTATTTTAATACGTTAAAAATATTTAACACAATTAACGCAGGGGCGGGGCTAGGTTTGGCCACCCCACCCACAACCACTAAAAAATAGAGGGTATGCGCATGACGTCATCGTCAGCTGGAGTGGCTGCGGCTGACTGTACAGATAGATTTGACAAGAAACCTGAGGTGTATTTTTACAGGCTGCTGAAAGCTACTGAAAAGAGAAACAAATTAATCGCTGCAACTCAAAGAAACAAATGGTCTCCAGGCAGTGAAACGCCAATTTGCAGTTATCATTTCATGGTAATATGTTGAATTGTGCAGTAAAATCATATCCTATATATTGTATTATAGTATATCATATTGACAACTCATCAACTAAATATTTTATATCTAAATATTTTATATTCTGCATAACTGGATGTTTTTAAATAAACACTGACAAAAACTAGACACGTTTTTCAGCTGGACCATATGACAATATATATGACATTGATATAAGTGATCACCAGGGTTTTGACCAACCTATTTTTTATTTACAAAATGAGTTCAGAGGCAAATATGCTTTAATTATTTTCCTCAGCGTCAAAATCACGTGTAACTGTTAAAAAAACACGATTGCTGGCTGCATCAATATCCATTGACCACTGGATATTTGTTGTTAGGAACATTATATCAAGTTTAGCAACCTTTAGCTTAAACTGATTATCGTTTGTTTTACTCACGTTTTCGCATCTTCCCTTTAAAATCCATTCACGATGAAGGCTCTTTTGCCACTCAGTCCAGCTGAGGGGGCGTGTCCCGGCGGGAAAGTGACGTCAATGCATACCCTCTATTGGGTTTATTTAGACGCAGAACGTAATAACTAATGGGAGACTTTTCAGACGCGCGCTCCAATGTCACCTCAGCAACAGGCGCGAATCAGACGAGCGCGGAAACGGTACCGGTGACGACTGGAGCTTCAGTAGAACATCAGTGAACTGCGGTCAGATGAGATGTTGTCAGGTAATATGTCAGTAAAAACGAATATTCCTGTCCTGTCAGCCGTTATACTGTGCACGTAGCGCGTGCTCTTCAAGTGCACGCACAAATATGCCGGTGCGCGCTGTATTAGGCTATAGCCTATTAAAGCGCTGTATCATATTCAAACCCAAATGAAACAAGTATGTATGTAGTCGTAGTTATGTCGTCAGTTAAGCCATGAAGTTACAAAAAGGTGACTAAAGCTCCCTTGTAACTGTGCACGTCAGTGTTTATTATTTAGTCACGTTTAAAGCAGTGTCAGATCTGCTTCATGTTCAGCAGCGGCAGCTTTTAAAGTAACAGCAGCCAAAATATTCAATTAACCAGCTGGTGTGATGTCTGTTAATCAAAGAACAAAATTTAAAAAGGGGAAATAAATAACTTCTGTAGTTTTAAGCTTTATCTTTTATTTAATTTAGATTTTAGTGTTTGATAACTTTATTAAATTTGGATGTATTTTCTTGCTGAAGGGCACAGGTAGCTATATGACAATTATTATAATGGGTTTATGTGAAGATTGTTTTAAGTTCACTTAAATTACAAGTCTAATAAATGTTAAATTAAAAGGTCTCAGTTATTATGTTGAATGGCTATAGTCAATGGTTCAATATTATACTTATAAAAATATTATAAATATTATATAAATTATACTTTCTTTATGTTGTTTCTACATTAATTTGAAGATTGAATGTGATGCAATATAAAAGTATAGTTACAAATTGTAATGTTCGGTGAGATTAATCGCGATTAATTTCAGGAAAAATGTGCGATTAATTTGGTTTTTTTTTTAATCGACTTACACCACTAAAACCAATATGACATAAAAAGTGTATAAGTCTTTTTATTTTTTTTCTAAAGTAAAACTGTCCAACACCAGCAGGTAAAGTTGTGAGAGTCTGCATCTCTCTCACCTCCTCTGAGCCCACTGAGTTTTAACAGACCCCCTAAAGCGAGCAGTGAGTTTGCTGGGGGGTAATTGAGCATAAATAGGAGAAAGTCACATGAGAGGAGGCAACACCTCCATCACGACATGATTGGATATGACAGTTGATTGGTATGACAGTTGATTGGTATGTTCAGCTGTGATTGGTTCATGCAACAAAATCCCACTTCTTATGAATGTGTGTGTTCTGTGTTTGCAAATTTGTCCGAATGAACAATATAATGGCATTAATGGGAGTAAAGTAAGAAAACAGCTCACACACTTATATATCACCACTTTGTCAAGTCAAAATCAAACTTCAAATGGCCTGAAAACATGATCTGTGTTTTTTTTTTTTTTATGTACACATCCTAAAATAAGGCATTAATATGTACTATAAGTACTGATAAACAGACAATTTGCTAGTAATATGCATGCTAATAAGCAGCTAGTTAATAGTGAGAAATGGTCCTTAAAATAAAATGTTACCGAAGTCTCTTATGCTCACCATGGCTGTACTTATTTAATGAAACAGCAAAACGGTAATACTGTGAAAACAATTAAACTCTATTTAATATATTTTAAATGTAATTTATTCCTGTGATGGCAAATCTGAATTTTCAGCAGCCATTATTTAAGTCTTTAGTGGATCTTGAGTCACACAATCTTTCTGAAAGCATTCTACTATGCTGATTTAATATATAAACACGTTAAATTAAAATTATACCTGTTTTATAAAGTTTCTCATCTGTGACCCTTTTTTATTATTATTACTATTAGATTAATAGTAATATAGACATTTTCGGATTTGGCAATATCAAAGGCAGCCCTCTTCCTGAAGGTCGTATTCATTCCACATTTTAGCTTGTATGAATTCAACAAGGCCAAACAGGCTCTGGTAAATTTTATTTATTTATTTCTTACGTAATATTAAGAAATTGTGCTCATACATTTCTTTTTTAATTGAAAATTCCAACTGGTAATAACATGTTTGGGCTTTTTAGATATTTTCTCTGTTTTAGTAGCTAGCAGCAGTAATTAATAATTTACTTTTAAAAATTATAAAGTTATACTTAAAATACTTTTGGACATGACAGTCAAATTAAGTTTTTTGTCTGACATTGTTGACAGTAGATGAAACACATTTCTTTCATTACTCCAAAAACAAAACATTCTATTTATATTTACAGTTGAAGTCAAAAGTTTACATACACCTTGCAGAATCTACAAAATGTTGATTATTTTACCAAAATAAGAGGGATCATACAAAATGCATGTTATTTTTTATGTAGTACACATCAGAATAAGATATTTCACATAAAAGATGTTTTCATATAGTCCAAAAGAGAAAGAGATTCTTACTACTGTGTTGTGTTGTTACCTGAATGATGTACAGCTGTGTTTTTTTTTTTAAGTGAAGAACCAGGGGTGTAAACTTTTGAACAGAATGAATATGTGTACATTTTTCTTATTTTGAAAACCAATACTGCAAAAGCTTCATAAAAATGTGGACTTGTGCAGGAAAACAGACTGAAATTCACATTACTCACTGAAAATCTGCCATCAACTTTGGCTCTCCTTGGCAATTTTATGAGAGAAAATGATTCATGAGTAAATCATTCTTTTAAATCAGATCTTCTATGAATCAGTCGATGCAGCTCACACAACTGGTCTGAATGGTTTGTTCTTTGATCCAGTTCTTGAATTCAGCGCACTGACTCAAAGCTGTCAGAGCTATTAACACTTAAAAGCTTTGGTCCCCATTCATTAGCATTGCATAGAAAAATAATTCAGTAAACAAGTCTTTAAATGAAAGTGAGTAAAAGATGAAAGAGTTTTCATTTTTCAGTGGACTCACCTTTTGAAGTTATTAGATTTCAAGGTGTATAAAAGCTGCATGTATTAACAATTAAAATGATTAAAATACACAAATTAGATTTAAAGAAAGAACTATTTGCCATAATGGTTTTATGTATTTTAAAGACTCTGAATTAGTGTTTGCAGAATATCTAAGTTAACCTGTTAACATTTACACAGATATATGATACTTTTAAATCAGATATTTTTGATGAATCAGTTGATGCAGTTTACAAAACTGGTCTAATTGATTTGTTCATTGATCCAGTTTTTGAATTCAGTTCTCTGACTACATGTGGTCAGAAAAACACACACACAAACACACACAAAAGTTGGATAGTTTAGCTTAATGCAGCTTTAGTGCTGTTTTGATAAAAGCTTTGTTTCCCATTCATTATAACTGCATATAAAAGAATTCAGTGAACAGTCTTTAAATGAAGGTGAGTAAATGATGAGAGAATTTTCATTTTTGAGTGAAGTATCCTTTTAAAGTAATTAGATTTTATGGAGCATAAAAGCTGCACGCAAAGATAATTAAAGTGATTAAAATGCACAAATTAGGTTCAAAGAAAGAGCTTCATCAGCCAAAATGTTTTTCGCATGTATTTTACGGACTCTGAATTGATGTTTGTAGGATAACTAACCTGTTAACACTAATGCAGATACCTTCAGAGAACATATATTTTCTGCTCCACGTTATAGATACGTGCTATTAGCTATTTTATGCCGAGTCGAGCACTGGGCTGTTCTGAAAATAGAGCAATTAGTTTGAACAAGTGTGAGGAAGGACTGGGATAAAAGGTGTGAGCTTGAGCTTCAAGTGTTCATTAAGAGTGTTCTTTTGCCCTGCAGCTACAGGACAGGATCATGCACCGCCTCAGCATCCATCAGTGTGCTCAGGGCGAGTGTATGTGTGTAGGGGGGTGTTGGGGGTCCGAAAAAGAGCATTGATAATTGCGTTTGTGCATATGCTTATGCGTGGGTGTATCTCTGAGTAAGTGTATGAGTGTGAGAAAGTAGTTCTGAGCTTCTCAGAAGAAGTTTTTCTGTGTGTCTGCGTGTGAAAGAATAAAACAAGGATGAAATACACGGATGAAGCGTGATGTCCCCGGGTTTAACGTGATCTAATATCACACAAGAGCTCACAGTCCCGCTGAAAACACCAGATTAGGCCAGCATGAGTGCTGGTCCGGGCTGGTTTATGGTTGATGCGAATCCATGAACATCATGATTTTAAATTCAAAGTCTGTACAAATGCAGAAGGGAATGTGTATCTTCTGTTCCTGTAACTGGGTCCTGTTTTTGAACTTTTTTTCCTTTACTTTAATTACCTTCAGTTAATTTAAAATAGTCCTGCCTGCTGAATTATTAGTATTACAAATATCCCATGCAGTTTAATATGCGCTCATGCAAAATGTTTATAAAAAAAATGAGAAAAATTCTGTTTAAAATACTTTTAGATTACCATGTCCTCCTCCCAAGTATTTAATGTTAGATAAAGGTATGCTGATTTGGTGCTTGTCCAGCAAAACTTGTCTTTCTGGTGAAGTTGCTTAAAGAAGAACTCCAGTTCCAGAACAGCAATTTACAAATAATTTACTCACCCCCTTGTCATCCAAGATGTTCATGTCTTTCTGTCTTCAGTCGTAAAGAAATTATGGTTTTTGAGGAAAGCATTTCAGGATTTTTCTCCATATAATGGACTTCATTGGTGCCCCGATTTTGAACTTCCAAAATGCAGTTTAAATGCGGCTTCAAATGATCTAAACGATCTCAGCCAAGGAAGAAGGGTCTTATCTAGTGAAACGATCAGTCATTTTTTCGAAAAGTAACAATTTGTATATTTTTTTAAGCACAAAAGCTTGTGTAGCACAGGCTCTGGGATGCACGTCCATGATGCCACGAATTATATGGGTCGTTCTTGAGCGATTCTTTCATTTTGAACGAATCTTTAATGTGACTCAGGAAGAACGAGTCATCTTGGGGAGTGATTCAGTCGCGCATGCGCAACATCCAATTAGGTTCTGTACTGGAATTAGTTCACCTGTTTCGAGTTGTTCATTCATCTTATGGGCCTGTCACGTGATGGACAAACGATTCAAACCCAAAAACTTGTCAGATAAGAGGTGAGATGAGCCAATCATAGACTAAAGACCCAAGTAAACAATGAATTAATCTTTTCTGTTTTTTGTAGCATTATAGTTTTGTCTTCTTTGTAGTGTGATCAATGTTTGTGTAAGCAGTAGATGTGTTAGGGAAGTAACACGTAACATTTAAATTATATTTTGCTAAAATGAACGAAATGACTCAAAAAGATTTGTTCATTTTGCTGAACAAAACTCAAAGGTCCGAGTCGGTAAAAGGTTCCTAACTTCCCATCACTACTACGAATCATGTGTAAGTTCATCGTCTGTGTAATGAGTATGGCGAAAAACTCCATCTTATTTTCTCCTACAACTTGAGAGGAGGACATCGTTGTACCTTTTTGTTTGTAAACAGCAAGACTAACACTTTCTTAGTCTTTGCACATTCACTTTATAAACACCGGGTCTGTAGTTCCGCCTACGTTCCACATGACCTTTCGTCGTGATTCAATAGTATGTAGCATCGCGAACGCGCATCCCAGAGCCTGTGCTACACAAGCTTTTGTGTTTAAAAAGTATTAAAAAAATGCTAAAAAATGACCGATCGTTTCGTTTCGCACCAGTGAGGTCCATTATACGGAGAAAAAATCATGAAATGCTTTCCTCAAAAACCATAATTTCTTCACGACTGAAGACAGAAAGACATGAACATTTTGGATGACAAGGGGGTGAGCAAATTATTTGTGAATTGTTGTTCTAGAAGTGGTGTTCTCCTTTAAGCTTAAAACACAAGTTTGAGTTTAAATTAATTGATTTTCTAATTTAAAGGAGAAGTTCACTTCCAGAACAAAGATTTAGTGAGTTTTAATGAGTTTTTTGACCTACCACAACTGTATTAACCCAAATTACACAGAGTATGTATGCGCATCGCAGAGCTAGACAAGATGAGCATTTGAGGTTAAAAAGTATATAAATTTTATTTTTTTTTTTAGAAAATGACTGATGGTTTTGCTAGATAAGACCCTTCTTCCTTGGCTGGAATCAATTATAGCCCTTTGAAGCTGCATTTAAACTGCATTTTGGACGTGTAATACGAGTACAGCATTATCTGTATCTGTATCTGTTAACCATATGAATTATCTGTATCTGTATCTGTACTCGGAGTGGGCGGGGCCTAACCCGGAAGTGGGTGGGATTTAACCTGGAAGTGTTGTCTTGAAATGGGCGGGGCTTTAACCGGTATGTTATTTTAAGCATGCAATTGATATGGGTTGATGAGAAATTGTTATATTTATTGCTGATTAGAAAACTATTTACATGACAGCATCAGCATTGAGCTTCAGATCAGTGGTTTTGATCATGATAACAAACGAACTATATACAGAACAAGTTTTGCAACAATGAATACAACACATGCGGTTGCAATTATGAAGTAAAATGTAATGAACAAGAGTTTTCATTTCAACATAACTTTCTTTTTTTAACCTTGAGCAGTGTGATTTTTTATTTATTTATTTATTTTTTTGGTTCTTTTTTATTTTTTTTATTTCCACACCAGGTATGTGTGAGTGTGTGTGTGTGTGTAACTAATTAATTTGTAATACCACTACTTCCTTTTTTTATTTATTTATTTATTTATGAAATACAGAAAGAAAGTGTCAGACACTCAGTGCGTGAAGTAAAAAAAACTGGTCAGAGCCAGCTGACGGTTTAAAAAAGAAAAAAAAATTCTCCGACAGGCAGAGACGCGAGTCGCTTTTACCAAGCACCACGTCTGAACAAACCCCACGTTTATCAAAACTCTACTGGTTAAAAAGTAAGTACTACAAACAAACCAAAGTAAAAAACAAACCTGAAGCTGAAGAAACCCTAAACGTTAACGGAAAAAAACCCCGCAAACCTGAGTGACTGAGGGAGAGAACAGGTCGTTCTTGAACGATTCGTTCATTTTGAACGAATCTTTAATGTGACTCGGGACGAACGAGTCGCCTCGGGGAGTGATTCGTTTAGTCGCGCATGCGCAACATCCTATTAGGTTCTGTACTGGAATTAGTTCACCTGTTTTAGAGTCGTTCGTTCACCTTATGGGGCTGTCACGTGATGAACGAACGACTCAAACCCGAAAACTTGTCAGATAAGAGGCGAGGTGAGCGAATCATAGACTAAAGACCCAGGTAAACAATGAATAAATCTTTTCTGTTTCTTATAGCATTATAGTTTTGTTTTGTTTGTAGTGTGATCAACGTTTGTGTAAGCAGTAGATGTGTTAGGGAGGTAAAACGTAACATTTTAATTATATTTTGCTAAAATGAACGAAATGAACGAAATGACTCGAAAAAAGATTTGTTCATTTTGCTGAACGAGACTCAAAGGACCGAGTCGGTAAAATGATCCGAACTTCCCATCACTATTCTGTGTGTGTGTGAGCAGAGCGGGACACAGCAACACAATAAATCTGTACGTGTGTAGGGGAGGGGCGCTGTGACTAGCCTATCACAGAACGCAGACACAGTAAACTACCCAATGAGAATTTTTATTCAATCCGAGCACGGATATTAGGTGTGTTCGAGCTCATGCTGCGCTGCGCAGACCGATCGGCGAGATTAGCCGAAAGCAGTCGGGGAGCAGCTGAAAACGGAGCCGTCAAGTCGGACACGTTGGGGATCTCGTTGCTTCCTCAAACATGGCAGATCACGTGGCGTTTGCCTACTTTATTGCAGATGAACTGGAAGCTATAGAAATACCTTTTCCAATATACCAAAATATACCAAATCCAATATAAAGAATTTAAGGGAAAAAAATGTACTGCAGTCAAAAGATCGTAAACTATTTATGAAATGGCATGAAAATTGATTTGTTATGCAATTATATGGATTAAAGCACGAAACACTCTTGATCATCGTCATGTGGTGAATGTGGCCAATCATGAGAAGCTGTGACGTCATCACAGCCTGGTGCAGTCGCTCCTGAAATGCTGCGCTGGCTGAGCAAGCCGGCTATTCTCGAAACGCTCTCGCGTTACTTTGATGCCACACGTGAACGTCACGTGCCGTCGGCGCCGGTTCAAGTCGGACAAAATTTCTAACCGGCATGCACTACTTCAAGTCAGCCGCCGATCGGTCTGTGCAGCGCCGCATGAAGTCGAACGCACCTATTGACTCGTATTACTCGTATGATACTCGTACTCGGCAAAAGTGCTTTATCCGTGCCGGATACTCGTTTCAGCCGAGTATCTGGCTCAACTCTAGTTCAAACTCAATGGGCACCATTGAAGTCCACTATATGAAGATAATTCCTGAAATGTTTTCCTCAAAAAACAAAGAAGAAAGAAAGGCATGAATATCTTGGATAACAACGGGATGAGTAAACATTATCTGTAAATTTGTGGTCTGGAAGAGAACTACTCCTTTAATTATTAATAAATTTATCTGTAAAACTTTAGTTTAGGGACCAGTTCTCACTATTAACTATTATGAAGCACATATTAATGTCTTCTTTTGCATTACCAGAGTTTAAATCCCTTAAATCTACTCCATACCTAACTTAACAACTGCCCTACTAACTGTTAGTAAGAAGCAAAATAGGAGTTTATTAAGGCAAAAGTCTTATTTAATAGTTATTTAATAGTGAGAATTGAACCTTAAAATAAAGTGTGACCAAATTATGATTAGAATTAATTTCCATGAAACAAGGTAAGTTCTCAAAAAGCTCTTTCTCATATGGGCATTTTTTCACAAATGTACAGTTTTATGCAAAAGTTTGGGAACCCCTTGCAGAATCTGTGAAAATGTGAGTAATTTTAACAAAATAAGAGAGATTATACAAAATGCATATTATTTTCGATTTAGTAGCACTGAGCACTGTTCTTCAGAAAAAAATCCTGCGGATTCTTCAATTTTCCAGTATCTTTTGCATATTTGCATAAACACAACTATTAAAAAAGGTTCAAACTTTTGAACAGGATGAAAATGTCCAATTTTTTCTTATTTTGTTGAAATATCTTTTTTTTCCATTTAACGTTGCCCTTCGGAAACAACAGAAGATACTTGCATGTTTCCCGGAAGACAAATTAAGTACAATTTACCTTGATCTTCAGATGAAAAAAGTTTTCAGCCCCTGGCTCTTAATGCATTGTATTTCCATCTGAAGCATCAGCGAATGATTGAACTTTTTATAATAGCTGTGTCTGAGTCCCTCAGTTGTCCTTAGTGTGAAAATATGGATCTCAGAATCATACAGTCACTGCTGGAAAGGATTCTTTATGTAAAACATCTTACTCAGGACAGTACTAAATAAAAACGAATATGCATTTGTATGATCTCTCTTAGTTTGTTTAAATTATTCACATTTTCACAGATTCTGCAAGGGGTTCCCAAACTTTCGCATAAAACTGTACATAAAAACAGCATATGGGGCTGTGATTTATTTTTGACGCATATTGTATGCATTTATAATTTATGAGGGTAAAGTCACATGTGCGTTTATAGTCAAATGCCTAAAAGGGACATCAGCCTCTAAACAAAACAGATTTGCATCTCATTTTAGCAGTTCAAGCACTACAGAAATCCTATTTTTAATCCATTATCTTCGTTTTATTTTTTCTTGTAAAAAATCCATGAGCAAGATAAATGTGCCTGTGAAGCAAAAGTGCATATTAATTTTTTTTTTCACAGAATGTATCTTGACTAGTGCTTCTTGTCTTATGCCGCTTGCAGATTTTTTCCCCCACCTATGTTAAATTTAGTGAGGTTTATTACACAAATCTTCCAGGAGAAGAAGACAAAATAGACTTATTTTCAAGATGCATTCTCTGCAAATAAATCTTTAGACCATATGTGCTTTTGCTTTACTGGTAAATCTTACTTTAAGACTGTTTAGACATTCTGGAAACCAAGACAAAGATACTGATTAGGAAATAGAAAAAAAAAAAAATATGAGTTCCACTTCTACAAACATACTAATACATTTCAAAATAGCTTTCTCTATTTCCTTCTCCCCAAAGCTAATCAGAATGTTTCCGCTCACATAGCACATATAATGCATCTTGGAGCCAATGAAGTGGATATAGCCACAACATTCAGCCAACACGCTGACCTTTTAAAAGAGCTGAAGCTGGTGTCCACCACTTTTATTTTGCTTCATTTACATGGTTTATATGACAGATTGAAAGCACACACAAATCACCTTCACAATCTGCAGTGATAAAAAGAAAAGAACAAAGAAAGAAAGAAAGAAAGGAAAAGTTAAATTTACAAGGGAAAAAAACAGCTATGGTTGCTAACATTGAATATTACCATAAAAATATGGTAGCAAAATTATAGGCTTTGTGGATTTAAATAGTATTGGAAAAAAAAAAAACTAAACACTAAAAAAAATGTATAGAAACTATTTTAACTCAGAAATTGCTTAACTTCACAACTACGAATAAACATAGTTATTCAAATGAAAATGTGAAGTGTCATAAAAGCAATTCTGGGAATGTCAATTTATGGATTTTCCAATGTAAATTATGATATGACTTATTCTTTTCCACTTCCAAAACTGTAAATTCAACGGTAAAATTACATGAAATGTCCCATTTGTTTAATTAGTTTACACTAATTTATTGAGCACAGTACAGTTCAGCAGTGTAAAGCACAGTAAAATACAAACAAACAAACAAAAAAAAATTTATGTAGTCTGTTGCTGTTAAAATTACTATAATTTTTAACAGTGACGGACAAAAAAAAAAAGGAAGAAAGAGAAAACAAAAGTGGGGTGTGGGGGTCTAAAGATCCTGGGAGACATAGCTGCAAGGGAAAGAGAGAGAGCGCAGACTAAAGGAAATGGAGAGGGAGTGAGGGAGACTTTGATGCAGCTGTGAAGGCATAATTTGATCTCCTATGCCACCAAAACTGAGACATGGGGCATGAAATATTTATTTGACCCAACAATCAGCAAAACCGGAGATGAACAAGAAATACAGACAGACACTCGGTCTCTGAGAGGACGCTGCTGACTGTCAAAGAAATCTTTGTGCTTTCTTTACACCCATTTGTTTTTATTATTAAAACGGTAAGGGCCCAGTTGTGACCAATTTGCATAAGCTATGTAGTTTCTGAAATTATAAGTATTTTGTATGTATTATTATGGAGAGTTTGTTTAGCACAGTTAGAATGATTAGAATTTGCCTTAATTGGACGCAGTGATATTGAATAATTGAAGAGATATTTTACCTTGTGTGCATGTTTCGGTGTGTGTATGTGTGTCATGGTTCTTGGGGATTTGTGTGTGCGTGTGTGTATGCGTACTTAATCATTAATGATAGAATGTGTGTTTACACCCACTAAAGCCTTCCCTTGCCCTTAAAGATCTGAAGGTAATAACACCATCCATCACCTTGTGTAAGTGTGTGTGTGTGTGTGTGTGTGTGAGAGAGAGAGAGAGAGAGAGAGATACAAAAAGGGAGAGTACATTGGCGAGTCAGCATACACCCTCTCCAGGCGTTCTCTATCTGTTGAAGAAAAAAAAAACAAAACACTATGTTGGGTATGATAAAATATTCAACTCTGTTGAGACCCCTAAAAATAAAGAATTTTATGTATGGCACTTTAATAAAGCAATAAAATTTGTAGGCATAGATTACCCAAAAGTTGGGCAAACACAATAAAGAGGAGGAATAGCCCCTGTGTGTGAGTTAGCTGAATGGGACTTTTAATAATATATGCTGAGATATATGCTAAAAACCAACAAACACATAGAAAACCGATGGAAGCCTGTTGCCACCACAGAATACCAAATAATAATAATAATAAAAGTTAATTGCGACTTTATATCTCCCTTTATTCTTTCATTATATCGCCTTTTTTAAGATATGAAAAGATGTAAACTTAGAATTCAGAATAAACTCACAAAAAAAGAGTTGATATCTCCCAGTTCTGACTTTTTTCCCCTCGTAACTGCAAGTTTAGATTTTGCTATTTTTATGTTTTGTGAGAAACAAAACCTGAATTGTGAGGTATAAACTCGGAACTGTAGGATGTTAACTTGCAATTACGACAACTTGTAGGATATTTGAGAGAATTGTAGGATATAAACTCACAATTACATGATGGAAACGAGAACCCAAATTGCGAGATGTAAACTCAAAATTCAGAATAAACTCAGAATTGGAAGATGTAAACTCGGAATTGCAAGAAAAAAGTCAGGATTCTGAGTTGATATCTCCCATTTCAGATTTTTCCCCCCATCAGAACAGCAAGTTTAGATTTTGCAATTCTGAAGTTTTGTGAGAAAGAAAGCCTGAATTGTGAGATATAAACTCATAATAAGTTATGTGAGATGTTAACTTGCAACTGCGAGAACTTCTGAGAAGAAAAGTCAAAATTGTAGGATATAAACTCACGATTACATGATGGAAACAACAAAACTGAATTGCAAGATGTAAACTCAAAATTCAGAATAAACTCAGAATTTGAAGGTGACTTATTTTTTTTCTCCCTCAGAACTGCAAGTTTAGATTTTGCAATTCTGAAGTTTTGTGAGAAACAAAGCCTGAATTGTGAGATATAAACTCATAATAAGATATAAAAACTCATAAGATATAAAATTATGAGAAGAAAGTCAGAACTGTAAGGTAGACTGTTGCCTTTTTTATTATTATTATTATTTTTATTCTGTAGCTGAAACAGGTTGATACAGGCTATAAAAACATGATACATCCACTTATAATGGAGAGAAGAAACAGACACTTTGCTCTTACAGTTTATGAAACATCAGTTCTTTTTTAAGAAGTGCAACAGAAGACAGTGGGACACGTTTTATAACGTTAATTTACAAATTTTTCTTCTGCTTTGAGAATATCACTGAAAGTGACATATGTGTCAAATCGAATGTGCATAACACGTGAGCGTGTCTACATCATAGAACTGTTCATGAGAAGGTGTGGCCTAATTCTTTAACTGCTGCTTTGGTCCTGAATGCGTGTTTCACAGCCTAAAAGGAGATGCAAGGCTTCCAGAACTACTTGCTCTCCATCAGTGAAAGATCACTCTGAATATTTGTGTTCAACACGCATTTCTTTTTTCAAAAGAGCTTTGAGAATTATGGATAGATGGACTGGGATTCATTTGATACAAGACTGCTGTTACTAGTATTCTCAGCATCGCAAATGCCCTCCATCCTTACTGTGCATGTTCACAAGTCCACCCACTTACATTTGGGAATCAAGAATAACAGTCTGAAAATTTATGCCAAATGCAAAAAGTGCATTCACACACACACTCACACACACCCACAAGCGCGCACATACAAAAGCACACGCTGGGTTTCCATGTTTTATGGGGACATTCCATAGACGTAATGACTTTTATACTGTACAGACTGTATTTTCTATCCCCTTACCCTAACCCTACCCCTAAACCTACCCTCACACAAAACTTTCTGCATTTTTAGAAGATCATTCTTTATTATTTATGAGCTCGTTTCCTCGTGGGACCAAAAATGTCACCACAAGGTCAAAATTTACTGATATTACACATATTTATCTTTTTTATGTATTGTATTGTATTTTGGCCCAAATTGTTTGGTTTATTGATAGAGAAATGAATGAATGAATGAATGAATGAATGAATAAGACTTAATTTACCTCTTCAATAATGATGTTTTAATTTTCTGAAATTAAAGGCATTTGGATTTTCAGAATTTCTTTTTTTTTTTTTTGGTCTTGAAGTTCAAAAATATCAAGGTGATGTAACAGTTTAGAGGAAAGGCAGAAAAAATTCTGAAATCCTTTACTGTCATTTCTTCAGAAAGGATGAAGCAATTTTTTTCTTTCTTTCTTTCTGTTTTTTTTTTTTTCTGTCCAAATCAACTCAGTATGCAGAAAGTCCTTTTACTGTCATCATAATAACAACTGTTAATAAAATAAAAAAAGAACAGACAGTGGACATCAAAAGACCCTCACAACTGATTTTCAATGTCTTTTTTTTCATACATATGACATATTTTGTTTTGTTTTTTTAATTAAGGGACACTTTTTGATCAGGTTTTGGCTTAACTCTAAACTTGATATTTATTGACAGTTACAAAGCAATGGCTACTAAAACATTACATTAATGATTGGATTTTGAAGTAGAAAAACCAAAGCAGTATTTTTGTAAAATGTACTTCAATAATCTTTGTTTTATTTACTTAAAAAAACTTGATTTTTAATATATATATATTTTTTTTTTTTTTCTTTTTTTTTTTTAGTGTGTAAGGAAAATGCATGAAATGATCATGAATTTAAATTTACCCTTCTAAGAACACGAAAAAAAATAACATTTCAAATGTGACTTTTTCCATTTTATCATCGTAGACATCCTTATTTATCAAGCATATACAAATTATTAAATTGTATTTTGTGAAATACAATAATGAAATACAATATGCATTTGTGAGAGAATTTCATATTGTTTTGATTCACTAATAAATTAAAAGTAAATGAAATAATGATTAATAAAATGAATGAATTTTGAGTGGACTAGAACTTGTGCTATGAATATCCCATAGTGTACAACATTTAATGGAACAGTTAAATTATACTGTGCATCTTGGTAGATCAAAGTACCGCTGTACTGATTTTAAGTCACGGCACGACTGGCAAGCTCTTTTAACTTCTGTAGAAACAGATTTCCTGAACTGCATCTACAGCTTGTCTTTGCAGATTTACATGTTCCATCTGTACCAAGCATTACAAGCATTCCTACTTATGCTGTCCTTTTAAACAAATGATCTGGTCAGTCCTTGTTTTCTGCATTAGCAGATAGAACTAATATGTTGTCACTGTTGCAGACAACTGCTCCTGTGTTGATGCCTTGTTTTAGCACCTCGGGTGATGAAATGTTGTTGACAGTTTTCTATGAACTATGAATACAGCAGAGAGCCCTAATGCTGAACGCATTGTATAAATTTACAGCAGTCCTTCACTGTATTAATATACTTTCATGAATGTGTTAGTTGTGTTACGTTTTCATAACAGATCTTGACATTAAAATTGCATTTTAAAAATAGCACTGTACAAGATGTTTTTTGTAATAGAAAGAATTTTAAATGGATATAGTCTGATGTGAAGGAGATCAGAGTAATAGAGTTTTATGCTGCTTATAGTTTGAAGTTCTCTTGGGAAAATTGGAAATCACAATTATGATATAATTCACATTCAAGTGGTTTTTGTTAGAGGAAAAGGAACATGTTTGACATTTTCATATCTGTTTTTCTTTTTCACTTCCAGACAAATAGCATTTTTTAATGCTGATGCAACCAAATGAAGAGCAAAAGATTTGTATTAGTTGCGTAAGTGTTGTTTATTAATGTATTTTATCATTCTTTGTGCCGCAGCTAAGAACAATGGGAAATGTGGTCATGGTGTCAGTGTTTTCAAGGAATTTTCTGGGTTTTATTCATCTTAAAGGGACTGTTCATCCAGCAGTGACAATTCTATTATCATTTACTCACCTTCACGTTGTTCCAAACCCGTATGAGTTTCTTTCTTCTGTACAATGCAGGAGATGTTAAGCAGAATGACAGCCTCCATTTACTTTCACTGTATGGAAAACAGACACAATCAAAGTGAATGGTGACTGAGGCTGTCAGTCCCCAATATTATGAAAGACATCTCCTTTTGTGTTCCATGGTAAAAAGAAAGTATGTCATGCAGGTTTGGAACAACATTAGAGGGAGTACAGTAAACAATGACACAATTTTCATTTTTGGGTGAACTATCCCTTTAATCTCTTTCTTTTCAAGACTGTTGCCTCATTATGGAAGCTTGTTTCCACCACTAAGTAAAAAATATATATAAAAATAAGGTTATTGTGACTTTTTATCTCACAATTCTGACAATTCTTTTTTTCTCAGAATTGTGAGATATAAACTCACAATTTGCGAGTTATAAAGTCAGAATTGCGAGATGTAAACTAACAATTGCAAATTATAAGGTCAGAATTGCATGATATAAACTCGCAATTGTGAGTTATACAGTCAGAATTGTAAGATAAAAACTTAAAATTGTGAGTTATAAAGTCAGAATTGCGAGATATAAACTCACAATTGTGAGTGATGAGGTCAGAAATGCATGATATAAACTCGCAATTGTGAGTTATAAAGTCAGAATTGTAAGATAAAAACTTAAAATTTTGAGTTATAAAGTCAGAATTGCAAGATATAAACTAACAATTGCGAGTTATAAAGTCAGAATTGTAAGATAAAAACTTAAAATTGTGAGATATAAACTCACAATTGTGAGTGATGAGGTCAGAAATGCATGATATAAACTCGCAATTGTGAGTTATAAAGTCAGAATTGTAAGATAAAAACTTAAAATTTTGAGTTATAAAGTCAGAATTGCAAGATATAAACTAACAATTGCGAGTTATAAAGTCAGAATTGTAAGATAAAAACTTAAAATTGTGAGTTATAAAGTCAGAATTGCGAGATATAAACTCACAATTGCGAGTGATGAGGTCAGAAATGCATGATATAAACTCGCAATTGTGAGTTATAAAGTCAGAATTGTAAGATAAAAACTTAAAATTTTGAGTTATAAAGTCAGAATTGCAAGATATAAACTAACAATTGCGAGTTATAAAGTCAGAATTGTAAGATAAAAACTTAAAATTGTGAGTTATAAACTCACAATTGCGAGTTATGAGGTCAGAAATGCATGATATAAACTCACAATTGTGAGTTATAAAGTCAGAATTGCAAGAAAAACTTAAAATTTTGAGTTATAAAGTCAGAATTGCAAGATATAAACTAACAATTGTGAGTTATAAAGTCAGAATTGTAAGATAAAAACTTAAAATTGTGAGTTATAAAGTCAGAATTGCAAGATATAAACTAACAATTGCGAGTTATAAAGGTCAGAATTGCAAGATATAAACTCACAATTGCGAGTTTTAAGGTCAGAACTGCATGATATAAACTTGCAATTGCGAGTTATAAGTCAGAATTGTGAGATGAAAATCTTGCATCTTGCAATTCTGATTTTTTTCTTGCAATTTCAAGTTTGTATCTTGTAATTCAGAATTTTTTTCTCAGAATTGTGACATATGAACTCGCAATTCCAAGTTATAAAGTCCAGTTTTGAGGGGGGAAAAAGACTGATATGCTTCTAAGGAATAAAGAGTTTATATCTCACAATTCTGACTTTATAACACGTGATTGTGAGTTATTAAGTCAGAATTGTGAGATATAAACGTAATTCTGAGAAAAAAAGTCACAATTGTGAGATATAAACTCGCAATTTTGAGAAAAAAGTCACAATTGTAGATTTATATAGCAATTTTATATTATGCAATTCTGCCTCGTAATTGCAAATTTATGTCAGACAATTCTGTCTTCATTCCTTAGAAATGTGTTTATACCTCACAATTCTGACTTTATAACTCACAACTGCGGGTTTATATCTCTCAATTCTGTGAAAAAAGTGTGAATTGTGAGTTTGTATCATGCAATTCTAAGAAAAAGTCAGAACTGTGAGATAAAAAGTCGCAATTACCTTTTATTCAGTGGCGGGAACAAGCTTCCATAGCCTCATTTATCAGCTAAATTAGTCATATGTTCTTGCACACTTCATCGCTATTCTTCATCAACAAAGTGTAGTAAATCAATTTTCAATTACACCTTAATTCTGACCTTTACCAATTAGCTTTTGCCTTGAAACTTTGATTGATAAGATAACTGAGTTGATAATTGAAGGCTCAATAAAAAGTATCACACAAGTAGTTAATAAAGCTTGTGTGTTATATTCTGAAAATCTTCTGAAGCCATGCAACTGCTTCCTGCAACAGAGACTGAAATTCATGATCTATAACACACAAAATGAAACACATTTACAGTAATACACTTTCAGTGGAGGCCTAGTAGACAATTGGCCCAGATGGTTCAGAAATATGAAGCTTGTATTCTTGTTAAATAACTTTGTGCAGGTGAATTATTCAGTACAAAAAAAAGTACTTTTCTAGTTGAAGGCACTATACTGATGTAATTCCTATGGATGAAAAACTATGGTGCTTGCACAGTTACTAAGCTAAAGTAAACAGGTTTATTTTATGAACTGGTCATGATATGAGCTGAAGGTTTTTTTTTTTTTTTCAGTGTGGTCTTTGCACAGGCAGGGTTTATAAGCGATTCTACCACACCAGTTTCATGCTAATGCTTATAAATTGTTATGATCAAAAATGTGTTATATTTACATACTTTACATACTTTAAATGTTTCTTTGTAGTGCTGCATGCTTGTCTGCTAGACTTTATTGTAACTGTAAATCTCTCTCTCATTTGTTTATACACACTGAAGGTCGGTTAAGAATTATTGTCTATGGTAAATTACAGCATGCCACAAAAATGCACTGAAAATCATCTTCTAAAGCAAGTTCTGTGGCTATAAGTGAACAATAAAAAAAACTAATTTTCCAAAAAGAAAATCAGTAAGATTAGTAAATAGTGTTTTAATGTTAAGAGTGCATATGAAGGTGCAGCTAGGGAACCTTCACAGCACTGCACTGTACATTAAAATGTTGCTGACTCTAAGCCTTTTTTTTTATTTAAATAGCCTGCAGTTTTTATTTACAGCAAGCAGCCATTTCATACCATAGTTTTGCATAGCTGTTTTTGGTTGAATGAAAACTTTATTCAAAGTAGTTTTTCCCTGCTAACTTTAATTGAATTAAATTTTTTCTCATACACTGACATATCCAAATGCCCCATTTTGTCATAGAAACACCACTGTTTTAAAGAGAAATAATTACTGAAATGGACTAGTCTTAAAGGGATAGTTCACCAAAAAAAATGAAAATTCTGTCATTACTTACTGACCCTAATGTCGTTCCAAACCCGTAAGAGCTTTGTTCATCTTCAGAACACAAATTAAGATATTTTTGACGAAATCTGAGAACTTTCTGACCCTGCATGGGCAACTCAACTACCACGTTCAAGGCCCAGAAAGGTAGTAAAGACATTGTTAAAATAGTCCATGTGACATCGGTTGTTCAACCCTAATGTTATGCAGCTACGAGAGTCTTTGACATGTTCATGAAAGTGCAACGACGCATACATGTGGTGCTGATGATGCAGGAGCCGACGTTCTGACGCAGAACGACTTTTGAAACTTGTCACTACATCCCTGGTACCCATTATACAGGCACATGGTTTCTCCTACCATTGCTATGCTGATGACACACAGCTCTATCTTTCATTTAAACCAGATGATCCAACGGAGGCTGCACGAATCTTAGGCTGTCTGGCGGACATCTCGGCGTGGATGAAAGAACATCACCTATATCACTGAGCTCCTTGTCTTATCTGCCACTCTGACTCTACAGCATGACTTCACCATCCAGTTAGGTTCATCAACAATTACCCCATCAAGTTCAGCCAGAAATTTTGGTGTAATCTTTCATGACCAGCTGACTTTCAAAGACCATATAGCTAAAACTGCTCGATCATGCAGGTTTGCATTGCACAACATCAGAAAGATCAGGCCCTTTCTAACAGAGCAGGCCACACAACTTCTAGGCATTTCTAGGCTGGACTACTGCAATGCTCTTTGAGCCGGTCTTCCTTCATGCACAATCAAACCTCTACAAATGATTCAGAATGCAGCAGCATGACTAGTCTTCAACGAGCCCAAAAGGGCCCATGTCACACCTCTCTTTATCACCCTGCACTGGCTCCCAGTTGCGGCTTGCATCAAATTCAAGACACTGATGCTTGCATATAGAACAGCCACAGGCTCAGCGCCCGCCTACCTCCACTCACAGCTACCAATCTACACTCCCTCCAGAAATCTGAGATCCACTAGTGAGCGACGCCTCGTTGTACCATCACAAAGAGGCACAAAATCACTTTCTAGAACATTCTCTTTCACCGTTCCTTGCTGGCGGAATGATCTTCCCACCGCTATCCAGAATGTTGACTCCCTAACTTTCAAGCGACTGCTGAAAACTCATCTCTTTCGATACTATTTGACTTAAAAAAAATAAAAATAAAAAACCTTTTTGTTCTACTCGTTTTCCCTTTCTAGCTTGCACTTGTCTAAACAATGCCTGTTATATGGTATTATGAGCACTTCCTAAGTCGTTTTGCCTCTTTAGGACAAATCGCTTGATGTATTCCCCACTTGTAAGTCGCTTTGGATAAAAACTTTTTTGTTATTTTCTGTATTTTCAAAAGGTTGTTGCGTTCTTCTGTGCTCTAAAAACCCCTGGTCAATTTTTCTCCCTTTTCTTTATGTTAAAGGTGGTTGTAGAGCATTTTAGGCCTCAATATTTTTTACTTTGATTTCACAGTATTAGGCTTTCACACAAGAGTTGCATCAGAGATCATTGCAGCAATGTCTATCATTATTATTGCTTAATATGATCTGTGTTTCTTGTTCAAAAGGGTTTCTCAATTCACTCTGCATTTACATTGCACATAAGTGAGAAAACTGTCTCTTCTGTTGCTTTAATTTTGAAATGTAACTATGGAAACTATGTAACTCTGAATGTGAGAGTTAAAATTGCACTTCTCCCCAGTTGTTTACACAATGGCTAAAAAATTCAAAGTAGAATCTCTTTAGGTTTTTCATATATGTGTGTCTTAATTGACACAGATGGTGTCTTTTCAGGTCTAGGTGACATTCCCATTAGGGGCACTGCATCCTTGGTTACCTTACATTACCTTGGTTAGAACAAATCGTATAAATATGCTTACTGACAGATTGCACGTGTGTTTTCTTAAATTAACTATAGCACTGAGAGTCCAGAGCGAGTGGTGAAAACGCCTCATAACAAGACATGTCCTCGATTAATTGGCTTTAAGAAAACTCCTGAGAAGGTTAAAAAACGCAACACTGAAAAATATAATGAAATTCCATGCAAACGTGCTTTTTACAATGCCGAAAACAAACATATCATCATAAAAACAAAGTACAAAAGCACAGTGAACTAATTGGTGCTCCCAATACATAGGCAATTCCCCCAGCTCATTTTCCATGTTTAAAATTCATGTCCTCGCTCCACGCATCAGTTAGAAGATGCAAGATTGCACAGCGGTGGGAGTTTGAGTCACGCACCTGAGAGAACGCCTTTTTGATGGCCACAGCATTAGTGGAGTAATAATGCAAATTACATATGCTAGTAGTGCTTTTTAACTCTGAAATAAATAGCTAACTAAACCCTCCCCCCAAGACTGCATATGCGGGACAACAATTGGACGTCTGTCTGTCTGTCTACTCTATCGACACACTTGTCTATCTATATTCCATCTACCCAGTTATCTATGTCAGTCTGTCTGTCTACACACTTGTCTATGTCTTCTATCTATACCCTTTTGCATATCTATCTATCATCTATCTATTTATTTAGTCCTTCAGTCTGTCTGTCTGTTTGTCTACACACTTGTCTATCTATATCCTCTATCTATACCCTTTTGCATATCTATCTATCTATCTATCTATCTATCTATCTATCTATCTATCTATCTATACCCTTTTGCATATCTATCTATCATCTATCTGTACACTTTTCTATCTATATCTTCTGTCTATAGCCTTTTGCCTATCTATCTATCTATCTATCTATCTATCTATCTATACCCTTTGCATATCTATCTATCTGTCTATCTATCTATCATCTATCTATACACTTTTATATCTATATCTTCTGTCTATAGCCTTTTGCCTATCTATCTATCTATCTACACACTTTTCTATCTATATATATTCTATCTATACCCTTTTGCCTATCTATCTATCTATCTATCTATCTATCTATCTATCATCTATCTGTCTGTCACACTTTCTGTCTATATCTTCTATCTATACCCTTTTGCCTATCTATCTATCTATCTATTTAGTCATTCTGTCTGTCTACACACTCATCTATCTGTATCCTTTATCTATACCCTTTTGCATATCTATCTGTCATCTATGTCTATCTATCTATCTATCTATCTATCTATCTATGTCTGTGTCTACACACTTTTCTGTCTGTATCTTGTCTATACCCTTTTGCCTGTCTATCTATCTATCTATCTATCTATCTAGTCAGTCAGTCTGTCTGTCTACACACTTGTCTGTCTATATCCTTTATCCATACCCTTTTGCATATCTATCTATCTGTCTATCTACACACTTGGATGGGGAAGATAGAGAATGTGGCACATTTTATTTATACTCTAAGCTTTTCAAGCAGATGGTAAGGTACAGAAAAATCTATATTATCGCTGTATATTTTGGAGACTTATTTTTATGCTGTCTCTTCTCACACGCTTTAACTAGAGGAGATATATGCACATAATCTCGTAGCCACGGGTGTTTGCTGTTCGAGTCTGTTCTGCAGATGATAAAGTTTCACCGGTGGATTGTATGCTAACTAGACTTACGCATTAACGTGGTGGGATAAAGATGGAGGGTGCTCACGGGACACGAACGCTGAATCCACTCTCCCACCCACTTCTACAGGGCGATTGATTGCAGAAGTGAAATCAAAACGCGCGCGGTGGAACAACAGAGGGCGCGAGACGCAGAGCATACAGCACGCACGTGTGGTGACGCCGGTGGAATGTTAACCAGCCCCGGTGCAGCAACAGCAGGACAGCCGCGCCGAGATCTGATGCTGCTCCTCCGCTCGCAATCTCCTCTGCTATCACCAAACGCACTGAGATTGACCAGGGGAACCCTCCTACGTTAGTTTCAAATCATTCCATCCCACGAATTTAACGCATGTATGAGACAGATAACACGGAATGGAGAGTGTAGACGAAGAAGGGCTGCTCCTTTTGTTGTGTGACTCTAGTATCACGTTCAGTCAGTGCTGCATTGCGCTCGCACATCCGCGTGGCTACGGGGCAGCCCGTGCTGGGACCGGAGAGAGAGTGTGAGCGATACATGCTCATTGTTCACAGGATGAGCGAAAAGCACTGCCGCATTCAGACAATGAGAGTACTTTTTCGTGATTCAGAGACACACCAACAAAAGCAGTAAAATAACAAGAATGCTGTGAAAAAACCCCCGAATGAATCATATAATAGCCTCATTAGAATAATCAAAATAAAGAAAAAACATTAGCTATCTAACCTAAATGATTCCTTGTGACAAAGGAAAAAAAATCTAGATAGATCTATCTATCTATCTATCTGTTTATCTGTTTATCTATGCTTCTGTTTCACGGTTGACTCTTCTATTTCTGACCAAAGACCTTGACCTCGACCGTTAACCTTGCGACCTTTTTCAGTATCACTGTGTTTAACTTGATCATAGTAGTTAATGAACAAAGTAACTTGAACATACCTGAGCATATTCAAGACATTTCTTCGCATTTGTTGGGAAGGCCATAATGAGATGTCTTAGGAATGCCAGGTCCATTGTGAAAGACCCTAGTGACCCCAGATATTTTGTCTGTTTCTTACGAAACAGCTTTTAACCACATAACCGCTGCCTCACTGCAACACCACTCACTTGTATACAAAACAAATTTAAATGGTTGTTATGGTTGCTTTGTTTCTTTTTGTGTGTAGCCTACGCGCACACCGCAATTTTGTATTTGAGTTGAGTTTTATAGCTCAACTTTTTTTTTTACACTTATCTCTTTTTTACTACAACAATGAAAAATGCATTTTATTGTCAACAAGTACTGCTTTTGCTGTATTGATGCACATTTGTCAAACGACATGGTTAATTTTAAATGTGGCTTCATATTTAGGACAGTGTGAAAAAAAAAATATATATATATATATATATATATATATATATATTTGTAATTAGTTGATCTGTTTTTACACAAGTGCTTCATTGGACTTGTAGTTGTATCAGTGTATTTTTCGCTTCTGAGGTATTTTGTTTTGTGGTCGTATGCAAACACACCCCCTGTATTTGCGCTTTTAGACTGGTTAAAAGGAAAGCGCGAGCTCCTTCGAGACACTCACGGTCTCCCGTTTCATCTGAACGGTCGAGTTACGTAGCGAGGGAAGTGTTGCAGTGAACGGAGGGGGAAGAGAGAGGGAGAGGTTGAGAGAGAGGGAGAGACTGCAGCATCATTTGAGGGACGTTCACATGCAGTGCAGTAGAACGTGCAGGTGAGGGGAGGAGGAGAATGCGGGACTTTTTCCTCAAACACTTCACACACATCCACTACGGACTCCGGAGGAATTACTAAAGGCTTTTGTTGCTACTTCTTTCCGGCTCACCATCTTTCCATAAGTGGCTAATTTACGTGTTCTGGGAAGTCGAACTGAAAAGCTTTTCTCTTTGTCAAGTTCACCGTAAAGGAATCTATAAGAGCTTGGCACGCGCGCGTAAGACTGCGGGGAAAGCTTTCCAATTTTCCTCTCGCTGTGGTTTAAGGTAAGAGAACCTATAATATCGGGGAAAGACTTTAAAAAGCACTTTGGCTTATTCCCAGCCAGTAGCGCAAGCTCTGGGATGCGAATGTGAGAGCTGAATTCACAGACAGATCTCTTTTGTGTTCTACTGCATTGCAGTTTAAAACAGTGAAAGCGCGAGAGGAGCCCGCGCTCCGCAGCATCTCAATGAGCCGGACAAAGTCATTTAAACTGCTCAAATTTGACTCCCGTTTACTCCTAAAAGGCACAAAGGAGCATTCTTGTCCGTAAAAGAGCTGTAAAGACTTATCGCCGATGCCGAGCGCCTCACAAAGTGGATGTTTTATTTTATCGTGTTGAAAACGTGACCGGGGAACTAAAAGACTGTCGGAGAAAATAAGATTTTTGCCGAAGGAAGCCTTTATAGAGATTAATCGGTGGCAAGTCTGTCTTGGACCAGAGGAAGCTGCAGATAGAGAGAGAGAGAGAAAGAGAGAGAGAGTCATGGGGAGCAGGAGCGTTGGCGCAGTGCACTCCGCGCGCTGCTACCTCGTGCTTATCCTGCAGCTGCTGACTCAGCTCCCGAGCGCCAATTCAGTGCTGCGCTACCGCGTGGCGGAAGAGGGGCCGGCCGATGTGCACATCGGGAACGTGGCTTCAGACCTGGGGCTGTCCACCTCTGGGATTGGGACTGGTGATGTCACTTTCGCTTTGGAATCCGGCTCTGAATACTTCAAAATTGACAACGTCACCGGAGAGCTTACTACAGGCAGCAAGAGGATTGACAGAGAGAAGCTGCCGCAGTGTCAGATGATATTTGATGAGAACGAGTGCTTTTTGAACTTTGAGGTGTCAGTCATAGGCCCCCTGCAGAGTTGGGTGGATCTGTTTGATGGCCGTATTGTAGTCACAGACATCAATGACAACACCCCCTCTTTCCCTTCACCAGTACTTACACTCTCCGTTGAGGAGAATCGCCCGATCGGCACTCTCTATCTCCTTCCCACAGCCACAGACCGTGATTTTGGTCGCAATGGCATTGACCGCTATGAGCTTATCCAGGACAGTAGAGATGGGGGGTCATCTTTGCGCCGGCCTGCGAACGGACCGACAAATGGGAACGGCGGTGACCGAAGAAGAACGTCAGAAACGGGGGCAGGACCTGCCAGCAGGAGCAGCGTGTTTGAACTGCAAGTTGCCGACACACCTGAAGGACAGAAACAGCCTCAGCTGATCGTGAAAGGGCCTCTCGATCGTGAAGCACGGGATTCTTATGAACTCGTGCTACGTGTTCGTGATGGTGGCAACCCTCCCCGCTCCTCACAGGCTCTCTTACGTGTGTCCATCACGGACGTCAACGATAACAGTCCACGCTTCGAAAGAGCCGTGTATGAAGCAGAAATGGCTGAAAACGCCCCACCTGGCACACCTGTCCTGCAGGTGCGTGCCACAGACCGTGACGTTGGCGTGAATGGGCAGGTTGAGTATGTGTTTGGAGCAGCGACGGAATCAGTGAGGCGCCTCCTGAGGCTAGATGAAGCGTCAGGTTGGCTGAGCGTTCTGCATCGTATAGACCGCGAGGAAGTTTCACAGTTACGCTTCACCATCACAGCTCGTGACCGCGGCCAACCGCCTCGCACTGACCGTACTACAGTCGTTCTCAACGTAAGGGATGAAAATGACAATGTACCCATAGTGGAAATTCGAAAAATTGGACGAATCCTTGTTCGGGATGGTGCCGCAATGGTTCCAGAGAACGTCTTGGTGGACACTCCAGTGGCGTTAGTGCAGGTGTCAGACCGTGACCAGGGAGAGAATGGTGCAGTCACCTGCACTGTGGTTGGGGATGTTCCATTCACGTTAAAACCGGCCGGTGAGACAGCCCTGGCACCTCCACCAGCCACGGACGATGCCTTTGAGCGAAACAAAAAGAAATATTTTCTCCACACCTCAGCACTTTTGGATTATGAAGCTACTCGTGAGTATAGCGTCACTATCGTGGCGGTGGACTCCGGTAGCCCGAGCCTCTCTAGTAATAGTTCCCTTCTGGTGCGTGTTGTGGACATAAATGACCACGCCCCCACTTTTGCCCAAAGCTTAGTGGAAGTGCATTTTGCAGAAAATAATGCCCCAGGAGAACGAGTGGTCACTGTAGTGGCTTCTGATGCAGACAGTGGCAAGAATGCAGAGATTGCATACTCACTGGACCCATCTGTTAATGGAGCTTTTTACGTTGATGCAGATAACGGTGATATTCGCGCCACTGGGGCACTAGATAGAGAGCAGAGGGAACGCTATGAATTCCGCGTGATAGCCCGAGATAAGGGCACCCCGTCTCTGCAGGGCTCTGCTACTGTCATAGTCCAGGTCACAGACAGAAATGACAATGCTCCCAAATTTGTCCAGGAAGTCTTCACATTCTATGTCAAAGAAAACCTCCTCACCAATAGCCCCGTCGGCATGGTGACCGTCACCGATGCAGATGAAGGCGAGAATGCAGAGTTGAGTCTTTTTGTTGAGCACGATGAAGAGGAGGGTGGAGAGGAGGGCAAAGAGGGGAAGCAAGAAGTTTTCTCCATTGAAAATAACACTGGAACCATCTTCTCCTCTGCATCCTTCGACCGAGAACGACGTAGCACATACTCATTCCGCGTGCGTGCCGTTGATGGCGGGGAACCGCCACGGTCTGCCACCGCCACCGTCTCCCTGTTTGTCACTGATGAAAATGACAACGCGCCATCCATCATATCACCCGCTAATGAATCATACACCCTCCTGCCACCCGCAAGCGGGGCTCGGACTGTAGTCCGCACAGTCTCAGCCTCCGATGGTGACACTGGGTCTAATGCTGATCTCCGCTACGCTCTGGTAGGCGGAAACCCTTTTCGTCTGTTTGAGATTGGCTCTAGTAGTGGGGTCATAACCTTGGCAGAGCCCCTGGAGAGAAGACACAGGGGTCTGCACCGTTTGGTGGTCCGGGTCAATGACAGTGGCGTGCCTTCCCTTTGTGCCACGGCACTGGTGCATGTCTTCATCAACGAGAGCTTGGCCAATGCTACGCTGGTGGATGCACAGGTGAGACACATCAGTGCAGCATGCTGTTAATAAACAAACACAAGCAAAGGGTAATTCAATATAGAGAAAGAATAATAGTTTGTGGTGTTGAACAATGAGCCAGTGTAGAACATATCCAAATAGGAACAAATAAAGTGACAAGGCTTGAATTTAAATTAAAGTTATTTTATTTGACATGAGAGTATGGAGCTGAGCAGTGAACTGCAGTCAGAAACTTTGCACAACTAGGAAATCCTTGCACGAAATAGCAAAATATTGGTGTTTATAAATATTCATGCATCAAATTGCTGTTGACCCACATTGGATATTGGATAGAAGGACGCACATACAGATACAAAGATGAAAGATACACAAACACGCTCGCATATTCATACACAGTCACACTTGCCTGCGCAGAAAAACTATGATTGAATATCCAAGCCTTGACATGATAATTGAGAAGTCTGGGCCTTGCAGTGGGTATGAATGCGTATGCGCGTGTGTGTGGTTCACCAGACAGAGCTGTAAAATGAGGATGCAGTTATCAAAGGGCAGACACACCATTTATGACTTTCCATTTTCGCTCTCTCTCTCTCTGTATGTCTCGCTCCCTCTCACTCAGGTGGCCCGCAGCCTTGCAGTCCCCCTCTATATGGATATTGCAGGTGACCCAGACAGCGAGAGAGCTTTGGGTAAACAGCGCCTGAGCGTTGCCATCGGTGTCCTGGCTGGTGCTGCTGCCGTTATTCTGGTGATCCTTTTGGTTGTGACAGCACGGCAGTGTGGGGCGCAGGGTAAGAATGGCTATGAGGCTGGGAAGAAGGAGCCAGAAGAGGACTTTTTCAGCCCACAGCCTCCCCCTCTACAAGCCCAGGGCTCCCAAAATGAACGTGGGCGCAAACCACGCAGAGACAAGCGTAATAACGGTACTGCCAAATCTGAGCGTTCTTTGTACAGTGGAATTATGACGGTGAATGGCTGCAGACGTGGGGGAGGCGATGAAGAAGAGGAGGATGAAGAGGCCAGCAGTGCCAGCGAGAGGATTGCAGCACGTTACTGTGCAGCAGCTAACGGAGACCCCAGCAGTCCAAGACTAGGCTCAAGGCGTCACCAATCCAGTCCAGATCTGGCCCGCCACTACAAGTCCAGCTCACCTTTGCCTGCAGTGCATCTTCAGCCCAACTCGCCACCCGTGGAAGGCAAGAAGCACCAGGCTGTGCAGGAGCTGCCCCCCACTAACACCTTCACTGGCAACGGCACCGGTAATGCAGACGCCATGTCGCTCAGCTCAGACCAGTGCTCCGATTACGGCTGCCAAACTGTCAAGTACAGCAAACAGGTAAGAACATATGACTCAGTTTCATCACTGCACCTTTAACAAGTACAAGCAGGCCATCATGTGCATCAAGTGTCTTAGAATTGTACTAGTTCTGGATCAGCAAGGAGTAAGATTTACCCAAAAAGTTACAAGGCTTCTCAGGACAAACGCCTTAAGCTTGAACTAGATTCGGATTCCAAAACTAACCTAAATTCATTCAGTCCTGTGGGATATTCCTGTTTTAATATAGAAAACGCTGATAGTCCATTAGATTACCCCACACATTTTCCTTGTTTCTTTGAGTACACTGTAATTAGATTTTCTAAGAAATAAGCTGGAATATATGAAAGCCGGTTTCCACCTCAGAGGGAAAAAAAAATTGTAAGATAATGTTTAAAATAAATAAAGCTGTGGTATATAGTCACACCGTGAAACAAAAATCACAACTGTGGCATATAAAGTAACAACTGTGAAATACAGTCACATTGTATAGGGGCATTCTGTCAAGCCACACTGTGAAATATAGTCACATTTCTAACACATAAAGTTGCAATTGTGAGAATAAAAATTCACAACTATGAGATATAAATTCAAGTTTGAAATAACAAGAAGTCATAATTGTGTAGTGTAAAGTCACAGTTACATTTTATAGGTGGAAATGGGCTTCTTTGGATATATAACACTTCATTTGATGCACTTAGGTGCAATGTTTTGCTCATATCTTGTCAAAGTCCTTTGGGCTATGTTGTAGTACTGAGGTGAATTCAAACTGGTCTGCTCTTAGTGAAATCCCATCCCATTCCAGAACTTAAGAAACAGCAAAACTACTTGTAGACAAGCACAAATGTGACAACTACTGCAGTCAGCCTGTACTGTTGTTGTGTTACTGCGTGTGGAGTGGTTAAGGTTATATGGTGCTAACTGCCTGCTCTCCTTTTCAGGAGTAGCTACTGAAAATAGACTGTCGAAGAGAGGAGAAATGTAACCCATTTTCTCTCACACCACCATAGATCTCTTTCCACTTGCTCAGTCTCTCTCTTGCTTTCTATCACTCTCTCCATCATACTCCCCTTATTTGACATTCTTTCCACTCCTTTCCTCGTTCTTTCATTTTCCGAGACATGTTTGGAAGTGTTAAATATAGAGCGGAATATATGTCTACCTGCTTTGAGCGGAACTGGCCGGTGTGTTTGACAGCATATGCATGAAACGCTTGAGAGAGAAACCACGCAGGCTTGCAGAGTTGTCTGTTTTTGACTTAATCTGTCATCTTTACGCTTTCATCCAGGTCGTATATTTAATGCAGCATATCCAAACTGCTAGCTTAGCACTTAACGGAAGCATTAAAAAAAGATTACCTGTGCACCCTTTGACAGGCGCTTTGGACTAAGCCCAAACCAAAGGGTGGCCTCGTACTATAGAGAGGCATGGTTAAATTGAACACTGGGATCGCATTACATTTTCTGACAGGTGTTGGGAGCTTAAACCAAATCCGCCGAGGTCTACACGCGAGATATTGAGTCCTAAATGACATGTCATTTTTGGTCTTTTTAGCATGACTGACAGTCGGATTGTAAGTCTCTTTACGCAGAGCCCAAAAAACAGCTGATGCAGTCGTTAGGGAGATGTGCGCCTCGCAAGACCTAATCAATCCATCCACGCTGGTGTGATCCTGACCGCAGTGGGTGGGTTAATCCAATACCGAGTCAATCCTCTTAATCTGCTGACATTTTTTTTCCACCAAAAATGCTTAATAGAGAATTCAGTTGTGTATTTGTGTGCTTCTTCTTGCGCGGCCGAGAGTCTGGGGTGAGAGTGCGTTAATGCTTACTGGTGAGTTTGTTGGACTCTTTCTGACGGTTTAATCAATTATTGATCACACTGTAATTAACTCCTCTACCGCGGAGCTTTCTGACCTAGCCTAACTCGAGCCTGGTGTAGACCGTGCGTGTATGTGTGCGTTTGGCTTCCATGATGGACGGTATAGCATGATGGCAAGCCAATACCCTACCGCGGTCTGAATTTGCAAACAGACCCGTCCTCGGACGAATGCATAAACGGCACTCTCAGAATTGAATGCCGATGAAAATGGAAATCCTGTTGACCTATATCTGTCTCTTTCTCTCTAGCGCACATCTCTTCTATCTTCTATAAATGCACAACTCAGCATGTTCCTAAGTGAAACTCCCAACTCCCTCTTTGCTGCAGCGCATTTTTTCTAGCCCCTCCCCCATCCGCCCACTCACGCCAACACCTATCGACCGGCTGCATTCTGTCCCCACGGCGGCCCACGTTCCTATCATTCGAATAGACAGAGCGGCAATCAATATACTAGGCTTGTTAATGTTGCGAGCGCCGACGCACACCTGCAGACGCGCCGCTCGGGTGTGCGGGGTTAACGGTCAGACAGGTGGGCAGTAGGTGAGTCTGTGTAACTCAACACACACACTCGGGATCAGGCAACAGGTCAGATGGATAGTCGATATACTTGACACTCACACTTGCATGCTCACGGGGGCCATGCGTATGCTAGTGAGGCCCGACTCCAGAGATAGATATTATAAATTAATGGAGGAGACTAGTGATGGAGGGGCTGGGAGACAGGGGGAGACACATGGAGGGATATAGAAAGAGAGAGAGAGAGAAATGAGGGGAGATTGCTAATGCTCACCTCACTTTTGCAGGGCTGTATTGATTTTCATTGGGAAAGCATTATGAAAGCTTTTACATGGACGTGCACTGCAATGGTTATAAAGGATTGAGAATGATGGTGGAAGCATGTGTGTGTGTGTGTGTTTGACCTAGCAATGTTATTGGGGGGAAATTGTTGTAAAACGTCTGGAAGTTTTTGCTAAATCTGAAGAAATCTCATTTTGCGGACATTCTTTAAAAGGCAAAATGGATCGTTAAGAGACTAAATTATGTTTTTATTAAACTCTAAAAATGTCGAACTTTATTTTAGGGACGAAGTTAAGTTTAGAATGGAGTGACTGATATTAATAATCTCATTTAAGGCAATTAGAAGTCCCCACTTAGATACGCACGTAAACATTTCAGCATCATTGTTTTCTGATTGTCTTTCTGATCACATTTTATGTCAGCTGCTCAATTAAAAGCCATTTACTGAAAATGCAAGTACACTTGCTGTAAATAACCTCAGTTGTATGTACTTCCCATAAAACTGTGCTGGACATCTGTGAAACGCAAGGCAATAAAAATGACAGAGGATGCTTTTCAGTGGCCAAGTGTAACGTACTGAAAAATGAGAGCTTAATAATTTATAGATGACACATTAGGTTAGTAACACTGATGGCCATGACCAGATGGGAGGTGTTCTCATGTGACCACCACATATCTTTCACAACAACAGCCGTTAGTGCAAGGTTAACTCGTTGTTTATCCATATATTCCATATATGAGAATGGACCTGTAAATAGGTGTAAATAGTGTAAAGCAGCTATGTAAACACAATCTCATGTTTTTTGTTATATTTCCAAGGTTCCAAATATGGAGATGCTTTATTGAAAAGTTGTTTACGCATAGACCTAAAAGACCGCTTGGATTGCCGGTTGCAACCCATTTTCAATTGAAAAAAGATATTCAGCAAGAAACAGTGCAGAGGGAAATCAACAGGGTCTTGAAAAGTGGACGTTTTGTACTAGAACTGTCAGACTTGAACGCAAATTTGCTAAGATAATGCATAAAATCCTGTTTGACTATTGGTTGACATTATTCAATAGCACTGCTACTGATGTTAGCATAAAATTAAAAGTAATTTCAGTCATTTTTTTCCTTTTGAATAACATGCAGCAATGAAAGTAAAATTGGGATTTTCTGTTGATTTTTAGCCATTTTTAATAGCAAATAAAGCTTTATGGACTGTATAAATAAAGCTTTACAATCAGCTTACCTCTCGCATTCATGCTGCATTTCTTGTTAGACCTGATTGTAATTCTGAAGAGTAAGGACAAGTTCATTTCATTCAAGTAGGTCACATGGAAAGAAATGCTGGCAAAACACAGTTTTATTAAAATATCTTTCTTCAGTGTCCGTTAAGGCTTTGTTGAGTCAGAGAGTCAAGGCTGTCAGAGTTTTGTAACTCACAGACCTGCTTGCCTGACTGTTTCAACCTCAAAATGAGACACGACAGGAATTCAGGGTATTCCTTACCCATATCCTCCCAGACAAGCAGCAACAGAACCAAGAAAACACACACACACATTAAGCTGAGATACAAAGGTGCACAAGGAGATGAAAAGTTCCCATCCTCTTACATTAGTTTCTAGCACAAGATCTAGGCCATGACTTTTAACTCTTTCTTTTACTGTGTCCAGACTGGGAACAGTGTTCAGTTTGTGTTTTAGTTTTGTCTTTAACAAAAATGTCCTCAACATGGAATTAAATGTAATCAGTATTTCTTAATATTAATATATTTCCAGCAGTTTCACTGAATTTGTTTATTATACTGAAATGGCATATAATTTTAGTCAACAAAACAAAATTTTCATTAATCTTGTGAATTCCTCATGCTTTAGTAGAGTTAAGGCCCATTCACGCCAATAATGATAACTGTAACTATGCACTACCAGTCAAAAGTTTTTGAACAGTAAGGTTTTTTTTTTTTTTTTAAGAATCCTCTTTATTTTTACTATTTAAAATAACTGCTTTCTATTTCAATATACTTTAAAATGTAATTTATTCCTGTGATCAAAGCTAAATTTTCAGCATCATCACTCCAGTCTTCAGTGTCACATGATCCTTCAGAAATCATTATAATATGCTGATTTGCTATTCAAGAAACATTTTTTTTTAAATTATTATTATTATCAATATTTAAAACAATTTTTTCAGGATTCTTTGATGAATAGAAAGGTCCGAAGATCAGCATTTATCTGAAATAAAAAGCTTTTGTAACATTATTTTGTAACAACTATACCATTTCAAAGCTTGGAGCCAGTGTTTTTTATTTATTTATTTATTTATTAATTTTAATCAAGTATTATTATTTATTTATTTATTTATTTGTGGAAACAAATTAATACTTATTTAGCAATATTTAGCAAGGATGCTTTAAATTAATAAAATTAATATTATCATGACCGAAACTGATAATAAAGACATGTGTAATGTTACAAAAGATTTCTATTTCAGTTAAATGCTGTTCTTATTCATCAAAGAATCCTGAAAAAAATCTACTCTGCTTTCAACATAATAATAATAATAATAATAATAATAATAATAATAATAATAATAATAATAAATGTTTTTTGAGCAGCAAATCAGAATATTAGAATGTTTTCTGAAGGATCATGTGACTGGAGTAATGATGCTAAAAATTCAGCTTTGAAATCACAGGAATAAATTACATTTTAAATATTTTCAAATAGTAAATAGTTATTTTAAACAATAAAACAAATTTTACTGTTTTTTGCTGAACTTTGGACCAAATAAATACAGTGTTGGTGAGTATAAGAGGTATCTTTAAAAAAAAATTAAAAAATCTTACTGTTCAAAAACGTTTGACTGGTAGTGTATTAGCATTCACAAGTCATGATAAAGTTCTGCTTATTATGAGGTTGTGCTGCAGTTTTGTCGTCTGCCCCTTTAAATGCTCTAAATGCTGATTGGCTGTCAATGTTTTTTAGTGTTCATCAGCTGAAAAAATGTTCTGGAAGTGATTCCAATGATATTGTTCCTCCATGCTGTTATAGTTGTGATGTGAACTCTGCTATTTTTTTTTTTTAAGTTTAGAATGATTTTTAAAACGAATGGCCTTCATTTTTGTGTTTTAGAGACGTGTTTAGGATGTTGTGTACTGCATTGAAGTTTATGCAGTCACTTCATTGTCTGTAAAAGTTGTAATATTACATTGATGTTGTGAATGTTGCAGACTAATCTCATATACTTATATACAGGATGCATTTGAGTGAACATATTAATCCATCTGCAAAGTGGTTCAGTTTACCGGTATTCAGTCCTTCCAGCTCTTGCAGCTCAATCCCCAGTGTACTATGATTGGATTATTTAAATCAATTCTTTTCCTATATTTTCCTTCTTTTAAAATCATTGCTAGTGCCTTGTTAATATCTTGCAATCTAGCTGTTTTCTTGTCATATTTTGGCAACAGTTTGAAATAATCAAGTTGTTTTCAGCCCTTGTTGATGCGGTGAAGAAAAAAAAATAAGAACCCTTTGTCAACAAACATTTTTGTTTGTAATTTTGTTGACTAGATGAATACTAACTGGGAATCCTTTGTAAAGAGATGCTAATGGAAAGGCTGGGCTGAGTATTATTCTTCGTAATCTTTCAATGATGCACCATATTCTACCTCTGAAGCCAAATTATCATCTGGCCAAATGTTTGATGGCTATTATTAGAGATATTCCTGTGCTGGCTGCTCTCTAAAGGCATCAGTTCCATACAAACTAACACACACAAATGTGCATTTTTATAATTAAACACGCACACACGCATACACAAAAGCTAAACGCACACTCAGAGTAGGCAATTAAACAAACAAACCCACACAATAACACACCTCTTTGTTAGCTCTACGTATTGTGTCTTCAGTACACTGCTGGCATTGAGTGGAAAAGCTCGAGCGTTTAGAGTCCCAGTGTCATTTCCTATTCAGCTCTTACTGAATTGCATTCATATTTGAGCCGGCATTAACTCGGCTCTCCGATTCCCTGGTTCCCCGTACCGAAGGTTCTCGTGGGGTGATCCTTTTGTTGTGGTCTGACTGCAGCTCTGTGGTTCTACAGTTACAGTTCAGGGTTACCCCAGTGTCATGAACCAGCCTGAGTATTCATCTTTTATTCAAACACCCCAGGCTGCTTCTGTCACTGCCTGTCAGAGAAAGAGAGAGAGATGCATAGTTAAACCCCTGAGTAATGAAAGAAAAAAAGACAATAAATATATAATAGGTAATAAATAAATACTAGAAAGAGAGAGAGAGCAGCTATTTTTGGCAAATTGAGATATTACTGTAATATGTAGTTACTAAACACATATATTACAGTAGAAATGAAAAAATTTGATTCTTCTTTTCGTGATTAACTAGTTAACAGAAAAAAATGTCATTTACTAGAAGTAGTATGCCAGACCTATTTAAAACCACATACACACACACATAGACAAAATGACTGAAACACTGCAGATATGTCAAATATTTTTGAAAGGTTTTACATACAAATATTTATAACTGTGAACTAATTCATATTTGAACGAATTGGTTAAATTATTGAGTCAGTAAGTCACTCACAAGGACACTCATTTAACTTATTGATGAATGAATGAGTGTTTTTGAACAAGTCATTTATTCAGCAATGCTGAATGACAAGAATTGTTTGTTGACAGTGTCTTTATGAGGTATTGAATTTCAATAATTCAATAATAATAGATGAAATGAGTGATTCAACGACTCACTCATGAAGACATTTACTTTTTATTCTCGCATAAATCGTGCATTTGAATTAAAATCAATAATAATAAATTGGACAATAATCAAAATCAATAATAATAATTAAATAAATAATTAGTTTACCAAAAAAAAAAAAAGACCTACTGGCATAATAATGTAATTTAGCAATAATGGAGAAATTAAGTCTGTGGTTTTGTTGGGGCTTAATGAGTATTTATTGATTTGTATGTGTGCTCTCACAAAGTGTTCTTAATTTCAAACCATTTAAATTATTTAATGCATTACATGACTTTATTAAATAAATGTATCTTTGTTAAAACTTACACATTAGTTCCATTTATTGCAGATCCGTATATCTATGATTTTCATAAAGACTTGTATATCTTTAAAATTGTCCCTACTAAAGCTGACCCAACTTTGTCTAAATTATGTGCTGGAACAGCATATTAAATGCGAACACTACACTCTAAAAATGCTGGTTTTAAAACATCCATTTCTAGATTATTTGGCAACCCAGCACTGGTTAAATATTGGACAGAACACATGCTGGGTTATTTTGACCTAGCTGGTTGGGTTAGGTATTTGACGCAACATGGCGGGTTATTTTATTTAACTCAATTATTGTTTAAAAACTACTATATTGCTGGCTTAAAATGGGCTGGAAAAAATTACATATAGAATTTCTTGAGGCAACAGTAATAATCAAAAAGATGAACCAAATGAAATTTATTTAGATGAATGCAGCATAGTTTACACTATTACATACATTTAAACTCATTTAATAAGCATTTTAGAAACGAAAATGTATCATTTAAAAGTGACAATTTAATTCAAGTTAGATTAGGGAATGTATTTTAACCTCCAAATAAAATAAATTTAGTTTTATAATGAATCAGTTTATGTATGCAAGGCAAAAGGCATTTCCATCATGTGAAACAAAATAGGGCCTTAAAACGAGTAATCGCAATTAATCGCATATATATAAATACAGACACATTAATGTATATATTTAAGAGAAATATGTTATGTACAAAATATTTTTTATTTATATATAATATGAATTATATAAAAATTATAATAAATACATATACTTGTAAATATTTCTTAATATATACATGAATGTGTTTGTATTTTTATATACATAATAATTACACACAGTACACACACATATATTAGGCAAACTCAAACTTTTATTTTGTATGCGATTAATCGCGATTAATCGTTTGACAGCCCTAGAAACAACCATTGCTGACACATTTAGCTGACTGACATCTCATCACTAAATGCTGCGTTGTGTAAAATAATATAATTTACAGCACAGTAAAGACTTTATACATTAAATAAAATGTGTACAAAACTTAATTTCACTGAAGAAATGCACCAATAAGGTGGCGCTGAGAAAGAGCCTGCACTGGGTTGTTTCGGCAGGGGAAGGGGAGGGGTGTATAGTTTCAACCAGTGCCTAAAATAAGCACTCGCCAAGCACCAACTGCGAGTAAAAATCGGCGTTGAGTGAGAACAACAGCCAGTTTTTAAAGAGATTCGCTGTTTCTGACGTAAGCGAATAAAATAATCCTTTCCGAAAATGAAATCATCGTGACTGGTTAGCTGTTTTGTCATAAGCCACAAGAGCGAATCAAATAATCGGATACAAACGGGCTGATAAGGTCAGAGCAGTGTGATGGCTAGCTTGTCCCTAGACAAGGTTCTAATAACTTTTACCGGAGAAGATATTGCTGCTTTATTTCTAAAGATTAACTTTTCCCCTCTTTATTCTTCATAACCTGAGAATGTGGTGACACATACCTGGGGTTAGGCCAGAGCTGAATGGAAACATGATGAGCAAACATCAGAAAGTCATGACGGTTTTCGGTGTTCTAGTGAGCTCTAGACAATGGATGAAAGAAAGACGGGCTTGTATTTGATACTGTACACCAGTTTCACACATACTCCGTTTGCAGTGCGTATGCAGTGTGTATTTTTCTGCGCTCATGTTAACGGATTTGACTGTTCACACTGCGCGCGGTTGCGGTCCGGCAGTGCGTTCCAGGAGCGGTGCGTCTGCAGCAGTACAGCAAACATTTCCGCACGAGTCTATTTTTGCTGTACTGGACGCGCTGAATTAAAGTGACAGCTCATTGTTTGCGCTAAATATGAACATGGATTGATGCAAAATTGTAGTAATTACACCATAAATGCATATAATTAAAGTAACTGCCTATTTTTGCGAAAAGAGTTTAATGGCCGGTAAAAATCAACCGGTTTCTCACGTCACCAGCCGGCAGGTGTGGCAAAAGGTTAGTTTTAGGCCCTGGTTTCAACTGTCAGTGACCCAGCCACTAACCCAACGGCTGGATAACACAAAAACCACCCAACACTTTAAAAAACATCCCAACATAATAACCCAACAGACCCAACCCAGCGGTTGGGTTGAAAAAAAAAAATAACCCAGCATTTTTTAACTGTAATGAGATCACGTTGACACTCCACATGCACTATATATCAGTATGCATAACAAAGAATAAAGGGCACAGTCTCTAATTAGCGTTTTAGTCTGTTTGGACTTGCACACTTAATTATAAGACTGTAATTAGGGATTATACCTTGGCTCAACTTTTTCCTGCTGAAGGAAACTCAGGACAGGAAAAAGATAAAAACGGAGAGATGAGATTTTCTCTCCTCCTTTCATCACATTGTTAGGACTGCGAACCAGATGATTACATTGGCTCACTAATTCCTAACTACCCATTTACAGCAGAGCATGTCCAGCGGAGGGATTTGTTCATGTATGTACAGTTGGAAAGTGTCAATCAAATAAAATAAGCTTGTTTTATTGATTACTCACATTTACGGCATTGCATGTGTGAACAGCGTGAGGATGGGGTGGAAGAATAATGGCTGAATGGAGCACTACGGGTGTCGTGGGGGTTGTGAACTACAGTCTTAGAAGAGGTCAGATATACTACTGTGACATTATTATGCGCAAAACCATAGATTGTATTTTTTACTTGCTTTATTTTTTTCATTAGTTTAGTTTTTTCAATATTTTACCATTTAAGACACGCTATAGGAGCCCTATAGATCTAATCTTTTGCTCTTCTGTGCTTTTGCTGCAAAAGCGCTTTTCATGTAGAAGAAAAACTACTTGTCGTTCTCCTTGGATACACCACTATACAGTCGTCCGCCCCCCTCCGTCTCATCCCACTGGTGGAAAATGAGTGTGTGTGGGCAAACCAGGGCCTGTGGGCCTGTTCCTCTGAGTGTATGTGTGTGTGTTAGTGTTTGTGTGTGTGATCCCTTACACCTGCCTGTACACGTCGACAGGAAGCCCACAGAGATAAGGCATGATGCTTTCCTCACACTGTCCAAGTGTAACAGTGTTCAGAACAACACCAACCACGCTTCAAAGAATGCTAAAAATGTTTGAAAGTAAAGCAACCGAGGCAACACACTTTCTAACCCTGAATCTAAATCCGACACCCTCTCCAATCTGGACCACGCACACACTTTTCGGTTTGCTTTTTGCGCACACATACAGCAACACCCATAAACACCCAAGAACACAACCCGCACACACACTCACACGTGGCACAGGCCCCAGGGGAAACAACAGCCGCCTGAGCGAAAATAAAACTCTTCACTTGGTTAGAATTAAATCAAAGCGATGCAAATCAAATGGCCAATTAAAGCCACAAACACGTTTCCTGGGAGATGAAATGCTGACGCCTAATTGGTTGGATAAAAGGGGCAATACATCTAAGAAGACAGACCTGAGAAGGACGTTTTGGAAACGCAGCAATGAGAAGAGAGAGTGTGTGTGTGTTGGGAGATTCGCTGAACATAAGTTAGACTGTCAACTATGTGGGCCGTAAGTGCTTCGTTTTCTTTGTAATTTAGAGGGAGCACTTTGCTAAGCGAAAAGCAGAACGTGAGATGGAGAGGCTTTTTTTGAAGTTCAACTTTCACATAGCAGTTCTTCAGGGTACTCAAACGTTTTTAAAAACGTTTGTGCTGGAAAAGCAGCTAGGAAGAAAGAAAATGTCTGATATCTATGCACACACACAAACACGTTCAAGCTGTGGCTTGGGCTTCAGTCGCACGACACGGTCAGACAACTCCCGCTGAGATGTCGCAGTTGCTGTATGTGTTTGTGCGGTTGCTGACGAATGAACGCAGCTTATGAGGAGAGACAAATTCGCAGTATTTCACACCGCGCGCAGTGGAAATGCCTGATTAACTGATATGATCAAATAAGCAAACAAGAGGAAATGTCAAAGTAAATTTTCACATTTGCATTTGTTTCGGTTCAAAATTTCAGCTGATGGTTGTCAACGTCAAACCTGCACTGTGTGGCTGTTTTATCTGATGATTCTTGTGAAAAAGAAGTGTGCTTAATTGTATTGAATTTGCACTTATAGTGTACTTCAAATCTTAAATATGTGACCCTGGACTACAAAATCAGTCTTAAGCAGCACAGGTATATTTGTAGCAATAGCCAAAAATACATTGTATAGGTCAAAATGATCAATTTTTCTTTTATGCCAAAAATTATTAGGATATTAAGTAAAGATCATGTTCCATGAAGATATTTTGTAAGTTTCCCACCGTAAATATATCAAAACTTAATTTTTGATTAGTAATATGCATTGCTAAGAACTTCATTTAGACAACTTTAAAGGCAATTTTATCAATATTTAGACTTTTTTGCACCCCCAGATGCCACATTTTCAAATAGTTGTATCTCGGCTAAATATTGTCCTAACAAACCATACATCAATGGAAAGCTTATTTATTCAGCTTTCATGCAATGTATAAATCTCAGTTTCATAAAATTGACCCTTATGACTGGTTTTGTGGTCCTGGGTCACAATATGGATCAACGATTTTGATCTCCCTGCACTTCAACTTTCTGTCCACTGTCTTTCTGGCACGTAGTGCACTATATGGGGGATAGGGAACGATTCAGTGTAAATATGCTTTCCGTTGGGGCGAATGAAGTCTGGTTTCACATTGTGTCACATGAAGCGCCGCAGTGCGCGCACAGTCTGCTCCAGTCCAGAAACATGCACGGAGTTGACCATATGTGCGAATTGGCACAGACCATGAAACTTATCGGACCCATTTGAATTCTACACAGAATGCTATATTTTTTATAGCGATATGAATGAGATTGTGGCTGTAATACGATGTTGATACGGCTTTACTGAGCTCAATAGCTTTGGCCCAAGCTGTGATATAAACAAAACGCTTGGCCATTTAAAAAAGGGGCAGAACTGCTTGATATGTCCCACCCTGTCTTCCTGTTTCAGTTGAAATTACGTCAACACATAGAATAACGCTACGTTTCAAAGCACTTCAGTGAATCTTTTCAAAGGGTTAGTTCACCAAAAATGAAAATTGTGTCATTATTACTCACCCTCATGTTGTTCCAAATCTGTAAGACCTTTGTTCATCTTCAGAACACAAAAAAGATATTTTTAATGAAATCCAAGAGCTTTCTGACCCTGCATAGACAGCAATGCAACTGACATGTTCAAGGCCCAGAAAGGTAGTAAGGACATTGTTAATATAGTCCATGTGACATCGTGGCCCAACCTTAATTTTATGAAGCTTTGAGAATAATTATTGTGTGCAAAGAAAACAAAAATAAAGACTTTATTCTACAATTTCTTCTCTTGTGTATCAGTCTTCGACGCGTGTTCACACGCATGCATCGTGCAACTCTCCTAAACTAGACTGACACTGAAGATTTGTGTTCCGAAGATGAACGAAGGTCTTACAGGTTCGGAACGACATGAGGATGAAGTCCTACTTAAGTAGGTCAGAAAAGGCACTTTGAATTTTGTTTAATTGCAATTAACAGGCAATTAAGTGTCCAAAAATTGTATTCAGTTTCAAAACTGTTATTTCTATAATAAGTACTAATTTTCACAAGGGTTTGTAATGTCAGCGTCCCTCTCTCTCTTTCTCACACACACACATACACACACACACATCGTTAGTGCTGAGTTGTGGGCTGCAATTGTTTATTGTTGCTAAATGGATTGATTTTTTTTTTTTCTTCTCCTGTGTTGTGTGTTTCCAGAGGCAGGACTATAAACTGTTTTCCCCCACTCTGTTCTGTTCTCAGCTTTTAAGGTTAGTGATACAGGCTTAACACAGCATAAGGTTCAGAAAATAATGACTGAACTTCGTTTTTTTGGGTGAACTAATCTGTTTAGCTTTTTGTAGTATCAAATTTTGTCTCCGTCAGGCCACAGTGGCTGACCTGATCTCAGGTTATATCAGCATTGCTTAAAATACAATGGTTGTGACAGTTTCAGTATTTTATAAGAAAACATGAACAACAATCTCCCTCAGGAGCCCTGTAAGCCATCAGTTATATTCGGGTCTGATGAATCGTACAGTATGATATTCCACATTACATTTGACATTTGTTTGTGCCGTGGGCTAGTGGTTAGACATATTGATCTGTGGTGAGAAATGAGGGTTCGAATCTGGGGTTGTGTCCCGATTCCTTTCCTCTCATCATTTTAGGTCATCTGTCTACTTTCTCGCTCAGTAATATGGTGAAAAGTAATTATGACATCTGTATATATACAGTATACAGCAGATACACGAGACATCACAACTGAGTTCCAAGCGGATGTTCAGGAGGAGCATGTTCATCCAATTCTGCTAATCATGCCACAAAGGATATATACACAGCTGCTTAGCTCACTCCTTTGATAGTTCTTCTGGCATCGCTCCACCACCCTGACTCCACCTTAATTTCTATAATTAAATACGTCCGGGAGGTGGGGGTGGGCTCAAGCCCTTGCATTGTGGACAGCAAACCAAACCAGATTACATTCATCACACTCAGGGATAAAATGAACATTTGAACTTGTGAAATTGATGTTTACTACAACCTGGTATTTAAAGAGCGGGGCCTAATATTGTCAGGTGTCTTTATGATGGTTTATGCTGGTCATTACTCCCCTGGATTGGTATTTATTAAAGTGCAGAGTGATTTAATGTTTGCATTTAATGGTCTTAATATTTTATGACTGAAAACGACAGCAGGGGGAAAGAAGTAGCAGAGGGAATGGTGGAGAGCTGGACAGTATTTTGAAATTGTTGTTCTAGCTACTTCTTTTTCCATTTATTTTATTTTATTTTATTTTATTAGTTCAATGATGGGCAGCACTTCCACTATTTACACTAAATTTATTTACACTATTTACGCAAAAATTCCATAAAATACCTAGAAAACAACAGACTTTATATTAAAAATGCAGTTGACAAAAGTGACGTTTAACAAAATAGTATTTTATTTTGAAAAAGTTATTGTTACAAATATTATATTTTATTTTTATATATGGCTGGGAAATGAAAAAATTGCACATAGACATCTGCGCATGAACACCAATGAATCCATTCCATTTGATTCCATAAATAAAACTATGAAACAGCATAATTTATATAAAAACCTAATGACTAAAAGTTAACAAGAAATGAATGAATGAATGAATGAATGAATGAATGAATGAAGGAATGAATGAAGGAATGAAAAATTGCCGCACCATCTGTTCTGACACAATGACTAAATTCTGTTAAATTCTATGCATGAAACCAGCTTAAAAACCAGCTCATTTTTTTGAAACCAGCTTAATTTATATAAAAATAAAACCAGCTTAATTTATATAAAAATAAAAGTGACCAAAAGTGATACTTAACAAAACATATTATATATATATATATATATATATATATATATATAAGTGGTAAAAATATTATAATTATTTATTTATTTATTAAACATTATATATATATATATATATATATATATATATATAGTGCTAAAAATAATATAATTATTTATTTATTTATTATACATGACCCTGGACCACAAAACCAGTCATAAGTGTACATTTCTCAAAATTGAGATTTATACATCATCTGAAAGCTAAATAAATAAACTTTCTGTACAACTTTTTGCAAATCTGGAATCTGATGGTGCAAAAAACTCAACATACTGAGAAAATTGCCTTTAAAGTTGTCCAAATTAAGTTCTTAGCAATGCATATTACTAATCAAAAATTAAGTTTTGATATATTTACGGTGGGAAATTTACCAAATATCTTCAAGGAACACTATATTTTCTTAATATCCTAATGATTTTTGGCATAAAATAAAAATCTATCAATTTGAACCATCTGATGTATTTTTGGCTATTGCTACAAACATAAGACTGGTTTTGTGGTCCAGGGTCACATATGGCTAAAGAACAAAAAAGCTGCATGGACACAAATGAATCTGTGAATAAATTTATTGAACTAGTGCGCTAAAATGAACCATTCATGTGAACTGATTTACTGAAATGAACCAGTTTTATATGCTTTATATGAGACAGAAAAAAAACAAATTTCCCCCACAATGTTTGATTAGTACCTTAAACTGTTTGCCGTTTAGACTCAACTTTAAAACAGTTTTCAAAAAAAACTGCAGAAATAGTGTCATTCTGAAGCACGGATGTTAACCCCGCAGTGTCACTACTTTTAGTAAGCTGCTCCCCGACGCTGGATGTTAATTATGCCTTTGTCGCAGAAAGGGCCTATTCTCACAGTGGACGTCATGAGATGAACCTAGATGATGTAGGCTTCACAGAGATGAGCGATTGCGTCTGAGAGGAACTGATAATGGGGGGTGGACTGAAAGAGTTTAGTGTGCTCTGCCTAATAACGCCCCTCTGTCTTACACGCATACACACACAGAGGTTATTGTCACAGCAACCGCAGCATGCCGTGAGACATTCGGTTCAAATTTATGTGTGTCACAGGGGTGTGTTCGCCGTCTAGGCCGCTGAGTGTAGGTGTGTGTACGAATTTATTGTTTTGCGTTCAGAGACTGTGAAAATGGCATGATTACGTATTTTTCATCTCGCCACGTGTCACCTCAGTGACAAGTTTCTGACAGGAAACAGAGCCAGAATTGCGCGTGCATATGTTCGTTGGCAAAACTGCATGTAGCATAACTGATTAAAAACGGCGTCTTATATGGCATGAGCTCATCTGCGTGTGAAAATAACTCACCCGGCACGGGACGTACTTATACAGCTCATTATACACACATTGCAAGACATCCTTATTCACTTCATTGTGTATTTTTTTTTTAATTTTCTGTAACAGAACTGCTTTGTTCAGTTGCTGGCCAGTGTAAAATGGACAATAGGGGACGGTGTGTGTGTGTGTGCATGTGTGTGTGTGGGTGTAGCTTTTCGTCACAAGTGGGTATTCATTAAATTTCTCTGTCTCGCCATAGATATATACCCAGACACACACATGTGAAATTCCTATGCACAACACACACACATATGAAAGCAAGGCTGTAGCTGAAGCATCCTGTTTACTTCGTAAAGCACAATGGAGACTTTTATGTGAAAGTCTGAGAGGATGATGAGGGAAAAGCCATAAATATCACCTCCACATATACAGTGCTTGCTAACATCAGGACACCCTCATTAGGTAAGCATTGTTCTCAGCGAAACGAACCAGGAAGACGTCTGTCAAACATGCACCTAATCATTATCTTTTATTCAGTCAAAGCCCAATCACGTATGGATTAGTTTGCCCTCCACTCAAGAGCTTAATCCGTCCCAAACGCAGTGTGGTTGGTTAAACAGCTTTGCCTTAGAAGATGCACTTTGGTTCCTCTAGGAATTAAGTGCTTATACTTGTTTGACTTTGACTCAGCTGTGGCGCTTTCACTGCAGTCAGATGTCTGGCTTCATTAAACTAATTATATTGGTGAAAAGGTCGCTGTAAGGTCACGGAATGTGTATAAAAGTCTTAAACAAAAACTAAAATTTAGAATGTTTCAAATTGGTGCAAACTGCTGTCCCACAACCAAAAAACATTTAAAAGCGTTTAAAAGGGGTCCTATTATGCTTTTTCACTTTTTGAATTTTAGTCAGTGTGTGGTGTGTATGTTTGAGCATAAAAAAAAAAGATCTACACATTTACAAATCTCAAAGTCCTTTTCAAAGTGAGATATTTGTTTTTTAAAAAATCCCTTTTCAAGAACTACAACAAACGGCTCCTTTGGACTACAGCGTTTGTTTTCTAGATGTTATGATGTGACAACACGGCCCATTAGAATATCATTAAAATAAATCCCACCTACGGATATTCAAATGGTTGGGTAGGGACGAGGTGGGGTACTACCCTAACTTTAGCGATGCAGCACAGAGAGCAGCTTCTGAGACATTTCAACGAGCCACAGCGCGGCGGGTATAAACACGAGCATTGACTAGAGTGGCCGCGTCAGAGCCACAACGCGCCGCAGAGACGCAGATGGTATAAACACAAGCATTGACTAGAGTGACGCGATCATCTCCGGTGGCCGCATCAGAGCCGTAACATGCCGCAGACGTGTGCAGTGTGTGGTAAGAGATTTATTCATCATACAGTGTAGATAGCTTCACTTATAATGCAAGTGTTTTTTTTAACATGCATAAACCTGCACTAGACTATTCTTGGTTAATCAATGATAATGTTCTTTAATAATGTTAATGTTAGGCTGCTTTTAGCCTTATGCAGGAGCTGGTTTCAGGCAATGAAACTAAGTATCAGCAGGATAATATCATATATCGGCGATCTCGCAGGCTGACGATAGGACCCAACACTACTGTAGCATATTATGTATTCACCCTCCATGCTTCCTAGGTGTATATGACTTCCTTCTTTCAGACGAATGCAATCGGAGTTGTATTATCCTGGCACTCCCAAGCTTTAGAACGACATAGACGGGTGTTTCTCTTCATCAGTCTAAAACAACTCTAATAAAGTGCATCCCTATTAAAAAGTGCCTCACACAGCTCCGGGGGGTCAGTAAAGGCCTCCTGTAGTGAATTGATGCGTTTGTAAGAAAAATATCCATATTTAAAATGTAAGAATCACTTTAATCTAGCTTGCTCTAACAGTTATACATGGAACTTGTTGCTTTGACAAGGGGCGTTGCAGTACTGAAACACCGTCTAAAAGCTGCCAGGCTGGGAGAAAGGTATTGTAATAATGTAAATTATGTGAAAAATAATGCATTTTTTGAACCACCAAGCATAAAAGCATGCTCTAGTACATCCCCAAAACAAAATCAATACTTTGTAAAAGAGCATAATAGAACCCCTTTAAGAATTCAAATCTTAGATGTTAACTAAGATCCTTCTATTATCTATTGAAACCCACAATAATGTTTAAAATATCAATAAGCTTAATATATATAAAATCAGCATTTGTTGAGTACTTTCAGTTGGGAGGTGGCTGTCCTGAACCCTAACTTCTACATTTCAACTTAAGAAAACAATATTAAAAAAAAAATAGTATTTTATTCCATTGTTGTTTTTAAAAAAAATTGAATTAAAATGAATATATTTACTTTATATTTTCTTTGTAAATCATGAACCTTAACGTAAAATAAATGTGTCCCACATTTTTATATCACTACCGAAACAGTGTATGTTTTAGTCCATTGGCTAACTACACCCCTACATTTATGATCAGGAAATATTCATGTGTTCCTCTCTCCCATAGCTAAGGTGTGAGGTCCCATAATTTTGAGGTGAATGTGTTCAGAAGTCTGAAAATCTGTGTGTAACTTTAGGGAACGTCACTACCAAACACTTTGTTCTGCAATTAAGCGCACTTTTTTAAGAGTTATTCCATTACATTTAGTTTTTATATGTGTACAACGATTCAAAACTGTGCTAGCTAATCATGCGCTGATTAGCATCTATAAGTTAGGCTCAAAAGTATCAAAATTCGTCATTACCAAAACAGTCACAACAGAAACATTAGATGACGTTTCAGCAATGAGATCATTGTTTTTTGGGGTGTTGTTCCTTAAAATTGTCACTACCATAATAGTCACAACCAAAACATGTCATCATTGTTTCAGTAGTGACAAACAGGAAAAACATAATCCTTTATTTGGGATAAACAAACTACATTTTAGTACATTTATGCATTTTTTTTTAAACATTTTAGTATGTTTTAGTAGTGTTTTAGTATGTGAGTTAAAATTCTGTAAAGTGATGTGCTACCAAAACCGAAAATGTGCAGTCATGGGATGTTTTGTCAAAAATAAACTATATTGAATTATCAGCTAAGATGTTATGATAGTGTTTGGTTCAGGGCATTTTCAAACTAATGAATCCTTAACTTTGAAATCACCATAGTGAAAAATAAATGTACTAAAATGTGTTTACATCTGTTTCATTCTAAGTATACTACAAATACATTTACATATCATGCACTTAATAAAAATACACTGCAATTATACTTTAAGTATACTAAACTAGTATACTTAAAGTTTGCTAAATTGGAACAACTAATTTTGTACTTAAGAAGTAGTGCTGAAGTCCAACTAAAAATATATGCTTTAGCATATTCGATTGTGCTAAAGTGGAACTATTGCAAATATACTGTAGGTACTTATACTTTAATTATTTTGCATTTAAAGGTATTATTTAAATATCATAAAATCCTCATCAGTAGTGGCATTAAAACATATTTTAGGCTTAATATTAACAAATGTGCATTGTGCACAAGTAGTACTCCAAATAAAGTTTAATTGCAGTTTTTATATCAGTAAGCCTTGAGCAATATGTCAGTAAATATGTTAATAGACTTGAACTATACTTAGTATAAAGTAAATGCATTTTAAATCTATTGCTTTTTTACTAGGGCAGTATTATCAACTTTATGCATTTTACAAAGAAAGTTTTCCAAAACTTTATGAAAATAAATATGATCATTAACTGCACAATTACTAGAAATGTGTACCTTGGATATTATACAATTTGCATAAATACAAAATTTGTGGAAAAACATACGCACACACATATATACACATACATACATACATACATATATGTGTGTGTGTGTGTATATATATATATATATATATATATATTTTTTTTTCCCTCTAATGCCAAAGCTGAATATTTAGCATTACTCAATTACTCCAGTCTTTAGTGTCACATAATTTAAATCATTAGTGTTAGACAGAACAGACTAAAAACCAAGTCAGTATGCAAATATTATGCTGACATCATGGCAAATTTTGAATCTTAAAAACTCTTTCATTTTAAACTTCTTAAGAAATATAATATTCATAGTCGAATCCTAGAGTGCACATGATCTAAGGTTTTAAATTCTGCTCATGTAATTTCTCAATCCCTCAATCCCTGTCCCGTTTCTGCTCCTTATCATATCACGTCCCCTCTAGACTGTCAATAAAAATGTCAAAAATGCGTTTTTAAAAATGATAAATCTCACAAAAATTAAAATATACTGCAGACCCGAGGCACAATATCATTGCTAAAGAATGTGTAGGAAGGCACTGATGTCATTCCATTCACAGCATGTTTGAGAAATTGACAGTGCTTGATTTCGTCCACTGAGGGGCACTGGTGCTCGTCTTCCTCCGTGACTTTGTGTTGCAGTCAGTCGATGACCCCACTGCAACAGTTAATGTGCGCTAATCCACGCTTGTATGTCTGTGTGTGTGTGTGTGTGTGTGTGTGTGTGTGTTCTAGCGCAACCACTTCTTACCTCTGTTTGCTCTCTGCTCTTCTCACGACACACTCTCCACCTCTCTCTTTCTCACTCTCTCTCCGTGTCTCTCTCTCTCTCTCTGCAGTGCCTCTTTCACTGCATGGTGATTATTATTCCTCACACAGACTCAGTGCTGATACTCAGATACTGCTGAGCAGCCCTGTAAATCACCTGGAGCTGAGAGAGGGGAAGAAAGAGAAAGAGAGAGAGGATGAGAGATATACAGAGAAAGATGAGAGAATTTGAGGTGGGCTGAATGAACGAACGGGGTTGAAAAAGCAAGGGAAGGAAAAGAGACGAGAGTTACGGTTAAAGAGGAGAAACAAGGGAGAAGGAAGAGAGTCGACAGAAAGAGTGAGAAGGGGAGCGTTAGTGTAAAATGCTGCAGTCAGAGCGAGCCGTGGTGCAGGATGATCATCGGGAGTATCTGTCATGCTATTCCAGAACACATACGCATCTCTGTGACCTTTATCCCGCCACAGAAACACCAGTCCGGCACACACGTTCACTTATCCTTCTCATGTCATTGAGCAGGAGACGTACAGGAAATTGTAAATGATGTGTGTATCTGTCCGTCTATCTCCATCCTACACAAACTTACGCTTGTCAGTTTGCCACCTGCTTGTATTAATAACTGTCAGTGTTTGCTGTGCTTACACACAGGCGAGTGAAATTGTTTTCCGCAGGACAGGCATATGAGTGAATACTAAACTAAAGTAAACCAGCAATGGCAAATTGTCTCTCTGTGTGTGCACAATTTTACATCCTCCTTTAATGCCTTTAAGCCCCACATTTGTAAACACTTGTGTAGTGTATTGCTGCCTTTTGGGCAAGCGCTGCTATTCCAGAAGGAAACTTTATTGCTTACAGGCGGCTCTTTCATGGCTCGGGACAAAAGGAAGTTCTGTAAAAAAATCCTTTTTTCACACTTATGTTGTTCTGAACCCCTTTGACTTTTTTTCTTCCACTGAGCAGAAAGAGAGTTGTTATAAGGAATTTTCTAAAGATTCTTTCAGATTTCTTTATTGATTTGTTTTGCTGTCCTTCCAGCATGATACGTTATTACAGGTGAATACAATAGGTGCAAAACATCAGCAATAGGTGGCGACAAGTGTATGTATTTTTGTGTGTTATGAGTGAGTGAGTCATTGAATCCTTAGCACAGTGGTTATGTTAAAAGCTTTGGGACACATAAAACACACATAGCTTGTAAACGAATTGCATCACATAACCAGATCCATATGTATGGCTCATCTAACATAGTAAACTTGCTTGGTAGCTCACCTGGTACAGCATTGCACTTGCTTGAGTCACAATAAACAAGTTCAAAGACTTGTAGAAGCAAGCTAAAATAGCATTGGCATTGGTGAATCATTGCTTTTGTTAATGCTGTCACTTAGGTTTAGAGATTAGTGTAGGTGTTCTGTAGATTAGTATTAGTGTTCCTTTCTTTTTTCTTTCTTTTTTTTAAATTACCACCCACAGGACATTTCGGTTTTAAAGTGCCACGAAGCATACAAAAGTGCAATGTGATATAATTTTGCAGAAGAAATGTTCCCACGGGCCCTTTTTTTAAGACACTGGATTGTACAGTTAGTACTGCTTTGAGCCTTGTTCTTGTCCAACTTATATTATAACTGATATTTTCCTTTACAACCCACACTTGTCATTTGCTTATTCAGTAGTCATTATTTGAGGGAAGATAAAGCAGCCATGTGATTCATAAGGGACAGTCTTCTTTGTACACAGTGAGTCAGTGCATGAACGAGAATGATTCATTCACTGAAAAAAGTGGTCTCTATCTTGGATGACATATATTTGATGACAAATATTTGAGTTTACAGTGAAATCTCTGGAAACTATGATCGCAGTTTGAGATTTTGTTGAGAACTTATGCTCCCTAGAAAAAAAAAGTTAAGTTTGTACCAGGGGACGTCCGATGTTTTATGGTTATCGGTATTGGTCTTTTTTTTGAGGCCAATTTGCTGATAAAATAATTTAAAATAAATTAAAGAAAGGTTTTTTCAGAGCCGTTGTTATTATTAATTTTGAGATTAATTTTCATTTTACACCAGACAAATTAAAAAAAAAAGTCTCGGTCTGGAAGAATTTGATGAGTAATGTTTGAGTTTGCACTGAAATCTCTAGAGACTATGATCTGGGCAAATCTGAGTTTATTTTGTTGAGAACTTTTGCTCCCTAGGATAAAAAAAAGTTATAGATTATAAGATATTAAGGATTTTTATGGTTATCGGTATCAGTCAGTTTCAAAACTGATTTGCCAATTAAATTATTAAAAGCATTTAAAGAGGTTTTGTCTGAGCCTTTTTTATTCTTAATTTTGACATTAAATTTAATTTTTACACCGAACAAAATAAAAAAAAAAAAAAGGTGTCAATCTGGAAAAATTTGATCAGAGATGTTTGAGCTTGCATTGAAATCTCTAGAGACTATGATCTGGGCAAATCTGAGCACAGTTTAAAATTTTATTGAGAACTTTTGCTCCCTATGAAAAAAGTTAACTTTGTACTAGGGGTCGACCGATTATCGGCGCCAATATTAAGCATTTTTATGGTTATCGGTATCAGTCAATTTCAAAACGGATTTGCCAGTAAAATAACTGAAAAGCATTTAAAGAAAGTTTTTGTTAGAGCCCTTTTTATTCTTAATTTTTACAACAGACAAATGAAAAAAAAAAGTCAGTCTGGAACAATTTGATGAGAAAGGTTTGAGTTTACATTGAAATCTTTGAAGACTATGAGCTGGGCAAATCTGAGCACAGTTTGAGATTTTGTTAAGAACTTTTGCTCCCCAGGGGAAGAAAAAAAGTTGAGTTTGTACTGGTCGACTGATTATCGGCCTGGTCGATTTTTGGCACTGATATTAAGCATTTTTATGGTTATCGGTATCATTTATTTTTAAAACCAATTTGCCAATAAAATAATTTAAAATAATTTAAAGAAAGGTTTTGTCAGAGCCTTTGTTATTCTTAATTTTGATATTAATTTTCATTTTTACACCAGACAAATGACAAAATAAAGTTCTTCAGTCTGGAAGAATTTGATGAGAAATGTTTGTGCTTGCATTGAAATTTCTAGACACTATGATCTGGGCAAATCTGAACACAGTTTGAGATTTTGTTGGGAACTTTTGCTCCATAGGAATTAAAGAAAAGTTGAGTTTGTACTATGGTCTACCAATTATCGACCTTGTCAATTATTGGCACCGATATTAAGCATTTTTATGGTTATCTGTCATTTTTAAAACTAATTTGCAGATAAAATAATTTAAAAGCATTTAAAGTAAGTTTTTTTTATGAGAGCTCTTGTTATTCTTAATTTTGACATGGAATTTCATTTTTACACCGGAAAAAAAAAAAAGAAAGAAAGAAAAAGAAAAGAAAAAAAGGTCTCAGTCTGGAAGAATTTGATATGAAATGTTTGAGTTTACATTGAAATCTTTAGAAACTATGATCTGGCCAAATCTGAGCAAAGTTTGAGATTTTGTTAAGAACTTTTGCTCCCTAGGAAAAAACAAGTCAAGCTTGTACTAGGGGTCAACCGATTATCTGTGAAAATATTAAGCATTTTTATGGTTATCGGTATCGGTCATTTTTTATAAAAAAGTTTTTGTCAGACCCCTTGCTATTCCTAATTTTGACATTATTTTTCAGTTCTACACCAGACATATATATCGGTTCAAAATATCGGTTATTGGTCTACCTGATCTGTAATAATTGGTATCGGAATCTGCCCTGAAAAACACATATCGGTCAACCCCTAGTTTGTACAGAGATTCTTCTATAAAATGAGAACAGAATAGACTAGAGTAGAATATTAATAGAAGAGAACAAATTATAATTCTGTCAAAAATGCAGCATATCCTTCTAGATAATTTTATGGAACAAGCGGGAGAGTTAACAGGACAGTTTGTGCACACTAATCGTGTATAAAACTGATTCTACAGTTAATGGCAGAGGCCTGAGGGTCTCTTCTGTGCTGTTTGAGTGATGTCACTAATTGAATGTACTTAGTTGGAACACAGTATAGATCCATATCCAAATCAGCTCGCTTGAATTATTCATTGTATGCGGCATGCCCTTTCAATATGCAGAGTCATGGAACGCAGAGGAGAGGCTAAGCACTAATTAATCAGGCCTCGTTAATTTCCTTTGAGCCGTCAGGTAAGAGTGTTTCTCTCTAATTATGTTGATGACTGCGGAAAGCAGACACACACATACACACTCGGGCCTGAAACCTCACAAACAAGATTGTTAGATGTGCCTGCACACCGCTGTAGATGTGGACACACATACACAAAGGCAGGCAGGCGGTGATGCACACCTGGTTTAACAGACAGTCACATCAGTAAACATACACAGACACAGTTGGATGTCATGCTGGAAAGGGAAAGGAAATGGCCTGTGTCAGATTAAAGGGTTGGTTTTTAATGTTTGCCGTCAAAGTCCATTAATATTCTATCAGCTCTGTTTCTGCTGCTGGTGCACTGACTGGACCCTAGCCAAGACCCAAGAACACACACACACAAACATCCAAAAGCCCAACCTTTGTGACTTTAGTCAGAGTCTGCTTTTCACACACATTCACACAGCCAAACCTCTGTGTCTTTAGCCAAACTCTTCTCTCACAAACACAAACAACCACAAAGCCAAAAGCTTAACCTCCGTGACTGACGCGCTCGCGCTTTCTGTCTCCCACACAAACATTATGCTGCGACAATATGCAATAGCTTGTGTGCTACAAATGTTGAAACTCAAATTAGTATACTGTAGAACATCCTATTTTTCATTGATAGCAGTCTGACAGGTGCAGCTTCCAAATATGCATTATATATGCATATTAAAGAGCCCAAAGGAACATTTTGTTTCTCAGATGTTTCATTTATGGCACAGAAGAGAGTGGAGTTCCACATTCTTCTTCACTGGAGTCTAAGATTTGTTTCCGATTTACACTACCGTTCCAAGATTTGGCGTTGGCAAGATTTTTTGAAACGCAGAAATATTACAATTTCAAATATTTTCTATTTAAATATATTTTAAAATGTAACGGCAAAAGCAGAATTTTCAGCAGCCAATACTTCAGCCTTTATTGTCACGTGATTTTTCAGAAATCATTCTAACATGCTGATTTAGTGCTCAAAACATTTATAATTATTTATACATTATTGTTTTTTTTGTTTGTTTTTTTTGTGGAAACTGTGATAGTTTATTTTCAGGATTCTTAAAACAGAAATTTCAGAAGAATATCATTCATGTGAAATAGAAATCTTTTGTGATCTTATTGGTGTCGCTTTTGAACAACATGATGTATCCTTGCTAAATAATAGTATTTATTTATTCTTTAAAACTTCAATTTTCATTTGTACTCATGAAGAGATAAAATTAGACACAATTGTTGACATACACTGACATGCAATAGCACTTACTTGGCCTTGAAAGAATTTAGTAAGAACGCACTTGAGATTACAGTGGCCTTTCTTCTCAGAAAAAAAAAAAAGAGAGACTTAAGTAACAGCTCCATTTATTCACCATTTAAACTCATTTAAGAGAAGCAAAGATATTACAGAGATCTAATTTGTGTTTTTTTCCTTTCCTATAAGAGACCTTCACCCACAGGTTAGCAAGGCTTTAATTGAAAGTGTGTCTCAATAGATAATACACAATGACAGTGAGAATCACTCTTAATGATAACTAGAACAATGGCTCGCTGTTTGTCTGGGAAACTGCTACAAACCTTGAGACAAACGTTTAGTTGCTTCTCAGCCGCAGAAGCAAAATATTGAACAAAAATTTATTTCATGCAGCTTGTTTGGAACAACCTATTGTATAGCTACATTACTCATAAAACCTCAGATATGAGTAGGTGAAACTCTATTCACTGGGTAATTTGTAGAAACCCTTCTGACGGTTTGTGGATAAAATGATGCTCTACAATGTTCTGAAACTTTCTTCATAAGCTATGTTTTTTAGCGACTGATTTAAATGCTGATGTCGTTATTAAATATGAAGTTAATTAATGTTCATCAAACAAATCAAATGAAGCTGTTAGTGTAAATGCGGGCTTGGGTAATTGGTATACAGTGGCAAACATAAGCCAGCAGTGCTTGGCAATTCAATATGAAATCCGCCGTAATCTGATTGGTTCCACTGTGTCGATAAGACAATGCAGCAAACAGGCTTATATTCCCACCCATGTTATTGAGCCTCTAGTCCCACCCTCATACAGTCAAATGAGTCAACTGTGTACAGTTCTCATTGAAAGCAACGCGTTTCAATGAGTTACTATGACTTTGGGCCAAAATACTGTATTTTAGTAGTAGAGTGTGATTGGTTGTACAGATTTTTGAATATATGAACCTGGACCACAAAACCAGTCATAAGGGTCATTTTTTTTTTTTTAATTGAAATGAATGCATAATCTGAAAATAAAGAAAGAAATAAGCTTTCAAGTAGTGTATGGTTTGTTAGGATAGGACGATATTTGGCCGTTGAGAAAATCACCTTAAAAGTTGTCCAAATGAAGTTCTTAGCAATGCATATTACTAATCAAAAATTAAGTTTTGATATATTTATGGTAGAAAATTTACAAAATATCTTCATGGAACATGATCTTTATTTAATATCCTAATGATTTTTAAAAAGAAAAATCAATAATTTTGACTCATACAATGTATTGTTGCCTATTGCTACAAATATACCTGTGCTACTTATGGAATGGTTTTGTTGTCCAGGGTCACATATGATTAAATGGTTAGTTGCATTTTATAATTTCCATTCAGCATTGTTTTCCCCTGCTGTTAATATAATCAGAACAGACCTGCAACCCATTTCTGGGTCTCTATGCACCAGTTGAGAAACCACTTATATAATGCATCTGTAGCTGCACGATGTTTGTCTCTCTAGCGTCCAGGAAAGCCGGGCTCGGTGTATGAGTTAGACCCGAGGAGATCCCCAGTCTTAATTGAAAGGCAGAAATTCCGAGAAAAGTGAGGAGTGGAGTTAGTAAACGATGGTGGGGAATTATGGGTCAATAAAACAGCGCTCTTCTGAGACTTCCAGCAAGGGTCAAGGGCACTGCATTGATTGGCTCAACATAAAGCTGAGCAGTGTGTGTGTGTGTGTGTCTCTTTAGGTGCCTCCAGAGATACACACAGAGAAAATTGTGCAACAGTGGAAGGCACAAAGACAATATTAAAGATTTAAGAATCTTCTAGGAATGACTGTAAGCATTAGCATCAAATGATCACGCATTATTCTCCAGATGAAACATAGAATCATTTGAAAATGATACTATATACAGAATAATTAAGGAGTAAAAAGCAGACTGTAATGTACAATATATGTGGTCTTTTTAAGAGGTTGTGAAATGCAGCTTCAGATATTTACAGTATGTTTCTCAAGGTTAATCACAAGGTTACATTTGCTGCACCAAAGAAGGTCCAAAATTGTAAAAATGATTTTTCCTCCTTATTTTCACTCTGTGAAACACACACAATTTTAGGGGGCATTAAATCTTGCAGAAATAGAAGTAAATGGCCATTGCTGTGATTGGCTAACTTCATCACACCATATCTACAGTTGAAGTCAAACGTTTACATACACCTTGCAGAATCTGCAAAATGGTAATTATTTTACCAAAATAAGAGGGATCATACAAAATGCATGATATTTTTAATTTAGTATTAACCTGATAAGATACTTAACATAAAATACATTTACATATAGTCAAGAGAAAATAATAGTTGAACTTATAAAAATGACCCTGTTCACAGTTTACATACACTTGATTCTTAATACTGTGTTGTTACCTGAATGATCCACAGCTGTTTTTTTGTTTGTTTGTTTGTTTAGTGTAAGTTGTTCATGAGTCCCTTGTTTGTCCTGAACAGTTTAACTATCTGCAGTTCTTCATACAAATCCTTCAGGTCCCACTGATTCTTTGGTTTTTCAGCATTTTTGTGTAATTGAACCCTTTTCAACAATGACTGTAAGATCTTGAGATCCATCTTTTCACACTGAGGACAACTGAGGGACTCATATGCAACTATTACAGAAGGTTCAAATGCTCACTGATGCTCCAAAAGGAAACACGATGCATTAAGAGCCAAGGGTGTAAACTTTTGAACCGAATGAAGATGTGTACATTTTTCTTATTTTGCCTAAATATATATATATATATACATATACATATATATTTATGTAGTACTGCCCTTCAGAATCTACAAAAGATACTTGCATGTTTCCCAGAAGACAAAATAAGTTAAATCCACCTTGATCTTCAAATTCAAAAAGTTTTCACTCCCCGGCTCTTAATGCATCATGTTTTCTTCTGAAGCATCAGTGAGCGTTTGAACCTTCTGTAATAGTTGCACATGAGTCCCTCAGTTGTCCTCAGTGTGAAAAGATGGATCTCAAAATCATACAGTCATTGTTGGAAAAGGTTCCAATACACAAAAAAGCTGAAAAGCCAAAGAATTTGTAGGACCTGAAGGATTTTTCTGAAGAAGGGTGGGCAGTTTAACTGTTCAGGACAAACAAGGGACTTTAAAAGGGTAGAACTTTTGACTTTTATGTGAAATATCTTATTCAGGGCAATACTAAATAAAAACTAACATGCATTTTGTATGATCCTTATTTTGGTAAAATATTTAACATTTTGCAGATTATGCAAAGCGTATGTAAACTTTTGACTTTAACTGTATGCCCTTCTTTACAGTATGTATTGTGTTTTGCTGTGATAGAGCCGTATGTCTGAACTCGAGGCAGAAGAAATTGAAACAACACAACCATTCGCAACACAAAAAGGCATAAATAAAACCAAATACGTATATACAGATTACTGTTAACAATTTTCTTGAAAGAAGGCAGCAGTAAAACACTAACTACACACTGTGTAAAGCAACGGTAAAATAAACTATAAAATATTCAACTCAAGCAAATATTTCTGGTCCAGGTATGTACTGGTATTATTAGCAACACTCAAACAATGATGTGCTTGGTATCTTAAACACTGACGTTTATTACAAACACAATGTAAGATTAAAAATAAATGTACTTACCTGCATTGCCTTCAAAGACAAAATGCTTGGCACTGCTGTAACTTTCAATAAAAGATATTGTGCAAATCTGGAAGCATGTTTAGAATAATTCACAAAAACAGTCTGTAGTGAATGTGAAGAACAAACAAAAATCTTTCATTGGCTTAGACACGTCATTAAAAATGCATTAGACATGCATGGCATTTCTATGCCAGAAATGCCACGGATTTCTACTGCTCAGATTTTTAAACAGACTAGGCAAAGTTTTTGAAGGTGTGGTTTCTGTGCATCCACTGACAGAAGAGTTTAAAGGATTAATCCACTTCCAGAATAAAAATTTCCTGATAGTTTACTCACCCCCATGTCATCCGAAATGTTCATGACTTTCTTTCTTCAGTCAAAAAGAAAGTTTTTGAGGAAAACATTCCAGGATTTTTCCATATAGTGGACTTCAGTGGGATCCAATGGATTGAAGGTGCGAATTTCAGTTTCAGTGCAACTTCAAAGGGCTCTACACAATCCCAGCCGAGGAATAAGGGACTTATCTACCGAAGCGATCGGTCATTTTCTAAAACAAATCAAAATTTATATACTTTTTATTCACAAATGTTCATCTTGCACTAGCTCTGCGATGCGTTTCTGTGACTTCAAGTATTACGTAATCACGTTGGAAAGTTCACTCACGGTTAGTTCTTCGTCTTTGTACTCTGGTTCAGAAAGGTAGGGCAGGGCGAAAAACCCCATCTCATTTTCTCCTCCAATTTCAAAATCGTCTGGCATCTTTATTTTACCTTTTTTTTGCAAAGGGCATTTGACTTTATTTGCATGTTTGCTTTGTAAACACTGGGTCGGTACTTCCACCTACGTCAAGTGTGACCTTTCCAACATGTAATGCGAGAGCAAGATGAACATTTGTGGTTAAAAAGTATATAAACGTATATATTTTTTAGAAAAATACCCATCGGGTAAAAACCCTTATTCCTCAGCTGGGATTATGTAGAAACCTTTTGAAGCTGCATTGAAACTCCAATTTGGACCTTCAACCCATTGACCACCCTATTTCAGATCCGGTGTTTCATGAGGGTAGAAAAAAATTATTCATATTTTAAACTGGAGAGATTGATTTGAGTTGTGTGGAGCAACCTCTTGTGTAAATATCAAGAACATTTTAATTCTCCATTTCATTTATAAAACCATTTATAAAACCAAAACATTTTCCTGATTATGCTTGCTGTCCCACAAAACCTCTCAAGTGTCGGAACCATGTCAGACATCGGCTCGCAGACAAAACAGATGATTTGTTCTATTAATGTTCATTTGTCGCTTGCTACATTTGACACCTGACACCCATAAAGTCTGATTCATCACCCTCTCTCCTCTCTGTTACGATTCCACTTCCCCCCAGTGAAAAATGAAACCATCAGTTAATTACTCTGTTCATTTAACGCGCTCTCTCGCTCCCGTTCTCTCTCTGTTCACATTGTCCTGATTAAGGCGGACGCCAGAGCATATAAATGTGCTTCTCATAAGGCGGTTTTTATAACAGCTGTCAGTCATTGCTCCAGTAGACACCGAAGAGAGAGTGTGGGACTCGTTTGGGTGGCTAGACTTTCTGTTCAGTTCTACTTTCAGGCAGCCTCATCGGGACTTTATGGTTTTGTTGGAGACTTTGAATGTGCTGATTTGCTAGTGTGAGATTAGGTTGGGGAGATGGAGTCACACCCATAGATGAAGCCATAAAACACATGCCATAAAGTATTCTACAGAGTGTAATAAAAGGTGTTGTTTCTTATTATATTTGTAACTATATTTTCACATGTTCTGAAGAAAATGTGTGGTGCTTTCCAGTGCAAACCTAACGCTATGGTTGCAGGATTAAGCTAAAATCTATCTATCTGTCTATCTATCTATCTATCTATCCACAGAGTACCAATGAAAGATCATTGTGAAATCAGATCAATCAAAGGTCAAATACGGATAATCTTCACTGATGTAATACCTGCTATCCCCTATCATGTTTTAATCCTATGTCTCTCCGCAGCCCCTCAGAAGAGTGACATTTTCTGTGGTGAGTCAGGCTCCTGATCAAGGTTGCTATGATAGTGGAGTGGAGGACTCTGAGACCCCTAGCAGCAAGAGCTCCTCTGGACCCAGACTGGGATCTTTACCGCTGCCTGAGGATGGATATGAAAGGACGACACCAGAAGGGAGTGTAGGCGAAGAGGAGCATGTGGAAAATGGTAAAAAGCCATCTGTGGGAAAGGTCTGAGACCACTAGTGAAAAATGACGCACATATGTTGTTGTTTTTTTGTTCTGCTTTCGCTTTAAAGGGATAGCTCACCCAAAAATAAAAATTCTGAAGATATTTTGAAGAATGTTTAACTTCCACTATATGAACAAAACACACAAAGACATTCTAAAAATAGCTTATTTTATGTTCTGCATAACAAAGATATAAAGTCTTAAAGGTTTGGAATATTATGAGGGTGAGAAAATGATGACAACAATTACATTTTTGCCTGAACTATCCCTTTAAAGAAGAATTCACTTCTAGAATATAAAATTTGTGATCATTTACCTACCCCCGTGTCATCCAAGTTGTTCATATCTGTCATTCTTCAGTCGCAAAGAATTTTTTTGAGGGAAATATTTCAAGATTATTCTCCATATAGTGGACTTTATGGTGGCCAATGGGTTGAAAGTCCAATTTGCAGTTTCAATGCAGCTTCAAATGGCTCTACACGATCCCAGCCAAGAAATAAGGGTCTTATCTAGTGAAAAGGGGCAGACATTTTCTTAAAAAAAAAAAAGTATTAATTAATTAGTTAAATAATAATATACTTTTTAACCACAAATGCTCATCTCGCACTAGCTTTGCAATCTCCATGCACATCTTCGTGCATTACGTAATCATGCTGGAAAGGTCACGCTTTGGTGGTTTAACTTTGGTTAAAAGGTAAGTTAGGCCAAAAAACTCCATCTCATTTTGTCCTCCAACTTCAAAATCCTCCGTCATTGTTGTTTTACCTCTTTTGTAAAGGGCGTTTGACTTTCTTTGCATGTTCGCTTTGTAAACATTGGGTCAGTACCTCCGTCTACATTACGTGTGACCTTTTAAACATCATTATGTAATGCTCGAGGTCGGGCTGTCAGGCTGTGGTTAAAAATAATATTATTGTTTTAAAAAAATGACAGATCATTTCGCTAGACAAGACCCTTATTCCTCATCTGGGATTGTGTAGATCCCTTTGAAGCTGCACTGAAACTGCAGTTTCGACCTTCAACCCGTTGGCCACCACTGAAGTTCACTATATGGAGAAAAAACCTGGATTTTTTTCTTCAAAAACCTTAATTTCTTTGCGACTGAAGAAAAACAGACATAAACATCTTGGATGACATGGGTGTGAGTACATATCAGGAAAATTGTATTCTGGCAAAACTAGAGTTGCATGAAAATGCACAAATATAAAATTCCTAAATTAAAACACTAAAATCATGCAGTAAACATAAATCAAACACCATATAACATAAAACCCAAATGTACAAGATTTGATAAAAAAACTAAAAGGAAAATATCATTAAAGGAGTAGTTTACTTCCAGAACAAAAATTTACAGATAATGTACTCACCCCCTTGTCAACTGAAACGTTCATGTCTTTCTTTCTTCAGTCGTAAAGAAATTTTTTTAAGGAAAACATTTCAGGATTCCTTTCCATATAGTGGACTTATGGTGCCCCTGAGTTTGAACTTCCACAATGCAGTTTAAATGCAGCTTAAAAAGGCTTTAAAGAAACACTCCCCCTTTTTTTGAAAATAGGCTCATTTTCCAACTCCCCTAGAGTTAAACAGTTGAGATTTACCGTTATGGAATCCATTCAGCTGATCTCAGGGTCTGGTGGTAGCACTTTTAGCAAAGCTTAGCATAGATCATTGAATCCGATCAGACCGTTAGCATCTCGCTCAAAAATGACCAAAGAGTTTCTATATTTTTCCTATTTAAAACTTGACTCTTCTGTAGTTATGTCATGTACAAAGACGGACGAAAAATAAAAAGTTGCGATTTTCTAGGTCCATATGGCTAGGAACTATACTCTAATTTTGGCGTAATAATCAAGGAACTTTGCTGCCGTACCATGGGTGCAGCAGGCGCAATGATATTACACAGCCATCAACTCTGCCAGCTGCAACTCTGCATCTACACAAACTTAGTGCCAGTCACTTTCAGGCACTGCGTAATATCATTGCGCCTGCTGCAATGATGCTGCAATGATGATTTTGAAGTTGAGGAAGAAAATGAGATGGGAGATTTTCGACATAGCCTAATAACTGATTGTTTCACTAGATAAGACCCTTCTTCCTCAGCTGGAATCGTTTAAACTGCATTTTGGAAGTTAAACTCAGGGGCACCATAGAAGTCCACTATATGGAGAAGAATTCTGAAATATTTACATCAAAAAAACATAATTTCTTTATGACTGAAGAAAGAAAGACATGAACATTTCAGATGACAAGGGGGTGAGTACATTATCTGTACATTTTTGTTCTGGAACCGAACTACTCCTTTAAATGTCTAAGGGAATTGTATAAAATGACTGTTTTTGCTTTTAAGATCTTTACATTTAACAGTGTTTACTGTAAAATTACTTAAAACATCCTGCTTGTTTCTCATGGTACATATTAAGAGAACTTGTAATTAAACATTCATTGTAGCATTTTGCAGTATTTTTATAGTGTAGAGTGATGTTCAAAAGACCACTAGTGACAACTGTTAGATTTGTTTTCCAATTTTATACCATATTCTTGTCATTACGAATTATATTTCAGCAACTGAAAGATTAGCATTCTATTTTCTTAGAATTTGGCTTGTTCTCGCTTTGGGTTGTCGTTCTCCTTTGTAGTATATTATACAGCAGTATTCAAACTGACATGAGCCCACTCCCAGACCTTTGGATGCCACTATAGACAGACAGAGTCATTTATTCTCCAGGGACATCATGAGTGTCTAAAACTTGACAGTTTGAGCAAAAAATTTTGACCTTTGACCTACACATATTTCAGTAAAGACAGATCCCTGTCAGAATATCCTAAAACTGCCTCTTTTTCTGTTCCTCAGATCCCCGGCAGCTCCCTGACGTGGCTCTGACAGGAAAGTGCACGCGAGAGTGTGATGAGTTTGGTCACTCTGACACCTGCTGGATGCCCGTGCAACCATCACCACGCAGACGCATGGAACCACCCCAGCTCTCCACCTTCGCCTCGCCCGGTGACAACAACAACAACACGGAAGACGACAGCGACCGAGAGGAAGACGGAGATGGAGGTACGGATAAAAGCAGCGGAGGAAGCGAGGAGGTCCGGGATTCGCTCGCAAACGGAGATCCGCTCGGAACGCTCAGCCGTCGGGACCGGAACAGGAACATGGGCGACCACAACCGCAATCTCCTGAACCGGAAAATGACCTCGGCATCCTACGACACGTTCAGCAGCGCCGGCTTCGGCCGTCGTCCAGACGAAGAAGACTCACACCCCCCAGAGGTCATTCCGCTTACGAGGACGGGGGGCGACTATAAGACCACTTCGTGCCTCACTCTGTCTCGCAGGGAAGTGTACCTGTGAGATGCAGGCAGCCCTTGCGCCACAGGACGGCCCAAAAGCGACTTCACTGCATCGAGCAGGAGGATCATTGAGAGACTAGCGCATAGCTGTTGCAAACAGGCGTCTTCTCCTTGCCAAAAATTTTTCATCTGTTTATTTCTCTGGATGCAAAATATCAAAGTTGAGGAGAAAAAGTGAATCATCTTTTATTCTTTCATAAACACTTGCATGTTAGGCCTCCCACAGACAGCCGGTGACGTGGGGACTGATGGACAAAATCCAGTCACAGACCACAAAATGGATGCTCACTTCATCCAAGTGTGGCACTTCATAAAAATAAAATCATGTAGCATCAGGAAAAAGGAATAATCCGAACCAATCTTAGGGCAAAAGCGACACCTAAATATTTTAATCTAACTAGTTTCCTGTTGCTGAGCCGTTGCGGTTATTTAATTACAATGACATGGTAAACACTAGACATGATGTAAATGCTTTCATCACAGACTTTTAGAAAAAAAAAAGGGAAAAAAATCCGGTCATCCATTTTTATCATTTGTAAAGCTACTTGCTTTTCTTTTTTTACAATCATGGGAATATACTACAGCTCTCAGTAGTGCTTCAAAACTTTCAGATGGAATTCTTCTATTCTATTTCATCGCTTCTCTAATGGAGCAATTATCACAATGACTGTTAAATTATCATCCCATCAGCCAGAGTTTAAATCAGCCAACTAAATCGTGCAACACATACTCTGTACACAGCACAAACATACATACACACACACTGATACATGTCTATATCCATTTAGTGCAGATGTGTGTATAAAAGTGTATGTACTGTATAAACAGACATTTTGGCATACCTGAGGCTTTTTTAAGAAATGGTTTTTTGAAAGTAGATGTAGCATTTTTGCCTGCTTGATCTTCAACTAGTATATAAGACACTGAAGTGTATTTGAGTAACTAATCATCTGTGTAAAGTGCATACACAGGGGCATTAAACAATGTTTAGATACATCTATACTATACTATAAACGACAAATATACTGTATTTCATCCCTTTTAAGTAGAGCTCATATTTAAACCAAATTTCTTTAAAGGCAACACTGCATGAGGATAAGCTAATGCTTATTTTGTTAAATAAGAACCCGATTTTGTTGTTTTTCTGAGGATGTAACCTCTTTAGGAGGGGAGCGTGTGAGTGTGTGAGCGTGCGTGAATGCAAAGCGAGGTCGGTGTGAAAAGGTTGACGGAGGAGAGCTAGATCTTTAATTTAGCCAGAAATTACACACACAGCGTACCTGTATTACAGTTCAAACAAATCAAGACATTTTAATGAGTCTTTGTTAATCTTACGGCAGCCTCGTCCAGGTCTTGGCATCTCATCAAGCCTCTGGAATTTTCAAATTGAGTTTAGGAATGGCTTTTTTTAGCTCTTGATATGCATTGTAAGTACAATCTGATTGATAAGAACAAACTGACATGTATTTCACCAACTCTCAGGAAACTTGAGATTCAGTGTGTGTCCTCGGCCCATTATCAACGCTGAGCTTTCCGAATTTGTCCTCACAAGGCCATACTGTCGGGGAGCCTGTTTTCTCGCCCTTTCCCTTTTTCAGACTCACCGTACCTGTCGACGGTGTCCGAAGTGTGTGTGCGCGTGTTTCCTGGCTTCCCACGGTGAGAATCGCAGACTCATCCCTTTCACTTCACGGAACAGCCTTGGGTCTGGAGCGGGACTAGTGGACTCCAGTCCATCTATGCCAAAATCTGTCCAGCTTTTCTGGTTTTACTGGAAGCACTGGTGCACAAACTTAGCTGAAAAAGACTAGCCCAGAACCTGCGGTTCAGTGCCTGGATGAGAGGAAATTGCTGAACTGGCCTATACAGGGTTTGTGAAATCGGAGGACTCACAAAGAGGGAATCTGTCTCTAAAGATGGCGTGTTTCCTTTGCCAGGTTTATAGGCTAAATATGCTGTTATACAGCAGTCTGTAAGTAGTGTACAGTACGGGGTGCATAACGGACTACGTATAAGAAACCGTGTGTTTTCTTTCTTTCCTTTTTTTTACTGCACGTTTACCTAACAGTTCAACTCACTTACTGCAAACCGGGGAGGGACGGGGAGGGCAAAATAACATTGTGTCTAAAGCGTAACATTCACTTGAACTTTTTTATGAGATAAACACTGAACTCATGTACTCGCCCAACATCCGCCATTTTACTGCTACCCTGTAGAGAAATGACCACTGAACTTTAACCTGAAAGGCATGTTGACGGTCTTTAATCCTGCACCTGTGAGGAAAATGTTTTTTATTTCTCTGTTTTTATGCTATGTGAAAGAGGAGTTTTTGAAGCTCCCTCTCATGGAGTTAATGCGTTCATTGCATTTGTTATGACAAATAACAAATCATACGGGGTTGGAATGGTTTGAAAGTTTGGTATGTGACATGTAAAAGTTTGATTTTGACATTAAAACACCTTTAAACCGCGTTCTGCTTCTTTTTCCGCTCTTGCACTTAGTGTTTGTTTCATTTTGCGCATGTATTGATTGCATATTAGGGGTGGGCGGATCGATCCTAATATCGATAGTATCGATACCACCGTTGGTATTGATATCGGATCGATAGTAGCCTTCCGAGATCGATACTTTTATTTAAATTTCATCTAATTTACTCTAAAGTACATTGCTCCTGTTTCATAAAAGAGCGGACATGTCTCTAAATACCCCGCTCCTTTTATATCTCGTATGCACCGTTGCTCCTCTCTGCTCTGCTGTTATTAGTTGTCCTTTCATCACGTGACTCAGCAGCGACAAAGCGCAAGCACTTCCGGCTGTTCTGTTGTGTTCTTTATTTATTTAAAATGTATTTGCATTTACATTTATTTGTTTAAAGACATTGAAGAAGAACTAAAAGAGAAATGGTTTTGTTATTATATTATTGTTTCTGAACAAAAACCCCAGACTGAAGGAAAGTTAAAAAAATTCATTGTTCTCTAGTGATAAGTTTGTGTTTGCAAATCCAGATCATTACAATAATAAAAATGTTTTTATTTGGCTTAAAAGTGTTTAAAATTTGTCCTGGGTTTTAACATATACATTTAATTATAGCTGCTTTGAGAGCATTCAACTCATAAATCATGACACACTGTTCTCCCCTACAGAAAAGTACATTTAGGTTCAAGTGCATGCTTTTTAAAGTAAAAGTATCAGTATCGGTATCAATATCGGCGATACTGGCCCTGTATTTACTTGGTATCGGATCGATACCAAATTTTGCAGTATCGCCCAGCCCTATTGCATATTACTGAACATAAAGACATGAGGATGTTTCTTTTGCACTCCTGCACCCTGCTGGTAAGAGAGAAAATTACATTACTAATACTCCACACTTCACATATGCTGAGTGTCCTCTCATATTGTGCATTTGGAAAATCTAAATTTTTACATTTTTTTCTTTGATTTAACATAATTCATGACACCGGTTTGTAATGAATTCAATTTAATTTTAAAAAAACACTCAGGTTTTTTTTTTATTATCACAAAGGTTAAAGATTTTTTAAAGATTTTTCAGCCAATAAGAGAGAATCTTGTTTAGCCAATCAGAAGGCTTTTGTGCCAGCAGGTAGAGCATATATGGGAATCTGGAAGCTATGAGCGTGAACTAGTTTTTATTAGTTTGGAGGGTGCCAACTGTTTATTGTAAACAACAGCTTACACAGCCAAATGTCCTTGAAGAACAAGATGATAGAGGGAAATAAAGTGTCCAAAAAAGAAGCAAGAGGTAAAGTTTTATTGCTGGATGGAACCTAGAAATGTGCTTGAAAACGGATGTACAGCTTACTTTGCTTCTGGTCATCATGGTTTTGGTCTACAAAAATATGTCATTACTGCTTTACTTTTGCGTGAATTATTCCTTTGGTCCAGTAACATTTACCATGATTTCGGAGACGTTTCAATGGCAAAATCCAGTCATTTCACTAGCAATCCGGCCGATCAGATATTCCACACGAGGGCAAAAGATTTGGCGAGTGGTCACATGGATTCGCCCCGCGGTGTGAAAACGACGTCTGTCAATTTTACTTCATACTTCTTGAAGCTGACTTTTTTGGCCGTGAAGTTGCACTAATGTAACCACAACTTTAGAACGGACGTTTTAACTACGCTTTTTTTTTCTTTCTTTCTTTCTTTTTTTTTTTTTTTTAATTTATGAGGTAAGTAAAATTAATTGGAAAAGGGCAGTGCGTAACTTAAGTGTTCGTCTGTGGTTATGTTCATGTTGCCAGATAAATAGGATAGTTGCAATTTGTTAAAGGACAAGTTCACTTCCCGAACAAAAATGTACAGATAATTTACTCACCCGTTTATCATCCAAGATGTTTGTGTCTTTCTTTCTTCAGTCGATTTAAATAATGTTTCCTGAGGAAAAAAAAAAAAAAAAACAGGAATTAGGTTATACATGTGACGTCACCGTCAGCTGGAGTGAGTGTGGCTCCGCCCACTGAGTGGCAGCATTGGTTTAAACGCGAATGCTGCGACAGAACACACAAAACCTCTAAAACCAGAACGAGCTTTGCGATTGACTGTACAAAGTGATTTGACAAGAAACCTTTGGTATATTTTTTCAGACTGCTGAAAGCTACTGAAAAGAGAAGCAAATTAATCGCTGCAATTCAAAGAAACAAATAGTCTCCAGGCAACGAAACACGGATTTGCAGTTATTTCATGTTAATATGTTATATATATTGTATTATAGTATATTGTATTGACAAGTCATCAACTAAATATTTACCATCTTAAATTCTGCATAACTGGATGTTTTTAAATAAACACTGACAAAAACGATATACGTTTTTCAGCTGGACGATATGATGATATATATGACATATATAAGTTATCAACCTGTTTTGTATTTACAAAGTTATTTCACAGGCAAATTTGCTTTATTTTCCCCGGAGTCAAAATCAGACACGTAAGTGTTAGAAAACAGGATTGCTGGCTGCATCAATATCTATTGACCACTGGATATTTGTTAAGTTTTTAGGAACATTATATCAAGTTCAGCCATTTCTAGTTTAAACTGATTATCATTTGTTTTACTCGCGTTTTTGTATCTTCCCTATTAAGTCCATTCACGCTGAAGGCTCTTTTGCTACTCAGTCCGGCTGAGGGGGCGTGTCCCGGCGGGAAAGTGACGTCAGTGCATACCCTCTATAGTGGACTTAAATAGTGTCCCCAGGTTTGAACTTCCAAAATACAGCTTCAAATGACTCTTAACAATCCCAGCCGAGGAAGAAGGGTCTTATCCAGCAAAACTTTTTAACCTCAGATGCTCGTCCTGTCTAAGTCTGCGTGAACTCTTTACCACTGCAATACGGTCAGTTAGGGTATGTTGAAAAACTCCCATCACGATTTCTTACCCAACTTTAAAATCTTCCTTCATCGCTGCAGAAGTTCCGACCCAGTGTTTACAAAATGAACATGCAAAGAAGATTAAACCCCCTTTACAAAAAAAAAAAAAACGGTAAAACAACAATGTAGGACGATACAAGAGGAGCATTTGAGGTTAAAAATTATATGAAATGTTTATATTAATTTGTTTCGAAAATGGCAGATTGTTTCGCTAGGTAAGACCCTTCTTCCTTGGCTGGGATCGTGTAGAGCCATTTGAAGCTGCATTTAAACTGCATTTTGGAACTTCAGACTTGGGAGCACCATTGGAGTCCACTATATGGAGATAATTCCTGAAATGTTTTCCTCAAGAAACATGATTTCTTATCGACTGAAGAAAGAAAGACATGAACATCTTGGATGACAAATGGGTGAGTAAATTATCTGTACATTTTTGTTCTGGAAGTGAACTTCTCCTTTTATCATTTTAACTGCATTTCAACTTAAGATGCTAAACACAGCATGTGAAAGTTTCATCATGAAGTCCATGAATGTTTAATGAGCCAATCAATATTTATTTCAATTTAGTTTATGATTAGATGATGATCTGATGCCAGCCTAGTTGTTATGTCCAACCACTACATTTTTTCACATTGCAGTCTTGGGTTTGTATTTCATGGTATGCACTAAAAAGTTTTTCTTCTTGAAACTACATAAAGATTTGTTTTTTATTTCTTACTGTTAATATACATTTTGTAGAGTCTTTATTTTCAAATTTCCACAGAGCCCCTAGCACCCCCCCAGTACCCCAGTTAGAAATCCCATGGTCTTTACTAAAGTTATACCAAGGTACTGGCTGATGTAATAGAATATCTAACATTTTGAGGAACTCGCCTGAATTAAAATCGAGGAACTTGCCCCCGAAGGCAGTTTCAATGAGCCGGAGTTCTTTGAAGAACAGAGCTGCTCAGGGAGGATGATGTTTTTCAAGGATTCCTCCGTCCCAGTGGAATATAGAAATGCTGCTCTAGTTATGGAAACAGCTCACTTACTTTTGAAATTTTTATACTTCTCCACTATTTTCAGTGTCCCCTTCATTTCCAATAGCTTTAGAGCACCAGGGATGTCCAAACATTTCTCAGACCAGCATGTTAACATTTTGTTCGCTTCGTGAATAGTCTAAGAAATTTGGTAACATGCCTTTAGTAGAATGAATATTAAACCAAGCATGCATGTTTCCTAAATTCGAATGAATACATATATTTGGTAGTTTTTTTTTTTCTTGGCTTAAAAATAGTACACTTGTGTGCTGCTTGCTCATGCATTGGTAATTTTCCACACAGTTTAAATTGGAGCCCATCATAGGCTTATAATGTGTTTACACTTTGAAGTGTTAAATTTGCATGTTGTGATTTGCAGTTGCAATTGCTGTTGTTGATTTTGGTGCACACTGCACCACTTTACATAACTTATCACACATTACAATTTCAAGTCAACTATTTATCTGTCTAGATATTTTGCATTCCATTCCTGTTGCATTTTAATGCAGTGGTTTTCAAATCAAAGGTAGACCCCAAAGTATTATTTAAATTAAATAATTATAATTCACAAAAAGTGATGTCATGTTATATAAATGTCTAAAATCATTTGACCTACATTTTTACTCCTCTGCCAGTTTATATGAAAACCAACTTCTAGTTGATCATGGTATGAGTTAATTAATCGTAGACCACATTATTTTTATTATTTATTTATTTTTTTTTGGCTTAAGGACTAAATACATGGCACTACACCATCATATGAAGGCAAAACAGTATAGGCAAAAACATAAGGTAACATTTTAAATTAGGAAACACTATTACACAGCTAGTTGCTTTGTAGCATGCATACAACTAGCACACTGGATCTTTTTAGTATTTTTAAAGCACATATTAAAGGCTTATTAATGGCATATTAATGGCTTATAATGTGTCTTCAATGGGATGATTAACAATATTAGAAGATTATTAATTTGTTTAATCAGTTGTTTAAATTGTAGAAATTTAAAACAAGTGATTATAAACATTAATTGAAATTTAACTTGACAATGTTATTTCTTATAGATAATGCCCCTACAGCTATTATATGCACCTAAAGAGCTTCTTAATTAACATGGAAAGAAAAAAGTATGTATGCTCTTTTTCAGCACAGTCCACTTTATTTTTCCCGTAAGAGCGAGCGTGGGCATTTGTAAATTCTATCACATTATTTGCTCAGATTTTTTTTTCGGCTTAAGGACTAAATACATGGCACTACAACATCATATGAATCATTTTTAGTACTTTTAAAGCACATATTAATGACTTATTCTGCATGACCATATTCTAACTCTAACAATACCTAAACATAAACAAACAACTACCTTGCATACTATCGATAAACAGCAAATTGGGACTTTATTGAGGAAAAAATCGTAGTTAATAGTGAATATGTGTAAAAAGTATTACCAAACATATTTTTTCATGCGTTGGTCAATTTTGAGATTTTTTTCAGAAATCATCCAAAATACACTTCAGGGTTTATTTTCTTACATCTACTTTTACGTAATCTATTATACATCCATAGATTTATTTTATAATACATATTTTTAAAGACTGTTTTCTTAAAATGTGTTTTTTGTTTTTTTTTGCTCGTGCAGTGAGACAGAAATCTCCTCTTTCTATTAGTATTCTAAATGTTTTGGAAAGGGGTTTGTTTATAAATCATTTGCCTGATTTTATACAACATGGTGAATTTTCTTTTTCTGGCTGTTGACAGTATTTTCTGATTTATGGAATGATAAAAAGAAAAATCCATAAAAACAAAATGTTGTTAACAAAATGAACCAAGTATTTATTATTTGGGTTTATTCAGTGCTCAGATTTCTGTTCTGGAAAGTCGTGCCAAGTGAGGATTTAATTAGATAAAGCCTCAATTGCATATTTAAACATAGCATTTAAGAAAACTTAAACTTAACTAAATTCTTAATGCAATTAATCAACTGAGGAAGTATGATAAAATCATACATGATAAGTTTCTGACACATCTTAATAAACCGGATAAAATATTAAAGTCAAAATTTGTTAAGGTGAAAATAATATTAGTTAACCTTCCGTTATAAGAATACCTTAATTAAGTGAACACAGCGGTAAATGTTGAGCAGAAATTTGAGCAGATTTTCTCAGATGGTATGCACTTGAAAACCTGGTGAGGTGATAAGAAATGTTCATTTGTTTTCATTCTCTATTCAAAACATGCTGTTTTTAATGTTTTAATTAGAAATCAGTTATGCTATGTAGGTTTTCCCTGTATCCTCAATATCACTTACATTACACTGTCGCTATATAAACATCTTATGGACACTAATATGATTGTTTCATTGTTATGGTAAAATCCCCTTAACTAATATTTTGATTAAAAACACATCTATATCAATGACCAGTACCATGTAAGTATTAAAAAAAAAAAAAATAATAATAATAATAATAATAATAATAATAATAATAATAATTTTAAATAATTTATAAAATAATTAATGATAATTTTGAATTTTTAACATTTTTAATTTTCAGTAAGCATGCATTAATTTTAGTAACATTGTTACACAGCAGCAAATCAGCATAATGATTTCTGAAGAATCATATAAAACTGAAGACTGGAGAAGTGGCTGCTAGCCTGCTACTGACTCATTGGGAACTTTACAAACTTATAGTCTTAAAAATAAGGAAGGCCACAGTACACAGTGTAAACACTGGTCATTATTCAGTTAACCAACATTTAGTTGGTTAACAGTGTTGGGAAGGTTACTTTGGAAATGTAATAGGTTACAGATTACAAGTTACCCGATTTGAAATGTAATAAGTAGTGTAACCTTTCAATTACTTTATTAAAGTAATGTAATTTATTACATTTAATTACTTTTTAAACTTTCTAATATTTTCATTTGTTAATCATTTTGAAACATTTAAACCAGGCAGAGTTAACTTTACAGTAACACACAATACTGATTACTGTCAGACTTTCAAAATCCTTAATCACTTGAATTAATGTTATAATAAGTAAGGGATAATATACATCTTTATTTTGGGTTAACAACTGGCTGGATGTACATTATCCCACTTATTACACAGCTGCTTGCCACAAAAGTAAATAATTAGACACAAAACACTGATCTGAGTTGGAAATATTTGAACGCAAAGCTTCCATGAAGAAAGGGTACGGTGCAATACCACTTTTATTACACAACATTTCACTACATAAATAATTAAGTAAGTAATTAAGTTTGTTAGTTATCTTATAATCCATTATAGTGTACAAAACAAAATGGCAGCAGCCGCATTTGTATGAAACAAGAGAATGAATTTATGATACCAGGATGACAGAATAAGAAATTGTACACATAATATTAAATTGAGATTTAATATTTTATTAGCTAACCAAACGCAAAGCTTCCATCAAGAAAAACTAGCAAGCATATAGCGCCGACTTAAGTTGCCCGGATGAGTCTGTGTTATTAGCTTTTACCAGTTGTTACTGGGAAATAACATACCTTGAAATGTCATGACTGACCAATCAGAATCAAGCAGTGGGCAGCCATTGCTCCAGCGCCCGGGGAGCAATTGGGGGTTCAGTGCCTTGCTCAAGGGCACTTTAGTCATGGTATTGAAGGTGGAAAGAGCGCTGTTTATTCACAATCCCCACCTTCAATTCCTGCTGGCACAGGAATCGAGGCCCAACTCTCTAACCATTAGGCCATGACTGCCCCCATTCAGACTGCCAAATTCAGACTTAACACCTCTTATTTACTTTTAGATCATTCTGAGATTAAATACAGATTTAAAATCACAACAAGAAATTGTTTAATAGCTATGATACTGGTTTTGAAATCAAATGTTTGCATGGTTATGACAAGAAACATTGCGACCTTATAATGCCTTGGAAAAAAATAATTATTTAATAAGAATAATTCTTATTCTTTATTTTTATGGTGACTTAGTAAAATGATGGTAATTTACTGATCTAAAGATGATTAAAAACTTGTTGAAATGTGTCTTCGTTGGCATGATTAACAATATTAGAACATTATTAACTTGTGTAATCACTTAATTTAAAACAAATGAATTTAAAGTCAACTCGATAATGTTATTTCTTATAGGTTCACCTGGCATAATATTGTGCAAAGTTTGCATGTTGCTTGTGTGATAGCCATTGGCTCACCTTCGTGGATTAAAACAAAAATATTTCTTGTTTATATTTACATTTCTTCTTCTGTAGGCCTCGGACTTGCAGTTCACGGGGAGGGGTTGGGGGTGTGGGCCCGATTGATGGTTTCCTCTTCAGTGATCTTGGGAGGAGGAGGCACGTCCATTTTGTCAGACCCTGGAGGAGAAGGAGACAGGGGGTTAGTAAATGGCTTGAGCAGAGAAACGTGAAAGGTGGGTGCTATGTGGTAGTGAGATGGCAGATTCACTTGATAAGTGACATGTGACACGTTAATTTGCCTCCTGATGGTGAAAGGACCAATATGGCTTTGATCTTGTGTCTCCGGACTGCTTGTAGCGATTTCGCCTATCTTGAAACAAATGGATATGGTGCATCTAAAGAGCTCATACGAGCAGCTGTGCTGATTTTCTACTGTTAAAATTTGAGGCATTGTCATATACCAACTGTTTCTTATTGCACTTAATATTTGCAGATGCACACAATTACTTAAAAACAATGCTACGTTTGCTAATCTGAACTCTACATCCCAATGTTACTGCTGCACTGTCATTGCATTGCTAATGTATTACTTCATTGCAAAAAAAATAATAAAAAACAATATGAATGATATTATGTTGTTAACTGTCAGAAAATAAAGAATTATATATTTACACACACACACACACACACACACTACTAGTCGAAAGTTTTGAACAGTAAGATTTTTAATATTTTTTTAAAGAAGTCTCTTCTGCTCACTAAGCCTGTGTTTGTTTGATCCAAAGTACAGCAAAAAAAAAAAATACTATTTAAAATAACTGTTTTTTATTTGAATATATTTTAAAATGTATTTTATTACTTTGATTTCAAAGCTTATTTTTTAGCATCATTACTCCAGTCACACAATCTTTCAGAAATCCTTCTAATATTTTAATTTGCTGCTCAAAAACATTTATTATTATTGTTTTGTTGAAGACAGCTGAGTAGGTCTTTTTCAGGTTTCTTTGATGAATAGAAAGTTCAGAAGAACATCATTTATCTGAAATCTGTAACATTATAAATTTCATCATCACTTTTGATCAGTTTAAAGCATCCTTGCTAAATAAAAATATTAATTTCTATAATTCCTCATTTTTTTTTGTTTTATTTCATTAAATAATAAAAGAAAAAAAAAAATCATTTTTTCGTTTTTATTTTTTATTTCATTTCACAATATTACTTATTTTGCTGTATTTTGGACAAATAATAATAAAAAAAAAACATTAAAAACTGTTAAAAAATGTTTAACAGATAGTGTATATATTATATTATATTATATTATTGCCCATTGCCGAAACCATATTCTCTCCGTCCTGCCATAACATCTTCCTCTTTCTTTTTGTGTATTTATTAAATAATAATAATAATAATAATAATAATAATAATAATAATAATAACGTAAGGAATTGGCCGCGTTTCGAAACCTAGTGAGTTGCCTACCTAGACAGCATGTGTGGGCGTCATCGAGTGCGTCTAAACTTTCAGACCTCTTAATGAGCATTTTTAGCGCGTTCAAACATTTGTTTACAAGTTCGATTAGACTTTTATTGGTCATCGAAAAGCGTATACGATGCCCCTAAAATAATGTTAGTAGTCAGCGATCGGTAGCTTTTGAACACATCCTACGATTACACTTTGTACTTTGACCCTCCTCTCTTCCACTACTTGCGCTACTAGGAAGGAGGGATCGGAAGTATGTTGTGATGAAAAAAGGGGAAATCTTTACATCAAGAAAGGACCGAAAGGAGGAGGCAGTGAGATCTGATGTTATGGCATCTGAAAGGGAATACAAATGGACTGTTTGTGCAGTGATTGTGCTTTTGATAGCACTGTGTACAGCTCATATGACAGATCGACCTGCCTGTGAGTGTCATTTACTGTAACACCAATGTTATGTCTATCTGATCGATATTAAGTATAAAACACATTTCTTAATGCCGTTGTTACGTTTTGTTTCGTTATGCTGTTATCTCACCCAGCTAACCGGCTAGCTATACTATTAGCTGTTTTTAGCATACGCTAACCGTTCTTTATACGCTTTTTTATTTTTTATTTTTTTTTATTTTTATAACATTGGAGCATCTTTTTTTATTCTGATTCACCTGAATATATATTTATGTTTCATTTTTGTCTGTAAGACTTCTTTATATTATCCGTTTTTATTCTTGCTTTAACATATCCGTATAGTATGACGCTCTTATGCATAAAGCCACAGCAACAAAACATTTAGGGGTTTAATGGATTCGAATTTCCCTCCTTTGGCAAATCTGGGCAGTTTTATGATGCTTCTTGTGAGGCAGATTAGTGCAAGCATGTGACTGCAGGAGGTACAGAGTCACTATTGTAAAACTGCAGTAGTAGAGTGCACCAAAGCAGCTGACCATTTAGTTTCATTAGGAGACCTACAGTTGGTTTGAATTGAATTAGAGACAGCAACTGAAGTCTACACAGTGGTGAGTATATTTGGGAAATGCTTCTATATGTTTTTCAAAGAAAATCTCTGTGGACTGTCACAAAACCTGGTGAACCACGTTTCTAGACAGCATTTTTAGACATCGGAGATTTAAAATCTTATTTAGATGGACAGCATTTTAAGTGATTTTTACTTCAGTCTCAAGTTTGTGGAAGTCTTACTGTGAGGTTGAATGTATTTATGTTGCAAATTCTTTGCAATTGGTGACACTCAAGTGGCTTTGCTTTCAGCCTCACACCCCCACCACAAAACTTCTCTGCTGAAGATGGATGAGGCTTCCCTTTCGGTTATCAATGAGATCAACAATGACTTGATGTTTTATGTGGTTTCTGATCACTGTTATAAGGTATCAAACATTAATGTTCTAGTTATACATAAAAAAATAGCTTTGATACTGAATACTGTTGTAATTATATGGTAATGACATTATTGTATGTGCCTGTGTAATGCTGCTTGAAGGAATATTTCACCCAGGAAATGAAAATGTGCTTAAAATGTACTCATTCTCAGGCCAAACACGATGTAGATGAGTTTGTTTCTTCAGCAAACAGATTTGGAGAAATGTAGCATTACATCATCCTCTGCAGTGAATGGGTGCCGTCAGAATGAGAGTTCAAACAGCTGATTAAAAACACATTACATCGAATCAATTAACGTTTTGTAAAATGAAAAGCTGTATGTTTGTAAGAAGCAAATCTATCATTAAGGCATTTTAACTTTAAACAGTTGCTTCTGGCAAAATAGGAGATCATAATCTATAATATGGCTTTTACAGTGAAAAAAGTCCACCCCCTTTGTCCTCTCATCGTAATGTACCAACATATTTGTTTAGAGCTGTTTTTGCTTATAAACAATGCTTGATTTGTGCATACTTCTCTCCTGATTCAGAAAAGATTACTTTTTCACTGTAGAAAGCCATCTTATGCATAGATGCATCATATTTTAGCTGGAGGCAATGGTTTGAATTTAAAAAAAAAAAAAACATGCAGATTTTCGCTTGACAAGACATTAATTGATGGACTAGAGCTGTGTGGATCACTTGTGGATTATTGTAATGTTTTAACAGTTGTTTGAACTCTCATTTTGACGGCACCCATTCATTGCAAAAGAGCTAGAGGTTAGCAAGTGATGTAGTGTTACAATTCTCAGAATTTCTACCTAATAAAAAACAAAAAAACCTAAAAAAAAAATCTACATTTTGAATGACCTGAGGGTGAATACATTATCAGAAAATTTTCATTATTGCACAAACTGTTCCTTTAATGCTGCAGTATTGTTCTAACTGGACTTCTGTATCTATGTGTTGTCTGTTCATGCGTGTGCATTAGTGTTTGCCCCAGCTGTTGGGAATAATACCTGCAAGGCCAGCTTCTGGGACCCCCACTGCGGTGGGTTTTGTTGTAGGCACACAGTATGCACTGGCACTGCAGCTTAACAGCACCTCTGCAAACTTGGAGCAATGCAAGTGAGTTATGCATTAAAACAATTAATATAGAACAATGAGCGTTTCAGACCGAAACATCTTCACCATGTTTATTTCCTTTGGCTATTATTATCAAGACAAGGCATTGTTATCGGACAGCTGATTTGTTCTTTTAGTGTTCACTTCCACTTTGGGGAACAGGGGAACTATTCTCTGTGGGTGAAGAACCTGAATGAGCCGTCACGCGTCAGCTGCTCTATGATCACTGATTCTGAGCCCATTAACAGCTACCTGCGTGAGTCAACCTTACTTTCTGCACAGTGCAATTCAGTATTTTTTGTTTGTATTCCTTTTGGTTTTTAATCTTTAAATGAATTCTTACTAGTGGTCAACTAGTGTAAATTCTTAAATGGCCAATATCTGACTTATTTAATATCAGTATATAGTATAATGAGACATACATGTCTTATTTTATACATTATTAACTGAAGACAGAAAAAAATGTACACTGCTGATCAAAAGTTTTTTGAATGTTCAATGTTTTTGAAAGTCGTCTTTACTTATCATCAAGGCTGTTTTTATTTAGTTAAAAATACAAGAAAAACAGTAATTGTGTGAAATATTATTGCAAATTTAAAATAGTAGTTTTCTAATTTAATATACTTTAAAATAGAATATATTCCTATGATGCAAAGCTGAATTTTCAGCATCATTACTCTTCAGTGTCACATGATCCTTCAGAAATCATTTAAATATGCTGATTTATTACCAAAGTTGGAAACAGTTGTGCTGTTTGGGGTCAGTACACTTTTTCTTTCCCAGGGTTCTACAGTTTGACCATTTCAGTCGCATTTGCTACTGCATGCGGCGATGAAAACATTTTCACGTTTAGGACCACCACTGCGACTGACCCGGTCAGCATATTTGTGTTTGCACTGAGGGGAGCTTTAAAGGTTTCTACGTGTTTTTGCGATTTGAGAACAGACATATCTCACCAATCCTTTCATACACAAAGTGTAGAAAAGGGTAAGAGATCCATTGTGCAGTGTAGGGAACTTTGTGAGATCGCGATGAACTGAGTGACGGCTTTTAATGATTATTAAGCGAGTTTGTAAATGTGATATCGATTTAATACAACAGTTTAATAAACAAAAAGTTAATATTAAAGGAGAAGTCCTCTTCCAGAACAAAGATTCACATATAATGTACTCACCCCCTTGTAATCCGAGATGTTCAAGTCTTTCTTTCTTCAGTCATAAAGAAATGTTTTCTGAAAAAACATTTCATGATTCTTCATATATTGGACTTCTATGGTGCCCTGAGTTGGGGAACTTCCAAAATGCAGTTTAAATGCGGCTTCAAATGATCCCAAATGTGGTTGTAAATGATCCTAGCCAAGGAATAAGGGTCTTATCTAATGAAACGATTTATATATTTATATTAAACAATTTATATACTTTTTAATGTCAAACACTCGTCTTGTTTTGACAGTTAGTATGACAGTTAGGGTATGTCGAAAAACTCCCATCTTTTGTTCTCCCTCAACTTCGAAATCACCTTATATCGCTGTTTTACCTTTTTTATAAGGGTGTTTGATCTTCTCTGCATGTTCACTTTGCAAAGACTTGGTTGGACAAGTTTTACAAGTGCTCCTAAAAATAAAAGTAGGTGTAGAGCCCTGATTTGAAAGAAATTAATGTTTTCTCAGCAAGAATGCGTTAAATTGATGAAAAGACATAGTAAAGGCTTATATTATTAGAAAACGATTTCTATTTTGAATAAATACTGTTCATTTAAACTTTTTTTCCCATCAAATAATCCTGAAAAAACTATCACAGGTTCCAAAAAATTGATAAGCGTAAAGAGACTTCATTAAAAAGCATTAAATATCGTACTAATCCCAAACTTTTGAACGGCAGTTTATATGTGGTATCTAACATTTCTGTCTAGTGGGCAGTTTGAAAATAAAAAATGTCCAAATATTAAATGATTAATTAGATTGGGCTGATATTTGGCCTTGAAAAGATGTTTATGAAGAACTCTGTAATTCTGTAAAAGAAAAAAAAAAAAAAATTGTGGCTAATAACAATGGCTTTTGAAGGAATTTGGAATTTGCCCTCACTGTTTAATCTTGGAGAAAAATAAGAGGGAAAAAAGAAGCAGGCAAATAATGTGTTAATCTCAACTGAACTTGGTGAATGAGTGTTTTATTTTTATTTTTTTTCCCCCAGCCATTTTATTTGCATTTCTGGCATTTGCTTTTCTGGGTGCATTATCTGCTATCTGGAGCACAGTTAAAAGGTACAGACGTCTTTAAATATAATTGTGACATTTAAACAAGCCGGAACAGCTTCTATTTAGCACGCTATCTAGCAGTTCTATTTAGAACGCTTGTAAAAATGAGTTTTCCATTTTAAGGCTGGATGTGGTGACAAATCTACTTCTTCGCTTGGGGAGCACAGTGGACACAGAAAGGCTGATAAACTCGGTAAGACTGCTATTCACTTATTTTACATCTTTTTGCACTTTTAATATGTTTATGCATGATATTCACATCTTTAAAAAAAAAACACAAAGCACCAAATATAACATTTTTGTCATAGTACAACCATGCCATGCTTGACTTGCTGGTTCTAGTATTGGAAAAAATTGCAGAAATGAAAAGGAATTTTAATGATCATTCTTTTCTTTTTTTTCTTATTAATTTACACTCTCTCGCTCTCTTTCTTTCTCTCTTCATCTGCAGGAGCTTGGCACTCCAAACAGATTGGTAGATGCCTCAACGGAATCAATAATTCCTTCCTCTACAGGACGGAGGCTTCGTTGTCTGGATACTTTCCGTGGGTATGGTGCTCTTTCACTAATTGTTTTGGGTTCATTGCGTTGAGAGGGGAATTGAAAAATTCAGGTGAAAATGATCTTGCACCGAAGCTGCTATTTTGCATACTGTGAAGCTGGTTGTCAAATGTAATTTGCATTTTATTTCCTATTTTCCTGAAATAGGCTGATTAAATTTGAACTTGTTAAAACAAGGTTACGTTGGCTGGTAACCTTACCTAAGGATTGGAGCTTAATTACAGCTATTTTCATTTTTAGTGTTGTATTGCTGTCTTCTCATTATTAATTGTGGTTTGGTTTAATTGCAGATCTCTGTTTTAGACTGAAATGATCCTCGCTCTGTTTTCTCCACAGCCTTGCCCTGGTCATTATGGTGTTTGTCAACTACGGAGGTGGACGTTACTGGTTCTTTAGGCATGAAAGTTGGAATGGTAAATTCATTTCTTTCTTTATAATAGCTGCTAGCATGTTTTTAAGCATCAGAGATCAGAGTGTCTATTATTGGTGACAATGGTCAGGAATCATTTTACACTAATGGCCAAAAGCTTGGATTTTTTTTAATGTTTATGCTCACCAAGGCTGTATTTATTTACTCAAAAATACAGTATTATCAATGTTGAAAACTTTTGTTTTATGTTTTTCATGCTTACTATTGTTGTAAAAGCTGTGAATAAAAAGTTTAATTCAAGTTTTGACAAATAGAAAGTTTAGGGAACAGCATTTTTTTTTTTTTAATTAAAATTTAATGTACACTTTTTTTTTTTTTAAATTTAGTACTGACCTAAATAAGATATTTTATTTTACATAAAATACATTTACATGTAGTCCACAAAAGAAAATAACATTTCAAAAGTTTACATACACTTGATTCTTAATACTGTGTTGTTACCTGAATGATCCACAGTGGTGGATTTTTTTTTTTTTTTAGTGATAGTTGTTCATGAGTCCCTTGTTTGTCCTGAACAGTTAAAATGCCTGCTGTTCTTTAGAAAAATCCTTCAGGTCCCACAAATGCTTTGGTTTTTCAGCATTTTTGTGTATTTGAACCCTTTCCAACAATGACTGTATGATTTTGAGATGCATCTTTTCACACTGAGGACAACTGAGGGACTCATATGCAACTATTACAGAAGGTTCAAACGCTCACTGATGCTCCAGAAGGAAAAACGATGCATTAAGAGCCAAGGGTGTAAACTTCTGAACAGAATGAAGACGTGTACATTTTTCTTATTTTGCCTAAATATCATATTTTTTTTTCATTTAGTACTGCCCTTCAGAAGCTACATAAAATACTAAAATGTTTCCCAGAAGACAAAATAAGTTACATTTCTACAAGGTGTATGTAAACTTTTGATCTCATAATAAATGTCTTTAGTATAACAAAATGATTTCAACATTGGTAATAAGAAATGTTTTCTCAGCAATTTCTGATATCTGATATATCAAAACACTTATTTTAAATAGTAAAAAAGCCTTGGGAAGCATAAGAGACTTTAAAACATTAAAACGTCTGAATTATTCCACACTTTTGGCCAACAGTGTATATATTTAGAATATGTCTGAAAAGCACTTGTTATGAATGTAATAGGCCATGGTTTGACAGCAGGAAGTGATATCTGATGTGTTCTTCCTCTTGCAGGGCTCACAGTGGCCGATCTCGTGTTTCCTTGGTAAGTCAATGTGACCTTACAAATGACTCATTCCTTAAACTACATGCATATAGAGCAGTCTTTTTACATTCTGCTTGAGCTGTTTCTTTATAGGAGTATTGTAATACAGCTTTATATTTCTGTACCATGCTTTGATTGATCTGCAAGCCACATCAGCGCTGGCATAAGCTATAGTATACCTGAGCCAAGCATGGGCGCTTATCACTGTGGCACGAAGTGCCAGTGGCATATCAGAGTCAGAGTCAGCATAAACTGGTTTCACAGCTGAACTAAACCCAATAAGCTTGTTTTCTGAAGAAGTGTCTGCAGCAGTGCTAGTTTAAAGGTGCTGTATTTAATTTTTTTTGACTGTAGCCAAAGTATAAAAACATCTTTATACATTCACAGATATTTATGAAACAAGTTCACATACTTGTTTCTCCAAAAAACAACACTACAGCCAGTTAATCTACTTTGAAACTGTGCATTCTATGTCATATGGCCCATATTGACCTTCTATTTAGACCGCCAACTTTGGCCAATGCGTACTGGTTTGTGCATCTCCAATATAGACAGAAAGGAAACCAGTGAGAAATGGGATCATAACATGAGGAAGACTGCAGACAAATGTGTGCTGCTCATGTTGAAGAGAAATTCGTTTTCACACCATTATTTTTGTAGTTGATGCCTAATCGCTGTGTTGGAAATCATGTCAAAAAGTAGCACTTTCTGAAATGGGTGTCTATTTTTTTTTCTTCACAGGTTTGTGTTCATTATGGGTACGTCTATTAGTTTGTTCCTGAGCGGTTCATTGCGCAGAGGTCTCAAACGCACTCATCTGCTGTGGAAGATTTTCTGGAGGAGCTTACAGCTCTTTCTTATTGGAGTCATCATCATCAATCCTAACTACTGCCAAGGACCCTGTGAGTTGTAACACATTTTCCTTCTGTTTCTTCTTAAAACCTACAAAGCAAATCTCTAGTTCAGTCCCTGTAGTCCTGTATAAATTCTACATTGATTTATAAATGAAATGCAGCATTATGAACCACATCAGTATGAAACCTGACACAAATTAAGTTTCTCATTGTTAGAGTACATGCAGCAGTCCCCATGAAATCAAAATTGGAAGATTTGTGGATTTTTTGTCTATTTCTGTAACTTAAAAAAAAAAAAAAAATATTTTCATACAAAAGAACTGATCAACAGTGCTGATCATTAATTAAATACTGAATATTGACTTGACTTGCTTGGAAGTGCGTATAAAATATACGACGACTTTTCCAATAAAATGTGCTTTTATTGAGAATAACATCTTCTTCCAACTAGCAAAGCAAATAGCAAATAAAAAATTGGTTTGCTACAGTACAAAAGGCATTTGGCTATTTAAACATATTTCATACCCCAATAGGCAATAAGTAAACTGGAAAGAAAACTGCACTTCTCAAACCATTTGGTGGGGTTGTTAATATTATAATATGTTCAAACTCAACATTTCCATATATAATGTCAATAATTTTTTAGTAGTCAGCTCAAAAAATTGTCTGAAATTTAATTTAATTTAAAGTTGAAAACTTTAAAGACATTGTAAAAGTAAATGGTGTTAAAAATATAAGTGATGATGTTACATGCGTGTTTTTATGTATCTGTACAGTGTCTTGGGATTCTCTGCGTATTCCTGGGGTATTACAGCGTCTGGGATTCACGTATCTCGTTGTCGCTATCTTGGATCTTGCCGTTGCCCGGGACCGACTTACTAACCTGTCAAGTGTGAGTCACACTGTCCTTCTCCACATGTGACATGTTAATCATAAAAATACTTTACAGACTAACATACTCCACTGTTTTACAGTTTTCGCTTTAATGATTAACATAATATTTGATTCATCCATTTGTAAACATAAACAATGGAAAAACTGTAATATTGTAAAATATTACAACAATTTAACTGAATTTTCAGCAGGGATTATTTCAGGCTTCAGTGTCACAAAATCCTTCAGAAATCATTTATGCTGATTTTCTGCCTAGGAAACATTTCATTTCTTAGTATTATTATCATCAATGTTGAAATCAGTTTTTACTGAGAACTGGGAGAACTGTGATACACTACCAAGTTTAAAAAAAATTAAATAAATCAAAAATGACATTTACACTACCAGTTAAAAGTTTTTGAACAGTAATGTTTTTTATGTCTCTTCTGCTCACTAAGCGTGCATTTACTTTTTACTATTTAGCAAGGATGCTTTAAATTGATCAAAAGTGATAATAAAAACATTTATATTATTACAAAGGACTTCTGTTTCAGATAAATGCTGTTCTTCTGTTCTTCTATTCATCTAAAAAAAAAACCTGAAAAAATTCTTCTCGGCTGTTTATTTGAGCAGCAAAACAGAATGCTAGAATGATTTTCTGAAGGATAATGTGACGAGTAAGGAATAAATAACATTTTAAAATATATTCAAATAGAAAACAGTTATTTTAAATAGTTAAAATATTTCAAAATTTACTGTTTTTGCTGTACTTTGGATCAAATGAATGCAGGCTTGGTGAGCTGATGAAAATTCTAAAGTAAAAGTTTTAAAGTAAATGCTGTTCTTTAAACTTTCTATTCATTAAAGAAGCACTGTGTCATGTTTTATTTATTTATTTTTACAAATGTCTTAACTGTTTTATTATTAATAATAATAGGAACCATTATTAATAACTGAGCACTAAATCAGCTTATTAGAGTTATTTCTGAAGGATCATGTGACATTGAAGACTGGAGTAATGATGCTAAAATTTCAACTTTGCATCAGATAAATAAAATGCATTTTAAAATATATTCAAATACCTCTTTTAAAATGTAATGATATTTCACAATTTTACTGTATTGTTACTGCAGCCTTCATGAGCGTATGAGACATATTGAAATTAATTATTTCAAACTTGAATTTCAAAAGGTTTTTTTTTTTTTTTTTGGTAATTTGTACTGTATGTCCGGCTTTTGCTTTAAGGAAAGCATGCACTCAAACTGGCATTATCTCTCACAGTAATTATTTTTAACTGTAATAATAATTGAATTTGTCCATCATCTTGTTGTTTCCAGGAAACATGCTGGTATTCGGTGCATGACGTCTGCCTCTACTGGCCTGCATGGCTGTTTGCGATTGGCTTAGAGATAATATGGTTGTGTTTGACCTTCCTTCTCCCAGTCCCAGATTGCCCAACGTTAGTACAGTCTTACTCATGATATGAGTGTATCATTTACAAAGAGCTGCCTAAAAGTCTGTCCCCATATCCCCCGTCTTATTTGCAATCATTAAGGGAACCCTCTACAGAATATATCCTTTTTCTGCCTTGTTAAAATTACAGGCAATTTGCATAAATATCAGTTAGATACCATAAAGAAATGGAAAACAGATTGTTAGCATTTTTAAAAAAATGTTTTTTTCCTGTTAAATTATAAAGAAATGTATTTAATTCATTCAGACTCACATTGTTTGCCTAATATTATTAGTCGGTTGTAATGAGTTAAATTGGATAGATATGGGATACGAAAATTAAAATGAATATGCAAATGGAAGTATTTTGATAGCATGACTCATGTCCATCTATTTGCTATTCATTATGCACATTCTGTGTGGAAATTGCTGTATTTTACCTCTGCTGCAGTGGTTATTTGGGTCCAGGGGGCATTGGTGACTTTGGTCAGTACCAAAACTGCACCGGTGGAGCTGCAGGTTACATCGATCGTTGGCTGCTGGGAGAAAACCATATTTACCAGACACCTTCATCACGGGTAATCAGAGACCAAAACTATAAGATCTGGTTGTCATTCTGCCAGACATATGTGACTGTTTACCTACTTAAGCGCTCACTGAAGCACTCGTTGTGTTTTTGTATGCCTGTATCCAGGTTGTATACCAGTCTGTGATTCCCTTTGACCCTGAGGGTGTTTTGGGAAGCATCAATTCCATCTTAATGGCATTTTTGGGTCTTCAGGTGAGTTCATTAATAGACTTCTGTTTTCTTATACAGTAGATCTGTTGCTACTTTTTTCTTATTTCTTTTTCCTTCTCAGAGCAGCATCAGTGATTCTCCCCCACCTCTTACTGTATCAGTATCAGCAGTGCAGTCACATGCTTCACTATTTTTGTTCTGCAGTGCTTACAGGAATCACATCTAATAATTGCCCTGCCCTATTGCATCAGTTTTTTTGTTTATTTTGTGTGTTTCAGGCAGGGAAAATTCTGCTGCATTACAGAGACCAACACAGGCACATAATGACACGATTTCTCATCTGGGGATTCATACTTGTAGGTTTACTTACTGTTTGATTCTTGTTTGTTTTTCTAACACTTTATATAATAACTTTCATTAAAATTACAATTATATGCCACTGTTCAAAAGCAATACTTTTTATTCAGCAAGACTTATTTTAAATAAATCCTGTTCTTTTAAACCTCTGGTCTATTTATCAAAGAATCCTGTAAAAATGCGTCCCAGTTTCCTCAAAAACATTAAGCAGCATAACTGTTTTCAACATTATTCGTATTAAGGAACATTTCTTGAGCAGCAAATCTGCATATTAGAATGATTAGAATGAAAGGGTATATTTTGTGATAATGAGTTCATTATGCCACTTTTTACATGGCTACTCACAATACTTTAATAAATCAGCATGAAATAATGATTTGAGTAGAAATGACTTTATTATGTGAGAAGAAAGAGAGCCCAGAGAGACCTAAAACTGACACTGTACAATTGCCACAACGGTCAATTATACAGTTTAACAGCCAAAATACAAAAAAATATTTCACCACAAAATGCTGTGAGTGACCAAACACAATTAAGTACTTCAGAGTGGTGTAATTATGTTTGTTAAAGTTATTAGGGATGCATTTAATGTTGTTTTTATTTGTGTCTCTATCTGTTTTACAAAAACTGGCTGAACTGGCATAGTATTCGTATATAATTTGAAAGTCACACAGTGAATCAATATTTATATAAAGCTTTGTTTGAGGTTTAAAATTGTGGAAATCTCATGCTGTCTGTCTGTGCATTAAGGGAATAATCTCAGCTGTATTGACCAAGTGCTCCAGAAATGACGGCTTCATCCCTATCAACAAAAACCTGTGGTAAACTCAGGCTCCCTTGCATTTTTCTCCAGTTTTATTCTTTTTACACGCTCACACATTTTCATGTCTTTCTTCATACATGAAAACATGCACATAACTTTCAGAAGCAGGAAGTGTATAATACCAGATTTGCTTACTGATTAGAAGAGGAATGTATTGTATGCTGTATGATTCATGGCTTCTGTCTTGTGTGACTTTCAGGTCTTTATCCTATGTTACAACTCTTAGCTGTTTTGCCTTTGTGACTCTGGGGGTTTTTTACTACATGGTGGATGTAAAGAAGTGGTGGTCTGGAGCTCCCTTCTTCTATCCTGGTAAGCTCTTTAAAGTGAATGGCTTATGGCCTAATATAATGTAAATGAGATCTTTGACTGAAATATGTAGTAGAAAACCCATGAAAGATTTACATCATTTAAAAAAAAATCTTTATTTTATACATGTTTTGGACTATAGGTGGAGCCATTATTTTGCTAAGGTGAAATGGTTGCACTCGTTGAGCAACTGGCACTACCTGTTGCTATTTTTACCACAACACAGCTCGGAATACACAACTCTGAAAATAAAACACTGGTACCATGCCACATTGTGCAGCTTTTGGTTGTAATTTTCAGTTTAAGGGCAACGAGAAGCATTGCAAGTCTTCACTGCTTTCCTAGCGATAAGTAGAGGAGAAAACAATGGGAAGATGCCTGTGGACGAATAAAACTTCCTAAAGACCTGCGTCTTTGTTCTCTCCACTTTAGCCCTGATGTCTTTGAGGCTTTTAGTAAACCACCACTATTAAAAGAGCTTACAAAGGGCAGAGATAAGAAACGTTAGATGCCACCCTGGCAGGATGTAAACATGCCGACACTTATGACGTTGCGGCCACTGAAGGAGTTTTTCAGTGCGGATTTCACTCAAAATCGGGGGCGTTTAGACTCATTGTGGGGAAGAATCAATGGTAGGGCATTTGGTTTAAGCCTAAGCTAATATTCATCGCAGCTGTAAACTCTGTCAGTAGCTGTGAGAATCGTATCAGTATTTTATCAGTATTTTATTTTAAGTTAAAAATAGCAACAGGTAGCGCCAGTAGCTCCCAGAGTGCAACCATTTCATGTCGTTGAAATAATGGCACCCCCCATAGTCCAAAATATGCATAAAACTATGTGGATTTTGTAAATAGTGTATATCTTTCATGGGTTGTCTACATCATATTTCAGTAAGAGACATCATTTATGTTATATTAAGCCATACAAGTTTTAATACCTGGGTCCCACAGTCAGAATGAATGTACCTTAACTCGTGACAGCACCTAAAATTTGTTTCTCTTATCCACAAGTTTCCGGGTGCACTACTGTAAAAAGAACGTGGGTACAACATCCGGTGAGGCGGCGGATGTAGTATACCAATGTTTTTGTGATGTAGTATACCAATATTTTGTGTGCTAATTAGCGAAGAGGCTAAGTGTTTTTAGACCATTGTTTACTTTGTAAGGATGCACATTTTTATGAGAGATGTCATTACGTTCTTATGGACAACATGTGCTTTTCGAATTTGTGTTCCCACATCATTAGCAAGTTTGGATCGCTAAATCTTGAATGACTGTCAACTAGTGAAATGACATTTGAACCGAGACATCAGAGCTTGTGTTAAAGGGCATGCCAAATGAAGCCCCAGATCTTACTTTACGAGTACATTTTCATTGGGACCCATTTAATAATTACATTTTTAAATACCCAGTCATACAAGTAATATGAAGAATACAAATTATTTAATGAAAATTAAATGTATGCCATATGCAATTAATATATGTGTACGCTGTTCTTCTATTACATCATATTGATATTGGTACTGGCATTTAATGACACTGTTCAATGGGTAAATTAATCTGTCAGAGTCAGAAATTCAACAAACAAACACACACGGTTAGGCTTTTATTTGTGCATATAACATGGATTGATCTATGGAAATTGTGGTGAATGCTTCTTCCGACGGAGCTTCACAGGCTTTTGGCTGCTTTATTTTTTACTAACCACCAGATCACGCTGTTGAATCTTTTCCCGAAACAGTCAGAGGAAAGTCTCTGTGCTTCACAAGGCTTCATTTGCCCATCACTCCTGTCAGCTGTTGAATGAATGAGTGTCACGTCCCGCTTGTTTACTTTGAACTGGAAGACGCTCCCACTTTTGATGCAAGGCCTCATGGGGTATAGGAAACTTGTGGATAACTTGGTTATAAGTAGTTACTATTGTGACAGTAACAAACCTCAGTACTAAGGGGGCGATAGAATTACCTTAAAATGCCTGTGCCGTTTGTATAAGTTATATGTATAAGTTATATATGTATGTGTGACCCTGGACCACAAAACCAGTCTTAAGTAGCACTGGTCTATTTGTAGCAATAGCCAAAAATACATTGTATGGGTCAAAATAATCAATTTTTCTTTTATGTCAAAAATCATTAGGATATTAAGTAAAGATCTACAGAAAATATATCAAAACTTAATTATTGATTAGTAATATGCATTGCTAAGAATTTCATTTGGACAACTTTAAAGGTGATTTTCTCTGTATTTTGATTTTTTTTTTTTTTTTTTGCACCCCTCAGATTCCAGATATTCAAATAGTTGTATCTCAACCAAATATTTTCCTATCCTTACAAACCATACATCAATGGACAGCTTATTTATTTTAGATGATGTATAAATTTCAATTTCAAAAAAATTATGACTGGTTTTGTGGTCCAGGGTCACGTATATTAATATATTGTCACGCAGCCTTAGTTTACGCTAATTATCGCATACTTGTTTGTTTTATGAATTGCTTTTCAAGGTTACCTTTTATTTGGCAGGTGTGAATTCCATTTTGGTGTATGTGGGTCATGAAGTGTTTGAGGAATACTTCCCTTTTCGTTGGAAAATGTCCAATAGTCAATCACACGCACAGCACCTGGCACAGAACCTTTTGGCCACCTCTATTTGGGTGATCATAGCCTATCTGCTCTACAGGAAGAAGATCCTGGTTAAGATTTGAAAGTATATCTCTGTCCTACAAATTTTAGGAGCTGCTCTTCATTGTGAAAGAGATTATTTGGATATTTTTAGTTGTTGAAAATCAGCAGATCTCTGAACATCTGTGCAGAGACTAAAACTCACACATGATACAGGAATAGAACTTGGCTATTATTTGAGAAGAGCAGAAAGAAGAAAAGAAGAGCATGTGACTGCGCCAAGATACCTCTGTGGACTCAGCAAAGCCCTCAGAAAGAATGCCAAAATACTAAGGCCAGATTCAGTTAAATTTTAATTCAGTCAACTGGTTTGGGTTAATGAATGACGTTTTGAAGCACAATGATGGATTGTGATTGATTATAGAATTTCCTAACTTATGATATGGAAGAGTTCTGAAAATCTTGGGACTAATTTAGGTTTAATTAAGGTATTGATGTCTGCAATTATGAAACTGAAATCAAATGAGAAGGGGAGAGAACTTCAGACTTCCAAAAGACAAAAATAAAAGGTCTTCCATTAAGGTCTACAAAACATGCTGAAACATCCAGTCTTGAGGCAAAATATTACAGTTTTAAGTTTTAATATCATGAATGTTCTGGTACTGTTGTACTATTTTTTTAACTTTCCGTGGACTCTGTCTTTATCTCTTTTTTGATACCGTGTTTTATTCTTTATATCTTTAGCTGAAAGTATTACGGTTAAAAGGATGTAGGTTTGTGAGACAAAAAGAGCGTGTGTCCTACCTTCTCAAAAACTCAGGAGATTTGCACAACATGGAGTGCCAAATGTAGTGTACTTTATGGTTTCTCTGATTAAACAGTGTCCTTGTTCATTACAGTTTACCAATGACTTGTTACCTCTACCACATAAATCAAATTATAGAAATTAAAAAGACAAACAAACACTAATCACTGACATATTTCCCATACACATTGCTGCTTGAAAAAATTATTGTTCCAAGAGAAGGGAAAATATTGATCTATCATTTGTTGCCAACTCGCAAAAACAATTCCATCTTTGTAATGGATAATGGATATTTTACACGTATAAAATATGTTTGCTCATGTATATCTGTATTTTATACTTGGGATACATGGGATGTGGTAAAAATAAAACTTTTTTTTTTACCATTAAATTTCTCTCTCTCTTTATATCTTTTTTTTTTTTTTATTATTGAACATGTTGATGAAATGATTGTAGAACCAGGAGTGCTGTCTTGGTATGTCATTAATATGGTGCATCAAATATGAATTTTAAAGCATCTCTTTGTGGGGCTTAACACACGTACACAAGTTGCTAAAGAAGGACTAATTACCATGTAGAGTTTACATACTTGCCAAAACACAACTGCAGATACAACAATTGCAAACTTAAGGTTTAAGATATGCATGCAGTTTTGTAGAACAACTTTATATATTATATGTTTTTATGCAGTAAATCAGAATATTACAATGATGAAGGATCTTGTATCATGTGACACTGAAGACTGGAGTAATGATGCTGAAAATTTAGCTGTGGTCACAGGAATAAATTATTTATATATGTATATGTGTTTATATGTGTGCGTGTATATATATATATATATATATATATATATATATATATATATATCTAATAGAAAGCAGTTATTTTAAATAGTAAAAATATTTCACAATATTACTGCTTTTGCAGTATTTTGAATCAAATAAATGCACACTTGGCCAGCAGAAGAGAAATCTTTAAAAAAAAAAAAAAAACTTACTGTTCAAAAACTTTTGACTGGTAGTGTATTTATCTTGACAAAAATATATTATTAAAATAGTTCAGTTCACCCCACCTAAATCAATCATTCATTACTCACCTACAACTTGTTCCTAGTCGTTTATTTATTTATTTTATGTTTATTGTCATTGGTAACCAAAACTCTTTAAATTGCATTATTTTGTGTTCCTCAGAAGAAAGGAAGTCATGTCAGTTTGGGACAACATGATGGTAAGTAAATGATGACAGAATCTTCATTTTTGCGTTATCGATCCCTTTGAAAAGGGGGTTGGAATGTTTTGTGTTCTGTCTTAGAAAACGACAGACTTGCAAAAAAAAAAACAACAACAACAAAAAAAAAAAACACCTTTCACACACCACTCTTTGCTGAATCAATTGTCCGTTACTGTGCCTTTAAGAAACCTGTTCGACGGTGAGATTAAGCAGTGCGCATGCTTGAGAATAGAGGAAGTCGGTAATGGTGACGGATGATGTGGACGTGAAACGGTTGAGAGCATCAGCGCGTCTTCAAGAAAGAAAAAATAAAGAGACGGACTCACGGATATGAAGCGCGGATTTTGAGAGGTGACTGAGTTTTGCTGGACAGAGACAGAATACACCCACAGTCCGCGATGATGGCAGAATGCGATCCCACCGACGGCGAGCCGGAGAAAGGCGGCGGAGATTTAACACCGGAGACGAACTTTCTCACGTCGGAGGTGCCCGCGGTGTTATTTGAAAAGACCCGACCGGCGGCGCCGTCACTAGGACTCTCGCTGAACCCCGGCGCAGCGGTTCGGATCTCGAACTCGACGGAAAGCGTGCTGACGGAGCTGGAAGCGGACGGTTCGGGGGAAGAGGCGCTTCTCTTACCGGGACCTGCCGGAAATCTCTCACCTCGGGGTGGAAGAGAGAAAAGGACGCGGAGGAATAGACACAGCTCATCATCTGATAATCTGGCATCTCCAGGTGAGACATGAGCTGGATATAATCTGATTAACATGTATTCAGAATAAACTGGCTCAAGGTAGAGGTGTCACACTTCAGAAGCTTTTGTTTTGCTTCACTACGTATTTTCACCCGTATTTGTTTCATTATGACGTTTCAGGTTTGCCAGTAACATTGTTTTTATTACTACTTTTTAACACTATCAGCAGAATCCACCGTTATTAATTACACGTAATTAAAACAGCCAACCACGCCTTTATTGCTATGTAGCCACTCCCCCTCTTAAACGACAGCGACTTTTCGTCATTTTGTTGTATAATCTGAATTCAACCGGGGAAAGAACACACAAGGGACCCATCTGCATTAGTTTCCATAGTAACCGTGCGTTCTGTTTCTGTTGCGCGCAGTGTTCCAAAAAACAGCTAATGTACATTGGGGAACTTTAAAAGGAATTAAATTTAAAGAAATTTTTCGGAGAGAGGATAGTTTTTTTTTTTGTTTGTTTTTTTTTTTTACCTCTTGTCTTGCACGTGCAAAACAAGTTTTCATGCAAAATATAAATAAATTCTTTAAATATTCTAAATTCACTCCCACACTCTTGCTCTTTGTGCTGTTACTCCATCTGCTTTATCTCAGAACATGGTCCGTTATGCAACCATTTCCACAGTTCATCTTACATGGTCTTTGAACCCCGGGGCACACGTGTACAGGTGACACCACAGCAGCTGCTGGGATATCTACACAACCCCTGATATTCATGCTTGCCTGTTTCTGTGTGTTGCGTGTGGTTTAGTCTTTCCAGGTGCATCTGTACTAACAAGATTACTTGTGCAGCTGTGGGCTGTATTGATGCAATAAAGTTTCCTTGCATATTAATAACAGGTTCATTTGAATGCAGATGAGCCAGAGAGCAGAAAGACACTGGCTTCTGTTTTATCTGTAAGATCCAGAAGCCTTCAGTGAAGGAAAATGAAACGCTAGAGTCTCTCGCAGGAGTTGCATTGCCTAGTTTAAATGAAGATATTATTAGCGTTGCATCATTGTGATGTGCTATGTTTGCTTTGTTTTACTGGCATAATTATCTCCCCAAAGCATGCAAATATTACATGGAATTATTAAATGTAAATTCGGCCTCTTTGGTGAAATTAGACATTTTTTCATTACATAAAGAAGCAATATGATTGGTGCGATCCAAAAAAAGGTCATGTTACACTTGAAAATGGCCTGAAATCAAGATGAGATGAAAGTAGTGAGTCATTGATCTTTTCTTTCTTTGTATTTTTATGTAGATTCAAGTGTACTGTTTTATTGAAAACTTCATGTCACCCAAGATGTTCATGTCTTTCTTTCCTCATTCGAAAAGAAGGAAAACATTCCAGGATTTTTCTCCATGTAGTGGCCTTCAGCGGGGAACAATGAGTTAAGGTCCAAATTGCAATTTCAGTGCAGCTTCAAAGGGCTCTACATGATCCCAGCTAAGGAATAAGGGTCTTATCTAGCGAAATGACGCTCGTCTTACACTAGCTATGCATCTATGACGTTACATAATCACATTTGAATGGTCACACGTGATGTAGGTGAAGGTACCGTCCCAGTGTTTACAAAGCAAACGTGCAAAGAAAGTCAAACGTCCTTTACCAAAAAAGGGAAATCAATGATGTTGACGATTTTGAAGTTGGAGGAGAAAGTTGGAGGTTAGTTATTTTGCCCTACCCTACCTTTTTGAACCAAAGTACACACACAAAGAACTAACCATGCATAGGGCTGGGTACTGAGTTTGATACTTTTTGGGCACCGACAGAATTGCTTGATGCCATTGAGTATTGAAAGTGTCTTGTCGTTCAGTACTAAACTTAAATACCTAAGGGGTTAATCTTGTCAGTGTTAGTGAGCCAATAAGTATGCAGCACTAGATGTGTTTGACTAGAAGTGGCACTGCGCAGACCGATCAGTGTTTGACATCAGAATACACACACAATTCAAAAGTGTATGGAGCGGTCTAGTTCTTGCGGTGCTTTGATGTCGTACACTGATTAGTCTGCACCATGTCAAGTCAAACACACCTACTAGTTTCTGCAGAAGGCTCACATGCGAAGCTGTAGTGTAAAAGTGTAAGATTACGTTTACACTGGTGCATTTTTGTTTTAGAACAGCATTTTAAAATTAAAGCTGTCCTCATCCATACTTGCTTTTAACACTTCTTTCAGAAAAGACACTACCCGATCGAAATTGGTGTTACATGTAGAGCTGCAAAACGATTAGGCGTAATTTAATAGATTCAAAATAAGTTTATGTTTGCATGTTATGTGCGTGTGCTGTATCTTTATTATGTATATATAAATACACACACATACATGTGTAGGAAAATGTGTTAAGGAAAAATATTAGATTTATATGTTAAATATTTATATGTATAATATAAATTTTATATTATAGTGTTTACATACAAATACTTACAAATATATACGTGTGGGTGTATTTATATATACATTATAAATATATACAGTACACACATGGTAAGCAAACAAACTTTTTATTTTAAATCGATTAATCGTGACTAATTGTTTTGCAGATGTACACGTAACATGCATTTTCAATTGGGTAGTGTCTTTCCTGAAAAAAGTATAAAGGCCAGAATGGACGAGGATAGTTTATAAATCGATTAATCGCGACTAATCGTTTTGCAGCTCTAGTTATGTGACCATTAATGCACACTGTAGCATCATGCTACATAAAACAATAAGTAAGATTTATTTTTTTGCTTTTACTCACTTTAATTACCATCAAGTGTTTGTAATAACTTCTGATTGTGGTCTGATGTGTGTTTTGGCCATATAATGTTGCTGAAATTTGTTATTTATAGCCTTTTATATCAAGCTAATCGTTACATCTGCTTAGCATTTCTCATGTAAACACCCTGTGTATTAATATGAAAATAGGCAGAATCTCATTAAAATAACATATAAATTATATACTGTCATAATCATGTTCCTTTGTGCAGTGGTTCAGGAGATGAGTATTCGAGTCTGTAAAAACGTCAACAAGCTGAAAAAATAAAACCAAAGCATTTTTGAGATCGAAGTCAAGGTATTGTTATCGGTATCAATATCCACAATTTTTTGAACGATACAAGCCCTAACCACGCGTGACCTTTCCAATGTGATTACGTAATGCATGAAGTCATGGATGCGTATTGCAGAGCAAGTGCAAGACAATCATTTGTGGTTAAAAAGTATACAAATTTGTATTTTTTTTATTTATTTATTTATTTATTTATTTATTTTTTAAGAAAATGACCATTCGTTTTGCTAGATAAGGCCCTTATTCCTCATCTGGGATCGTAACCCTTTGAAACTCCATTGAAACTGCAATTTGGACCTTTTTGAATGAAATGTTGAATGCTCCCATTGAAGTCCACTATTTGGAGAAAAATCCTGGAATGTTTTTCCTAAAAACCTTAATTTCATTTCACCTGAAGAAAGACATGAACATCTTGGATGACATGGGTGAGGGTGATTACATTTTCAGGAATTTTTCATTCTGGAAGTGAACTAATCCTTTAAAGAGAATTGTGCAGTCAGCTGGTCATTGTCATTATTGAAGGTGTTTATTTTGCACATTCTGGTGTAATATAGAAATGGATTGGATGCGGAAATATAAATACCCCTGTTAAAGGAGAAGTCCACTTCCAAAACAAAGACTCACATATAAGGTACTCACCCCTTTGTCATCCAAGATGTTCATGTCTGTCTGTCTTCAGTCGTAAAGAAATAGTTTTTTGAGGAAAACAGTTCTGCATTTTTCTCCATATAATGGACTGGTATGATGCCCTGATTTCGAACTTCCAAAAGGCAGTTTAAATGCGGCTTCAAACGATCCCAAATGCGGTTGTAAATGATCCCAGCTGAGGAAGAAGGCTCTTATCTATCGAAACGATTGGTTATTTTCATTTAAAAAAAAAACAAAAAAACAATTTAAATACATTTTATTCTCAAACGCTCATCTTGCCTTTCTCTCACTGAGCTCTGTGTATTCTGGCTCAAGAAAGTTAGGGTATGGCGAAAAACTCTGATCGTATTTTCTCCCTCAACTTCAAAAATCATTTCAAAATCATCCTACATCGCTGCAGAAGTTCCGACCCAGTCTTTGAAAAGTGAACATGCAAAGAAGATCAAACACCCTTAACAAAAAAGGTAAAACAGCAATATAGGACGATTTTGAAGTTGAGGGAGAAGATGGGAGTTTTTCGACATACCCTAACTGTCATGAACCGGAAAAAAACAGTCCAGGCAGAGTAAGACAAGACGTTATTTTTATTAAAATAACCGATCGTTACGCTAGATAAGACCCTTCTTTCTCGGCTGGGATCGTTTACAACCGCATTTGGGATCGTTTGAAGCCGCATTTAAACTGGATTTTGGAAGTTCAAAATCGGGGCACCATATCAGTCCATTATATGGAGAAAAATGCTGAAATGTTTTCCTCAAAAAGCATAATTTCTTTATGACTGAAGAAAGATATGGAGGGCCAAATTACTCAAAATTAAATAATTAAATAAATGTTGAAGTATATAAATAATTCGTTAAATGCATCATTTAATTATTGAAAGCATAAATAAATGTATAAATATGTATTTATTTAAATATATTTATTTAATTATTTATTAATTTAATTATTTATTTATTTATTTAAATATATTTTTATTTAATTATTTCTTTATTTAATTATTTATTTATTTATATATTTATTTATTTATTTATTTATTTACGCATTTATTTATTGCCTCCACATTTCATTTTGAGGTTTGCCGTTGTCGGCATGTCACTCAACAATAGTGGGCGTCACCTTTCCAGCTCGATTACTTTGGTCTTTCTAGTCCAGGCGCCTTTTTCATGTTTTTCGCATCACGAACTATAGCTGATCGAGGATGGGACAGTAAAAGATCTGTCGTTGACTCTTGCAGATGAAGTGACATGACATCTGACGCACGCATGAATCAGCAGAGTGACATGTGCCACTGACACTCTTACTGAACATGTTACTGTATCGTTGACAGCTGGAGTAAAACGTTGTCTGTGAAACACGCACTTAACTGCAGAACGATATTTCACTGATGACGCGTTTCTATCAAATGTAGGATTAGTTACATCGCGGAATTGACTTGTATGTATTTGCTTGTGTGACTGTGCCGATGGATTGTGTCAGTGTCGCGGCACCTCGACTGACTCTCACTCTGCCGCTGTCAGCCGGAGAATAACATAGAGTAGACTGTCTAACACACACACTCAGCGCAGAACGGTCTTTCATTCATGACACGTTTCGGTTTCTGTCCAGAATTTTCATTACGTCGTGCAGTTAATTTGTACAACAACTTAGGCTTCTTCATGTGTTTAATATTTGTCTTGTCTCCTTTTGTTTACCTGAATGTTTTGACAAATACTTAACAATAAAATCACATTGTTATAAGATGGTTTCATTTCATATTGCATAATGCTATAAAATATTTTAAGTATTAAAGCCATACATGAGATAGATTGCTTGCACGCCGGTAGGTGTCAGGTCAGGATCAAAGTTTACAATAACGGATGCGAATGCGGTATTCGTAATGACCCATGATATAGATTGATTCCGTGTGTTTCCTTGTGTTGCCGCGACATACGGTGACATTCCGCAACACTGACACAATCCATCGGCACAGTCACACAAGCAAATACATACAAATCAGTTCCGCGATGTAACGAATCCTACATTTGACAGAAACGCGTCATCAATGAAATATCGCTGTGCAGTTAAGTGCGTGTTAACATGTTCAGGAAGAGTGTCAGTGGCACATGTCACTCCGTGTTGATACATGTCAGTGAAAACCGGAAGTGTCATTGGTTGTGCAACTGAACATTGTGGCGTGTGCTAATGGCTTCCGTGCATCAGATGTCATGTCACTTCATCTGCAAGAGTCAACGACAGATCTTTTACTGTACCATCCTCGATCAGCTATAGTTTGTGATGCGAAAAACATGAAAAAGGCGAAGTAGAAAGACCAAAGTAATCGAGCTGGAAAGGTGACGCCCACTATTGTTGAGTGACGTGCCGACAACTGCAAACCTCAAAATGAAATGTGGAGGCAATAAATAAATGCAGAAATAAATGCGTAAATAAATAAATATTTAAATAATTAAATATGAAATATTTAAATAAACAATTAAATAAATAGATGTGTAAATAAATAAATGCATAAATAAATATTTAAATAAATAATTAAATCAATATTTAAATAAATAAATAAATATTTATACATTTATTTATGCTTTTAATAATTAAATGATGCATTTAACGATTTATTTATATATTTCAACATTTATTTAATTATTGAATTTTGAGTGATTTGGCCCTCCATAGAAAAAAAGACATGAACATCTTGGATGACAAGGGGGTGAGTACATTATACGCGAATCCTTGTTTTGGAAGTGGACTTCTCCTTTAAAAAAAATAGAATAGTATGTTAAATTGTCAAATGTCTCCAGTGAGCCTAAAATATCCAGAAGATCTGAAAGAGAGTTAGTAGGGCAATTAGTCTTTTTGAACTCGTGATTTTTGGCTGCATGACAATGGCATCTGCGTCCGCGGTTATTATTCATTTCAACGGATGAGACTCAAGATTGGCTCTATTTTATTTTGTGCATGAGATCAATGTTTCACGGCGTTTCCAAAATTGGTTTGATCAACTGTAGGAACAGTGAATGAATTTGGGAGTAGTATGATTTTGTCATAATTACAGTCTTTAAAAATCAAGCCATTTATGATAATTGACATTTATTATATGCAGATATGTGTTTGTATGGGTTTGTCTGTGAGTACGAGAGAGGGAAAGTGTACTTGTCATCTTCTAAATGTTTAATGGCCATCAGAGAGGTTCCGTCTGTCTGTGTCTAATGGACTCTCTTATTCAACTAGGGAAAGCTGCACAGAGACCATCAGCTGTTCATGTGTTTTACCTTTTAGATTCTGTGTAGACTACTTGGAGTTAGATTTGCTGCAGTGTGTGCATTCACTGTAGTGGATTTTCAAATAGACGATTGATAGATTTAGTGAAATGAATAAAACCCTCGCCTCTTATCATGTGACATGTATACGTGTAAGGCTTTGTTAACACTGGTTTTCAAACTTGATCTTTAGGTCAAGTAATTCAATCTGATAATCTGTTTGTACAGTGTTGCTGCATCGGTTGCTATAGTAATACTGTACACATCAGCAAGATGCCGCAAGACTCTCTTTCTACAGCTGAGAGTGTCAGACCACTTTTGGATCAGGTTTGTAAACATTGAATTTCATGTGGTTTGTTCAGAACACAAAAAGCGAAATCGATTTGAATCATATATGCCAATGTTTGCTGTTTTTCTAAACAAAGCCTTAGTGGGCAAGTTGTGGATGTAGATTTCAATGTTAATAAGAGACACACAAGCCCTCTCTACTGTAGTTTGGAATGGATTGTGACTGAATCATGTGATCTGATCATCAGCTCCCTTTACGCAAATCACATGAGTAACTTGCATGTGAAACTCTGATACAAGTATAAGTTTTAGAAATCAGACATAAAGGCTCAATAAATAAAAGATTTTCTGTATTTTAAAAATTAAAGTTTTGAGTTTCATAAATAGACTAGACAGCTCACTGGTAAATGGCTATTTTGGACTGTGGATGAATTAAGTAGGCTAGGCTTGACGCAGTAGTCTGCGTTATCGTTGGTACATAGGGTTAGCTGCACACTGATTGCATTACTTGCCTAATGCCTGTGCAGTCATTTTTCTTTTTATAAAAATAAAAGCTGTTTAGTTCAGTTGGACAACGGATGCTAAAATTATAAACTGAAAGCCTCTGCTCCATAAAGCCGTGGCAGCAGGAGTCAGATTTCACTTATGTGAATACATAAAGGAGAGATGACTGACAGGATGATGGCTGAGCATATGGTGTCAAAGTGTAAAAGCAGCTATTTGACAATGTTTCTATGTTTAATATAAGTGAGTTTGTCTTTGTTTTATCGTTGCGTTTTCAATAAGAAATAATAATGAACCACAAACATTCTTTGTAAAGTAAGGGCGAAATCCAAAGATCTTTCATTTATTTGTGTATGTACAGAGCCCTCACATGACATGTTGGGAAAAAATATTGGTTCCACAAAATAAGAAATAATTCATTCGCATTTCATTGTGGCTTTGAATTAAGAATTTGCTTGTGGCCATGTTGTAGTAATTTTAATTTAATCAAAACAAGGGAGTGAATTAGCACAATATGGCCATGATTTAATAAAATGTGGGAACAAATTAGGTCGTAGAAACATGCCTAATTTCTGCCCACACTAACTATCTATATATATATATATATATATATATATATATATATATATATATATATATATATATATATATATATATATATATATATATATAGGTTGTGGATGTAGATTTCAATGTTAATAAGAGACACACAAGCCCTCTCTACTGTAGTTTGGAATGGATTGTGACTGAATCATCTGATCTGATCATCAGCTCCCTTTACGCAAATCACATGAGTAACTTGCATGTGAAACTCTGATACAAGTATAAGTTTTAGAAATCAGACATAAAGGCTCAATAAATAAAAGATTTTCTGTATTTTAAAAATTAAAGTTTTGAGAATTATATTGGTTCCACAAAATAAGAAATAATTCATTCGCATTTCATTGTGGCTTTGAATTAAGAATTTGCTTGTGGCCATGTTGTAGTAATTTTAATTTAATCAAAACAAGGGAGTGAATTAGCACAATATGGCCATGATTTAATAAAATGTGGGAACAAATTAGGTCGTAGAAACATGCCTAATTTCTGCCCACACTAACTATCTATCTATCTATCTATCTATCTATCTATCTATCTATCTATCTATCTATCTATCTATCTATCTATCTATATATATATATATATATATATATATATATATATATATATATATATATATATATATATATATATATATATATATATATATATATATTTTATTTTAAAGATTAAAACAAATGTTTAATATAAGTGAGTTTGTCATTGTACTATTTTATGTTTTTCCATCAAGAATAATAATGAATCCACCATTTTTCAAAAATGTTTGTTCAAAGCAAGGGAAAAAAGTAAAGCTCTAATGTTGAAGATCAAACTAAGTACTACAGATCATGAGTATCACTGAAAAAATATCCTCTCTTTTAAAATGCGCAGTGTAATTGGTAATATAGATGTTGTCACACTTATTATTCAGTGGAAGAAAATTACGTCACTGTGGCATCTCAATCAGTAAGCTTGAAATAATGAAGCGTGTATGTATATATGTGGTGTGTATATATGAATGTGTATGTGACCCTGGACCACAAAACCAGTCATAAGGGTCAATATTTGGCTGAGATACAACTACTACTCAAAATACTAAAACAATCACCTTAAGTTGTCTTAGCAATTCATATTACTAATTAAAAATTATGTTTTAATATATTTATGGTTGGAAATTTACAAAATATCTTCATGGATCATGATCTGCACTTAATATCCTAATGATTTTTGTCATAAAAGAAAAATTGATGATTGTGACCCATACAATGTATTTTTTGCCTATTGCTACAAATATACCCGTGCTACTTTAGACCAAGGTCACACACTTAAGTCCAGGGTCACACGCTCTCACACACATAATATTTATTTATTTAATGAAAAGATGAGCATTTTAAGATGACATTGAGGACACAAAATAAAGTGATTAAAAGAATATGCACTCCTGTATGATTATTGGAGCATGAATCACAAGAAAATACTATTTAAGACTTTCTGCCTCAAAAAATATAATTTAGTGTGTTGCTTGTCATTTCTTTGTACTTATTTGTGAAATCTACTAGCAATTTCTGAGTGAAAATTGTTCCAAAGTAAATCCTACTTATTTTTTTCCCCCAGGGTAAATAAGGTTAAGGTACATAATGTATGATGCTTTAAACATGTTTTTTTCTGTATTGTGACAAATCAAAGTGAAAATGATTTTTTTTTTTTTTTTTAAAAGAGAGGTTGGAAACTCTATCGATCCATTTTTGATTGGATGGAGACAGATCTGAATGCAAGCTTGCAGTTGATTTAAGGAAGAGGTGCAACAAAGAAGTCAGTGTTTTCAAAAGAAGATTGAGATTGTGACATTCTGATTAGGAAGTATGCTGTCAAATAAGTTAAACATTCATGGATGAATTGTTCATAATAAGAATGATAAAGCATGTAGGGAAAAAAAATAAAAATATAAAAATTGATTTTCCATTTTATGTCTAAGGAATACGTAAAAATCCTCTTTGTGGTGTATTCACATCTACACTGAGTTATACTAGTTTTCTTAGCTTGTACAGGAATTATAGTAGCTGGATTCTGTTTAGTCCACTTTTTTTTTTTCTTTTGCCAAATTTGACAAAATAGTTATATGAACCCACATTTGAGCTGTCAGTACCTAGTACAGAAAATGAAAACATTGCATTTGCAGGTCTTTAGATGAATCACTTTGATATTGAACCTTTCATCTACCGCCATGATTTTTTTTTTCGGCTTCTTTGCGCTCCAGAAATGCCCAGTGCTCTTTTAATTTTTATCTTTCTGAAGGCTGGTTTGCACACAGAGCGAAAGTGTTTGACTAAATTGCATGCTCACTAGTGATTCAGCTTTGAAGCTGGGATTTTGAGGAGTAGGTTCAATTTTGTTCCAGATAAAAATGGCCTTGAGCATGAATTTCACTCTGATGGAAATTATTAAAAGAAAATCATTCCCCAAACGTTCTTCTATACGGCCTTTAGAGATGAGGGGACATATTTACATATAAATGCAGACATACAAGAGAATATATTCGCTGCACTGTACATTTAAATCACTTTGTATGTGTGCATACAGGTAATAGCAGTGGAGAATTCAACCATTTCCCAGAAGACCCAGAGTTTGCCGAGATCATCCAAAGGGCTGAGCAGGCGATAGAAAATGGCGTCTTTCCAGAACGCATCTCGCAAGGATCCAGTGGAAGCTATTTTGTCAAGGATCCCAAAGGGGTATGTGTGTCAGCGCTGAATTAATCAGGTTTAAAAGTCAAAACAGAAAGACAAGAACTTTGACCAAAAAAAAGTACAACTTCTTAGTTGGTTTAGTGAGTATTCATGCACCTTACGTGCATGAATTGTTTACTGTAGTGGATAATATATGCATCATCACCTCTCTCCTGTGTGCTAAACGAATACATTCATGCATTAATGTTAATGTGAAATTGGTTGAATTCATTCTCTTAGAAAACATTTCTTTTACCTTATAATTCAAGTAGTTATTGTTAAATCTAGTTGTGTTAAATGAGATTTTTCTTAATGCCTCTATCTTTTCTCCTTTAGAAAATCATTGGTGTGTTTAAACCAAAATCAGAGGAGCCTTATGGTCACTTAAACCCTAAATGGACCAAATATTTCCATAAAGTCTGCTGCCCGTGTTGTTTTGGCCGTGGTTGCCTCATTCCTAACCAGGGCTACCTCTCGGAGGCAGCTGCCTCACTTGTTGACCAAAAACTGGGTTTGGGGATTGTTCCCAAAACTAAGGTGAGGATGGGCACTATAGAAGCATTTAAATCCACTTGAAGAATTGAGAGCCAAAACTTTCGCCCTTTCTTTTCAGGTTGTGAATTTGGCCAGCGAGACTTTTCACTATAGTGCAATTGACCGTGCCAAATCCCGTGGTAAGAAATATGCACTGGAGAAAGTCCCCAAAGTTGGACGACGGTTTCACAGAGTTGGTCTTCCTCCAAAGGTAACGACACACCTCTAAAACAATCACAGTTTTTAGTACCAACCCATTTACTGTCTTTGCTCAAAAGGATAGCTGAAAAAATCAACATTCTGTAATTTACTCACCTTCATTTTGTTTCAAACATCTGTCACAAATTAGCCCCCAGTGTTGGACAAAAGAGATTTCTATTATTTTGGGACCGTACCCGCTGTAGAATAGGTCATGCCAGGATGACACACAAGTTTTTAATACTAGGAGAAGATCCTCCAACATGTTCTCTATGCCAAAACCCTTTATCCCTGAAGCATGTTTTATTAGTTTGGGTTGATTTTAACCCTGTGTTCATTTTGAAGAGATCTTTAACAGAGTTAAAGGAGAAGTTCACTTTCAGAACAAAAATTTACAGCTAATTTACTCGCTCCCTTGTCATCCAAGATATTTGTGTTTTCAAAAAATATTTAAGGAATTTACTCCATATAGTGAACTTTTATGGTGGCCAGGAGTTTGAACTTCCAAAATGCAGGTACCTTCAGATGTTAATGTTTATTTCTTGCTATAATAACTAGTAAAGAGGAAGAGATGACACTTAAGCTAAAGCGCTACAGCGATCTGTCGCGACGCATTAAGGAAGTCCATTTCCAGAACAAAAATTGACAGATAATGTACTCACCCCTTGTCATCCAAGATGTTCATGTCTTTCTCTCTTTAGCCGTAACAAAATTGTTTTTTGAGGCGAAACATTTCAGGATTTTTCTCCATGTAATGGACCGCTGTGGTGCCCCGATTTTGAACCTCCAAAATGCAGTTTAAATGTGGCTTCAAACAATCCCAAATTTGGTTGTAAACGATTCCAGCCGAAGAAGGGTGTTGTCTAGCGAAACGATCGGTTATTTTCATAAAAATAATACAGTTTATATACTTAATGTCAAATACTCATCTTGTCTCAGTCTTCTTTGCATGTTAACTTTGCAAAGACTGGGTCGGTACTTCTGCAGTGATCTAGGATGATTTTTCAACATACCCTAACTGTCTTGAGACGAGCGTTTGAGATTAAATGGTATTTAAATTGTATTTTTTTTTTTTTAATGAAAAAAACGATCCTTTCGCTAGATAAGACCCTTCTTTCTCGGCTGGGATCGTTTACGACCACATTTGGGATCGTTTCAAGCCGCATTTATATTTTCTCAATATTTTCTTCAAAAAACAATTTCTTTACGACTGAAGAAAGACACGAACATCTTGGATGACAAGGGGGTGAGTACATTATCTGTAAACTCTTGTTCTGGAAGTGGACTTCTCCTTTAAGGAGCCAAAAAACTGTTCATTTTTGCATTTCTTAAATGACAGTTTGAAGGCTGAGACTTTGTTTCACATCTAAGGTAACCTGCTGTGTCTTATCTGATGCCGCAATGTCAGTTTCCTCTTTGCTTTGCAATGTAGGCTATTTTTCACTGTGTGAGAACATGATGTGTGGCTTGAGAGTGTCATGGCTTGTCGGACATAGCAATAGCAATGAAGGGGGAAGGTCTCTGCGAAGGGTCAATAGAGAGCAAGATTATCAGAAAAAGCATGATTTGTTGTTGTTTTTTGTGTAGGTGGGCTCATTTCAGTTGTTTGTGGAGGGCTATCATGAAGCAGACTACTGGCTGAGGAAGTTTGAGGCAGAGCCTCTTCCAGAGAACATGAGGAAGCAGCTTCAGTCTCAATTTGAGAGGCTGGTGGTGCTGGATTATGTTATCAGAAACACAGGTACCTAATGCTGATATTCAGGTTCCTCCTTTGTTCATACCATTGTTCTTGAAATTATCCCCTTACAAAGCTTTACCATGGTAACCACTGTGTTCATCTAATCCCATAGTTACTGAGGTTATTTTTACTAAAATAGCTGCGCTATAAAGTAACTTTGGTATTGGTTACTACTGTGGGGAAAAAAAAAATATATATATATAGCTTTTGAACAGTTATTAATTATTTTTCTTTTTTTTTTTTCAAGAAACCACAGAGTTTCCTGTTCTCACTCTTGCTCGACTGTATCTCATCTCTTTTTCAGGCAGTCTTTATTATCTTTCTTCACTTCCTCTGTTTCTACCTCTCGCACCATACAAACATACCTTTCAGGACATGTTTTGACCATATGAAAGAATTGCTAATTGTTTACTGTGCCTATCTGATATATCTTTTATCGTCTTCAGACAGAGGGAATGATAACTGGTTGATCAAGTACGAGAAGCCAGGCGATGGAGAGCTGACAGAAAAGGTGAGCTGAGGGATATTTATAGAGCTCCTGTGTTTGCAGTGCTGGGCAGCTCAAAGAAAATGCCATGACTGAGAACCATGTGATCATGTGAAAATGCAGGGCTGTCATATTCATATTTTTTTGGGTACAACATGACTATATATATATATATATATATATATAAAATAAAATGAAATAGATTAAATAAATAGATTATAAAATAGATTGAATAAATTATGTGTGTGTGTATGAATGGGCATGACATCTCTCATCTCTTGGTAAACAGTTCCTCCCATATACACAGTAAAGCTCTTTAAACATCACACCACGTCGAACATAAGACCAATTTAGTTTTGCAAATGCATTTCTATTAGATCAAGTTGCTGCAGGGGTTATGTTATGGATGTGATGATGATTATGAAGACAAATGCTGAATTTCCCTTCCATGTGTCTTTTCTCAGGAATCTGAATGGACTGACCCAAAAGACTCAGCCATACAGATTGCAGCTATAGATAATGGTTTGGCCTTCCCTTTTAAACACCCCGATGAGTGGAGAGCATGTAAGCATTTATTTTTTAGTTTTCTGTTTTTATGTAACTGTCAAACAATGATAAACACATGACTGTCTTCTATTTTAATAGAAATGTACTAATTTCCTGTAATGGTAAACTGGAATTTCCAACAGCCATTATACCAGTTTTCAATGTCACATGATCCTTTAGAGATAAGTCTAATGTGTTGATTTAGTGCTCCAGTTATTTTTATAACTATATAAGACAGTTGTGCTGCTTAATATTATTTTTATACATTTTTTTTTTTTTTTTGAATAGACAAAACAACATTTGAAATAGAAATTGTTTGTAACAGTCTAAATGTTTTCACTGTCACATTAATCAATATAATGTGTCATTGCCCTTCCAAAAAATGCTTTTTAAACAATATTTAAGGATATCCCATATATCCACATCTTGTATTTGTCTACCAAGTGCATTTTGAACATTTAAGTATAAACATTTAATTCAAAAGTTTGCTTAAGATCATGAGAAACATTTTACTAGTAGTTTATAAATGATCATACTTTACAGATGAAATGATTGTTCTTTATCTTTGTGCATGTAGATCCGTTCCACTGGGCATGGCTGCCTCAGGCCAAAGTGGCCTTTTCCGAGGAGACAAGAGACCTTGTGCTTTCGCGCATTTCTGACATGAACTTTGTACAGGACCTCTGTGAGGACCTTTATGAGATGTTCAAGGTAGGAAATCTCCCTGTCAGTAGATTCAGTTTTGCACTCTAAAAAAGGCTGGATTTAAAAACAACCAAACTCGGGATATTTGGCAACCCAGCCCTGGGTAAATATTGGACAGAACACGTGCTGGGTTATTTTGAGTGTTAAATGTTTTCACCCAACATGCTGGGTGGTTTTATTTAAGTCAACTATGGTTTAAAAATTATTTTATTACTAGATTAAAATGGTCTGGAAATTAAAAATCTCAAACAGAATTACAGAAGCAATCTTAGTAATGAAAAGATGTACATTTATTATTAGGCAAGAACAGCCATGGACAAAAATATGTCAAATGTAATTTATTTGGGCGAATACAGTATAGTTTACAATAGTGCATACCATTAAACTCATTAAATGTAACATGAAATGTAACTTTTAAAAGTAGCATTTTAATTTAAGTATATTCAACCATTCTCTGTAATCACTTTCACTAAAGTAGTCCTAATTCTTGTGCGGGTGTGTCGCCAAAATCTGAGCTGGTGATGAGCTGCTGTTCACCTAGGGGAACTACGAATTTCAGACCGCCACCTCGCTTTTCATTCGTAACTGAAATATAATGTGACTGACTCCATAACCTACCAATGAACAAACAGGACTGACATTAGAGAACACATTTTAACATGAAATTTAATTAAATTCTGTATTGTAATGAATAAAATCAGTTTATGTAAGGCAAAAAACATTTCCATCGTGCAAAATGACCTCTGCTGATGCAGATGACTGACATCTCATCCTTGTATGTTGCATTGCGTAAAATAATTTATTCCATGGTCTGTCTGAATACTGGATTCTGATTGGCTGAATCAGAAAAAAAATATTAAAAAAAAAAAAAAAAAAAACTAAAAATAACGCAATACAATGACCCAACAAGCTGAACCCACAGAGTGTACAAGTGCTATACTTGTATTCTTACCATTCCGTGCAATTAATTGCTTGTTATAAAAGTGTTGATTTAGCTGTAGTTTATGTTGAGACTTAACTTCTCGGACAGGGCTTTAGCGTGCTGTCAGTTTCTGTTAGCAAGCCGAAGCTTAGCGTGCTGTCAGCGGACTAAAACCCTGAAAGAAGTTGCATCTCTAAATTCATCCCATTTCAAGTGGCTCTGCTAAAAATATTCAAGCTAAAAACCCAAGAAAAAGTCTAGATAAATTACTAATTGACCTCTCTGAGTGACCTGACCCTGTTAAATCTGTTGTCTATCATGTCTGTGTAATCGTACTCGTCGGTTTGCAGTGAAGTTGGTTAATCATTTATGCGTTCATTTGCAAGATTCTCAGTACGGATGAATATTTTTGTTAATATTATGACTTTTCAAATTTCAGACGGATAAAGGGTTTGACAAAACCATGTTTGAGAAACAGATGTCCGTTATGAGAGGACAGGTACGTTTTATGCTTTGAGATGATTTTACATTATGCATTCTATGCTGTTCCAGAAATAGTGTGATGTTCTCACATGCTTCATTCTCACTAAATGCTGGAGCTCTTCATAATGAAAAATTCACAGCTAACGTATATTAATACACCCAGCCAGGATGCTATTTTCAGCCTATCACAGCTGAGATGTAGATCTGAATTTAGACCACAGATTTGCAATGCCAAGGAAAAAGATTGTGCCTTTAACACTAAAAAAAAAAATCTCTCCAACATGCTTTTATACACTAGTGTTCAAAAGTTTGGGGTCTTTTTTTAAACCCTTTATTAATTAAAAATACATTTTATTGTATTATTACAATTTAAAATGAGGGCTGGAATAATTGTTGTTTAGTGTCACATGATCATTCAGAAACCATTCTAATATGCTGATTTGGTGCTCAAAAACACATATTATCAATATTGAAAACTGTTTTTACTGTCACTTTTATAAATATAATGCATCTTTGTTGAATGGCTTTTTTAAATTTACTAAGCTCAAATGTTTGAACAGTGGTGCATATAGTGTTAGAAGCAAACTGACCAATTAGAAACAGACTTCATCAGGAAGTAGTCTTGTGTCGTAAGTGCTGCATGTAAACTCATACTTGCCTGTTCTTGTCAAATAGATCTTAAACCTGACCCAGGCTTTGAAAGACGGGAAGAGCCCCATCCAGTTAGTGCAGATGCCTCGTGTGGTGGTGGAGAGGAGTCGTGGGGGAGGCCAGGGTCGTGTGGTCCAGCTGGGCAATGCTTTTACCCAGACCTTCCACTGCAAGAGACCCTTTTTCACATCCTGGTAGAAGGACCACACAGAGAGGACGAAGACTGTAGTGAAAAACGAGGGTCATGTATGAGAGACACTGGATAAAGAACTTTCTGAAAAAGACTTCCTGGGTGAATGTAGCAAAGGGAGAGACTTCAAAGAACGCATGAAGGTCTGTTGCAGAGGATTCGAGGCCTTTTGTTTTCCTGAGCCTTTTCCCAGAGATCTCCTCTTGAGCTTGCTATGGCTGTCAAGTTGGAATGTCAAAAGGGAATCGTTCGTTGAAGATGAAGTTTTTTTTGGCGACAGCCTTTCTCAACTGCCAATTATTTTATAAGTATAACTATAGATATTGTAAATGAAGAATGATGCATAAAAATTAATTTAAACTTGAAATATGCTTGAATGTAACTTGCAAGTTTACATTTTACACTTCTCCTGAGGACATTTCAACACCAAGAAATACTGGTGACCGTGGTATTTAATATGAATGTATTTGCTGATTATGTAACAGGATGCTGGTAACAGTATATACATTGTTAAAATCAGGTGCTTTGTAGCCCCTGATATAAGTATAATTACAAAAGATTTCTCTCTCTTACACACACACAATCCTGTGTATGCATCTTGGACTTTGTATTTCAGCTGAGCGGTTGTTAACGTAGAGCTGTATATTTAAAATGGAGTAAATAAAAAAAAAAATAAAGCTTTGGGATTGGTAAAAATTTATCTTATTTCGTTTTATACATGAATTTATTTCCAATAGCAGATAACTCTGATTTTTTTTATTTATTTATTTTTTTATTTTTTTTTTTTTTTTTTTTTTTTTTTATTCTGCCAATCAATATCAATCAAAGTTGGGTTGTTGTGATTAAATAACTCAAAATTACAGCTAACACAATAAAACAGAAAAACATACAATGAAAAGCATAATTTATGAAAATTAATAATAACGGAGTTATCTTTTTGTAAATGAAAAAACTCTTTACACACACGCATATATATGAAAAAAAACAGTAATACTGAAAATTTATTTCATTGTAAAATAACTTTTCCGTGTGAATATATTTTAAAAATTTATTTATTTCTGTGATGCAAAGCTGATTTTTCAGCATCATTACGGCAGTCTTCAGTGTCACGTGATCCTTCATAAATCATTCTAATATGCTGATTTATCAATGTTGAAAATATTGATGCTTAATATTTTGTTGGAAATGGTGGTATTCTTTAATAAAAAGTTTGTTTAAATTATTAAAAAAAGTTTAATAGTATTAAATAAATGTTCTTTTTAACTTATACTATAGAATTATTTAATATATTTATAATTTATTTTTAATTTATAGAATTTCTATATTATAGAAATATTTTGTAACAATATAAACTAGCATGTAAAAGTTTGTGGTCAGTACATCTTTCTTTTGTTTTTGTTTTTTTGAAAGAAATTAATACTTTTTTTCACCAAAGATGTTAATAATTAATAAAATCACTTTTTATTAATAAATTAAAAGTGATAGCAAAAACTTGTATTGTTAGAAAACATTTCTATTTTGAATAAATGCTGTTCTTTAAATATTTTTTTTCATCAAAGAATCCTAAAAAAAGAATCTCAGGTTTAAAAAAAAAAGATGATACAAGTAAAAAATCAGCATATTAGAATGGCTTCTGAAAGATCATGTGATGCTGATAATTTCATTTTAAAATATATTAAAATATAAAAACATTATTTTTTAGCTGTAATAATATTTAACAACATTGCAGTTTTTGTTTTTTTGTTTTTTTCTTTTTTTTCTGTATTTCTGATCAAGTAAACGCAGCCTTGATGACTTACTGATCCCAAACCTGAATGGCAGTGTATAGAGTATATATAATAAGTCCAATGTACAGTGTATAGTTCCTGGGGGTTTGAGGCTAGTCTCTAGTTTTAATTGCCTAGAACTGCCATTTCGTTTCAGACGAGATGGAGTTCTTGTTTGTGTATCGGGGATTAATAAAAAAAAAAAACGAATTTCTTTACAACAAACACATTACAAACAAATTACAAAACGTGTCAAGACCCCCCCCTCCTTAATTAACCTTTCACTCAAGAGCGCGCGCAAATAAATAAATAAATAACGTCAGAACACAAGTGTGTTTTTGAACTGCCATCTAAAGAAATGGAATCTAAAAGCCTTGAGGTAATTTTTGTTTGGTTCTGTTATTGTGCTGCCACCATATGGGCATTTTTAGTAAAAACACTGAGCATGTACGTCAAAAAGCGTAAATGCAGTCAGTCTTTTTGTTCTAAACGGGATGTACCTGACTGTTTAAAGCTAGAGCCTGAGTAATATTACTGTGACAGAAGTCGTCCTAGAAAAAGCATAAAGTAACTGATGTGAACTACGCAGATTATTTGCTTGTACTCTGTGTGTATGTGTGTGTGTGTGTGCACCTGGTATTCATCACGTTATGGGGACCAAATGTCCCCACAAGGATAGTAATACCAGTAAATTTTGACCTTGTGGGGACATTTGTGAGGTCCCCATGAGGAAACAGGCTTATAAATCATGCACAATGAGTTTTTTTGAGAAAGTAAAAGTGTGCACAGTCTCCTGTGAGGGCTAGGTTTAGGTGTAGGGTAGGTGTAGGGCGATAGAAAATACGGTTTGTACAGTATAAAAACCATTACGCCTATGGAATGTCCCCATAAAACATGTAAACCCAACATGTGTGTGTGTGTGTGTGTGTGTGTGTGTGTGTGTGTGTGTGTGTTTAGAAGCGGCAGTGTGAGTGACCAATAGAAGCGGCAGTGTGAGTGACCGATAGGTGGCAGTATTCACTCACAAACGAGCAAAACTTCCTCACGGCCTGAGACAGAATCCCAATTAACACATCCTGACTGAAGTTTTTCCACTGGTTTATCTCCAATGTCAAAACAAGCCTGAGAAGCTGATTAATCACCCATTGCCGCTGGACTGAGAGAAACATGTACGTAATTTGCTATTCAGCCATGCTCTCTTAAACACCGAAATACCGTTTTGCTGTCTTTCAAATACCTTTATGGCATATTAGGCAATTTGCATGTATAACGATATTAACGTTGCTAATAAAATTGCTTCGTATGATTTAGACATGTGCAGTGATAAAATGTAGGTAGGCCTAATTCTGACTACCTGGGTTTTCAATTTTCCGCAAGGTAGGCCTATGAAACCCTGAGTTGGCAAGTCCGCGCTTTTCCCGCAAAATTGAGCTACTTTTAAGGGGAGACACTGCAGGCAAAAACAGTTTTTTCATGCACCTGTCAAATTTGAGATTGTGGGCTTTTTGGTTTTTCATAAAGTGTTTTTTTCAGACTAGTGGAAAGAAAACATTAAAAAAAAACACTGTTAATCGTTTCTTTTATAGCACTTTATCAATAGATAAATATATCAATAGATTTCAATTACAATACATATTTTTAAAGGCCGTTTTCCCAAAATGAGCTTTTTATTTTCTACACTGAGCCATAAATCTCCACTTCAGTAACACTTAACACAAACCAAACTTTACATTTTTATTCCTGTCTATATCCTGAAGGTTTTTACAGAGGGATTCATTCATATATAATTTGCTTGATTATATGCAACATGTTATTCCCCCCAAAATTGAAAAATATTTTTTTTTCTGTCTGTTCCAAGTATTTTCTGAATTATGGAGTGACAAAATGAGATACCCAAAATCCCCTCTGTAAAAACATTTGACAGTAATATGTCAAAAAAAAATAAAATAAGGATTTTGAAACTGACTTCATCCAGTGTTTAGATCTTTGTACTAGAAATGCATGCAAATTAGCACATATTTAATTAAATAATGCATCATTTGCATATTTAAATCTAACATTTTACAAAACTTGTAATACAAAAAAATGTTTGCAGTTATCAATGTAATCAATTAACTGGGTAAGTAAGGTGATAACTATTAGTTTTTTTTTTTTTTTTTACCCTATTCACCTGCAGTGTCTTGCCTTTTTAAACTATTGCCGCGAGTTGATTTTGGTTTGACATACTGTACAAATTATATTCTGCTTGTACTGAAATATTTTATATTCTACCAATGATAAAACTGTGGTAGATGTTGAGGTTTTTAAATGAGGGCCACTACTAGGGAACCTTTGAGCTGTGTTTGTGATCACTATGATGTAGTGGTTTTCCAGTTGCAAAACAGTGACTGTAAAATATGTATTTTAGGTATAGGAATTGCTAATAGTTTTGATATTTGGGATATGGACAATGGGCTATTTTTGGTATATTTTTGAATGACCATTGGGCTAGTTACACAGACCTGGCAACCCTGCCCTGCAAGAAAGAAATGTCAATCTAAATTAAAGAAATGAAAGATTAAATCAACCAAAACAACACTAATGTGCAAAACATTATAAAGATATAGTCAATACATTACATTTTTGTGTAGATATGTTAATAATTGCTGATGTTTAAGAAATAACATGTCTCCTGGCCTACCTTCTGTCCTCATTAAGCATATAAAATACACTGATAAGAATAAATGACACATTCAATAATGTATTGATATTCCATTTGTCATATTAGGGACATTTCATGAATGTCGTAAAATCCATAGCACTCTTTGGGGTTTTATCCTATTTTGTCCTTCATGGTTTTCTTGTCAGAGACAGCTGACAATTGATGTGGTCATAAACACACAATCTGGAGGAATTTGTTGCCCTGTTACACATTAAAGCGCTATCATTTATCAATGTGGGAACTCTCCTTTAGCTCATTCTCAGAAGTGAGAGGGAAAACTCTGGAATGTTCTTCTCCCGCTTTCTTTCTCTCTCTCTCTCGTACTTCCACCCAAACTTTCTTTCACACACGTATCTTATCTCTGGCTTGTTTTTCAGTTCCCAGAAAAGCTCTAGAACTGTATTTTTTTTTTTTTCTGTTGGATTGGTTCATAAATGTGACTCCATATGGGGGGGTATTTATTTTTCTTGGAAAGCAGATTGTTGGAAGTGTTGAAAGTGTAAGTAAGAGAGGGACAGGTACTTGGGATGGATTTGTCTGGTATGGGCATGAGTCTGGCTTCAAGCTTGCAGGCTTTGCAATGACAATTCCCTCTTTGTTTGGGCGGTATAGATGCATTATGTAAGCAGTCGCTGAGATCACCAGCTACACAGCTGTTTCACTCCCTTGAGATGAAGAAACAGCCATTTTCTTCTCAAACATCATTTAAATCATTTTGTCTATGAAACATTACAAACTTACAAGCCTCTAAAGCATTTGTGTATTTTTAACAAAGTTAAGGGTAACACTTTACAATAAGGTGTCATTTGTTAACATTACTGTATTAACGAACGATACATTTATCACACGATTTATTAATCTTTGTTAATGTTAGTTAATAAGAATACAGTCATTCATTGTTAGTTCATGTTGTGCATTAACTAATGTTAACAAACACAACTTGTGATTTAAAGAATGCGTTAGTAAATGCTGAAATTAACATAAGATTAATACATTACCAGTCAAACATGTTTGGACAGTATGATTTTGTAATGTTTTTTTGTTGTTGTTGTTGTTGTTTTCCAGTACAGCAGTAATATTGTGAAATATTTTTTACTATGTAAAATAACTGCTTCTATTTGGATGTGTTTTAAAATGCAATTTATTCATGTGACCAAAACTACATTTTCAGCATCATTACTCTAGTCTCTCATGATCCTTTAGAAATCATTCTAATATGCTTATTTGCTGTTCAGGAAACATTTATTATTATTTTTATTATTGTTGTTATTATTATCAATATTTAAAACAGTTGAGTAAATTTTTTCAGGATTCTCTGATGAACAGACAGATCCAAAGATCAACATTTATCTGAAATAAAAAGCTTAGACATTTATAATGTTACAAAAGATTTCTATTTCAGAAAAAGCTGTTCTTAACTTTCTATTCATCAGAGAAACCTTCTACTCAGCTGTTTTCAACATAATAATAATAATAATACATGTTTTTAAGCAGCAAATCAGAATATTAGAATGATTTTTGAAGGATATTTTGACGAGTAATGATGCTAAAAATTTCAGCTTTGAAACCACAGAAATAAATTACATTTTAAAATATATTAAAATAGAAAACAGTTATTTTAAACAGTAAAACTATTTCAGACTTTTACTGTTTTTGCTGAACTTTGGATCAAATAAATGCAGTGTTGGTGAGCAGAAGAGACTTATTTAAAAAAACAGACAACAAAAAAATTACTGTCCAAAAACTTTTGACTGGTAGTGTACAATCTGTAGAAGTATTGTTTATTCTTAGTTCATGTTAACTAATGTAGTTAACTAATGTTAATTTTTGTAAAGTTTTACCATGTTAAGTTATAGTCATAGTTGTTTAGGCATGTCAATTGTCATTTTTTTTTTATATAATCAGTTTCAAATAAGTTAAATGAACAATCAAATGAGAAATTAATCATAAAATACTAAAACATCTGCATGATATCAACAACGCTGTGACCATTAAAATGAAAGAAAGGAAAGAAAGCAGTTTTAAACAAAAACAGTAAACAGTAGTGTTTTCAGTTAATTTTCATTTCTCTATATTTAAATAAGTTATAAGTAATATTTTCTAAATTAATATTTTTTTTAAATTATTATGGTCAGTAAGCTTAATCAATCAATTATGTTAATTAACCATTTTTTATAAATACTGTAAATTGTAAATGTAGGACTTTTTTTATTAAAAAAATAATTATTTTAATAATGGTATATTGCATTTAAATTTATTTTGTAATTAAATCATGTAATTTCATTACATGTAACTAGTTACTCCCCAAAACTGGCTATTAATAATGTAAGTGCTGAACAAATCTATACAGAAATGTGTTAAAAAGTAAATTATGTGTGAAAATCTGATCAGGTAAAACCCCTAGTTAAGGTAATCACAGAAACAACATAGATGGAAGCCGTTCATGCTGTTTTAATACATTTAATAGTGCATTTTTGACCACGATTAATCTGTACAGAAATAACATTAATAATAAAAAAGATAAACAATTTTCTCATTTCTGTAACTTAGAGTGTAACATTTACAATAAAATAAGATACATACAAAAACACGATATGAGTGATATAAATACAGAGAGGTTTAAATTAACTGTCATTGTCATGCGTTATTCTCGGTTTTGGCAGCATACATTTAATTTACACACATTTATGATACACCGTCATGGACAGGCACGTAAGTAGCAATAAATCGAGACATTAAACCTAGGCCCGACAATCATAAAGCACCTCAGTAGGAGTGCTGGACTCACGTCAGAAAGAAATCTGTTGGGTGATCGCAGCGCTCCCACTCTGATGATGTGACCGCAGGCCTGGCTATAGTTAAGTGTAAATGCAAGCTTTGTTACTATTTTAGACGTTTACTTCATTTCTGGTTAACACTGACAAACAAACGGATATCATTTCCCCTCATACATTCTCTACCATCCCTCTAACAAAATTGCTGCCTTGGTAGCCACTGTAATTAAACCTGAACCTCCAACCCAAAATAAAAAGCTTTTCCTATCCTTTTCAGTATTTCATAACACTCTTTTCCCAGGGCTCAAGATGTTAAATGGCCGAGACCGTTGAGCTCAAATGAATTTTATTGGATTTCCGCTCTGATCTCGACCAATCGCAGGCCTCAGGGTGAGTAAGCTGTATTATGTTGTTCTTTGGAGTCCTGTGTTGAATCCTGGGATTACTTTGCTATGTATAATTGGTCCACATTGTATTGGTCTCAGCTTTGGTTTTGGTGCTGCTGGAACCCTCTGTGCTGTTGAAGTGTCTACATGCACTAGTCTTTTCCTCTCTCCCACGTTTCCCGTCTTCCTTTCAAAGGTGTGCCAGCCACCACCTTCTGTCTTGTCTATAGTTCATCCATCCATTCATCCATCAGTCTGTTCTCTTAAATATAATGAAAGCACTGTACACAGCTTTGCATAACTATGTAACAGTGACACACAGAAATAGGTTTAAACACTATATTGCAGCGGGTGCCAGTGCATGGAATATGTCTCATTTGTCAATAATACACACACGCATACACACTATACATAGGCTCACTTCCACAGACATTCAGAAATACTCATACATACTTGCTTCTCAGAAGCAAAAGCACCTCCCGTTTCATGTAGTCACCCTATGACATGATCAGTAACAAGGTCAAATGTTGTGATGTCAGTGATGATGATGTCATAGCAGCAGGAACGCCCATTTCCAGTCTTTCAGGCTCGTCATTTGATGGCCATTAAAATGGCAAGAGCTTTGACCTGTGTAGCTTCGGCACACTGGTCCGTCCGTATCATATAAGGGCTCAGATCGTATGTTAAGGGAGTTTAAAATCACCACCATCTTCCTCTCTAACGTAAGAGTTTGTTGAGAGGTGAAATTAAACGTCAAAGCACACGCCAAGTGTGTGTGTGTAAGTGTGTGTTTATTTATCCAGGCAGGTAAAGGAGTCTCGTATCCGCACCACCTCTGCAGCACACAGGTGGCCATACAGCTTATTGTACCATTCAGGGCAACGACCCCTAAAATAAAATAAAAAAAAAAGTATGTGAGTCATGAAGTCATCTGTATGTCATTGTATTTAATTGAAATTTCTGAATTAAATATTTACTTTAAAAATAACTAATAATTATTAATTATTAAATTATAAAAAAACATAACAAATAAAAAAATATATATATATACCAATATATATATATATATATATATATATATATATAATTTTAATAATTAACTATTTTAATTTTTAAAGCAAAAATAATTATTTAATTATTAATTCTACTTTGTCCTAAAAAATGTATTATAATAATATAAAATTATAAAAATACCAAACATTACATAAATATTGAATATATAGAATGTATTTGTTCTGAGATTCCTGTGCAGCTCTTACCTGCAGTCTATTCTTGAAATGTGCGTAAGCCGGCTCTTGTTGGGTCCGCAGGGTTCAATGTAATAGCGAGAGGTCAGAACATTAGCACGAACTCCCAGGACGGCAGCACTCTCGTGATCTACCGACACACACACCAAAGCACACACTCCCTTGGGCAAATCTGTCACCCACGACCTGAAACACAACACAAAAAATACTCTTAGGATTTTTACAAACATAAAATAAAGTCTTCTGTTTTGAATTTAAAGTACAACTGTAGAATTAAAAGTAAAAAAAAACTTTACGTAAGAGTGTTTGTAATCACCTGAGCACCACATGGTCTCTTGGCGGATGGGGCGCCATTGAGTTTCGGATGTACTGATAGACTTCCATGTTATGTTCCAGTGTCTCCACGATTCTGCACTCTAGCAGGTCCTCATCCCAGCGTTCCTGCTCCCGCAGAATCCGCTGCAATACGTCCTCAGCCGACGCAGGGATGTCAACGCACACTTTCCACTGCCGCAGAGATGACCCATCCTGAACCTGTAATTAAATAACATGATGCTATGATCATTTTGCTCATGATATTAGCTCCAACCTGCCTCAACACACTTGCATGGAAGTGTCAAAGTAATCCTAAAGACCTTGATGAACTCTTTCAAATGTGTTAAATTAGGATTTCAGCTAAATTCAGTTGAACTGGACAGGATTAAACAGCCCTACTTTATGTATCCATGAAAGAGAACTGGGCTGAGTGAACAACCGACAAACTGATGTCATTGTGGGCTCTACGCCAAAACAGAGCTGGGAAAAGATATTTTCACACGAAAAAAGAAGTGATGTAAGGAAAAAAGACACAGCTTTTCCATTAGCCACAATCAAGAAAATGAGCAAAGGAAGGAAGAGAGCATGAACATGAAATGGAAATATGAGAGAAAGTGTCCAGGAGACTCAAATAGGGCATTGCATTCATACAGTTTCCCTACCTTCTTATAAGCGAGCTCAGCATTTTCAGGAGTCGAGCAGCTGTCGTAACCCTTGAATTTGTCCTTGGCTTCTTTAAGCAGGGCGTCAGTGCTGTCTTTGAGGAGACTTTGGTAGCTACAAGAACCGCAGTCCTCCACCAACACCTCCATCCGCATGGGACTCAAGCCCTGCTCCACGTAAGAGTTCCTACAGCGTGACATCTCTTCTGGGATCTGAAACAAAGACGATACAAATGGAGATAAGTGATACAGGCTTTTTCAGACTGGTTTGGTGCTGGTCAGGATGGTAGGCCACCATAATGTTCACCAGCAGTTTCTAAGATAAGCAAGTCAACAGCCCATTTTAGGGTCCAGCTTACAAAAGACAAGCTAGTCTTTTCAGCAGGGACACATTAGAGAACAAAATTAATTAAAAGCCAAACTCATGACTAGTTCATAACATGCAAATTAACATCAGCATTAGCGTCCCCTATGGGAGCGACCAACAAAATGAACATTGTAAGCTTAGTATTACATTACCCACATGACAACTCAAGTAGTATACTAGTTGTGCCAGTCTCAAAATCTTTAAACCATGGACACACATTATACTAAATCAGAACATCACATGTTAAAACTGCTTTGGGTGTAAGTGAAATGAATGTGAAGGGAAGCGAAGTGACAAGAGTGATTCATTTCTCACTGGAAGCGGCTCATCCTGTTTGTGTCTTGTCCAGCGTTCAGCCCTTATCCACTCTGTGTGATTTTGTGCGTGTCCTGTCCTGCTCTCTGTCCTTTTCCTGCCTGACTGATGATGTTTGTCATGTCATAGTGCTTGTCCCTTTCCAGTGTTTGTTGAGATAAACTTGTTATCTTCATTCTGCAAAAAGCATTAGTCTGATGGATAGAGCGGGACCAGACCTTCCGCATCAGATTTAGGGGCGGAAGACCTTTAATACAAGACGCTATCTTTCCGTTGCCCATTTTGAATTATTCGCTTTCTATAAATAGCCCTTTAAGAAGAAAATAACTTTTGCTAATAGCCATAGATTGAGTTATATTCTTATGTTAATGGCTCCACATAATCAGCTCAATCTAATCATGGAGTTTATCATGATCCGCTCAGGGAAAGCAGTGGCATATGGCTTAACAATAAGCGCAAGTGTGTAGGTGAACATCACAACACAATGCTGCTTTGTGGATGATGGAAAATTGAATTTATGATGTTGTTCAACTTCTGCTGACTTTCATTATTTTACACTTATCCAGTAAAGAGCTTCCTTCCTGACCTCAGAATAGGCATTAAAAGTGAAAACGTGCATCTGTGAATGTGTATATGTTGCAAAAATTATTACAATTAAAATTTCTCATCCAATTTACTCATCCAAGATGTACATGTCTTTTTCTTCAGTTTAAAAGAAATTAAGGTTTTTGAGGAAAACATTCCAGTATTTTTCTCCATATAATGGACTTCAAAGGGGAACAACAGGTTAAAGGTCCAAGTTGTGGTTTCAGTGCAGCTTCAAAGGGATCTACACAATCCCAGCCAGGGTTGCCAGGTTTTCACACGGACTTGGCAACACTGATCCTAGCTGGGGAATAAGGGTCTTATCTAACAAAACAATCGTCATTTTCTAAACAAAAAAAAAAGGTAATTAATTACTAGCTATTAATTACATCTTCAACAGTGTAATCAGATTTCTGTACAAATTACTATTTCCAAAAAGTAATTACTGATTACTAATTACTTTCTAAATCCTATATATTGATTCTGATTGGTTGAGCCGCATTCGAACACCTTTGTTAACTTTTGTGTGTTGCTCGGCTTTGTATCCACCACAACTGTTTCTAAGGAACTACATAGTTTGATGGAAGAATACTGTTTTTATTTATATCATTACACTTTATTTGCTCTGTTTTATTTTGTGAAACCCTGCAACGTATATGGAATAACCGTTTTATAAAAGCAATAAGCCCCTTGAAGCCATGGTTTACAGAGAATTTATAACAGCTAAGGGGCGTTGTTAGGCATGATGCAAAGCAGAGTTTCTTGGGGCTTACTGTTTAATAAACAGCAAATATTCCAGTAATATTCATGCTAATAACCAACTAGTTAATAGTGAGAATTAGACACTAAAGTGGTACCAGTTTTCTTATTAAATCACCAAAAGTGAGAAAAGTACATAAAAAGCATGCATTTTAAGGTTAAACTTTAAATTTTGATATATAAATGTTCTACAGTCTATACTGTAACTGTAATTAAATTACAGAAAAAAACAAAAGTAATCCCTTACTTTACTTTTTCAAGGGAAAAGTAATTAAATTACAGTAGCTAAGTACTTCATAACTAATTACACCCAACACTTCCTTCAGGCCACTGATCCTCACTGAAGTCCATTATATGGAGAAAAATCCTGGAATGTTTTCCTCAAAAACCTCAATTTCTTTTCGACTGAAGAAAGAAATACATGAACATCTTGAATGACATGGGGTGAGTAAATTACAATGAAATTTTAATTCTGGAGTGAACTAATCCTTTAATATTTGATACATTTATGGCAAGATGTTTTTAACATGTTGTTAACTTTAACATTGTAGAAAAAACGAAAAACGAAAAAAACCTTGTTGAATCCATAGAAAACAACACTGCTATCTGTATCCATGGCTGCTAATTTTGTTTCTGTATTTGTATGTTTTTGCGTTTTTTATAGGTAATTAGGAAGGATTGGTCATTGCGTAACAACCACATAAATCTTTAAATAAATTCTTCCCTAAAGGTTCTCAGTATCTGTTTTTGTAACAGATGTGGTGTAGCGTGACTGTCTGCACATGGTAAATGAGTGTGCATTTGTTTTTGTACCTGAGCTAAATATGATAAAGACACACATCTGGTGCAGAGTGATAAGACCACTAGTTTCTGACAGAGTTTTGATAGCGTTGACGTGCGTGAGAGATGAATGAGAGATTTTGTTTGCTCTTTTCCTAGAACAGAACTGTTTGTGTTTATGTCAGACAAAAGTCATGCTCACCAGGAAGAGTTTTCTGCACTCCTGTATCATATGCGCCAGGCCATGTGTGGCGGCCAGGTTTTCATTCAAGTCTCTTTGGTCTGGTTTTCCCAGAGTGTTCTTTCTGTTCATGACCCTGTGATTAAAAAAAAAACATGCAAAGGGATAAACGATTAAAGTAAAATCTAATCTCAAAATGGTCAAACTCAAATTTAACGCTACATTTTAAAGTGCAGCAGGCATTCAGAGCCTTACGTAAGTCAACTTTTTAACCTATTCCTCCCTCGTTTCCTGTTTTTATGGGGTGGTTATTCAAGCGAGATAGAGTATAATTACATGGTTTAAGGGTTTTAAGTAGCCGCATGCCAAATATGATGACACCTCAAGCACTTTGCAATTAAAAAGATGAACTGATGTACGTGAAGTGTGTTAACAGACTGCACAGGCGCACACACCTGGGTGAGGAGCTCTCTCTTCGCAGTGTGTTGAGGTGGAAGAGAGAGGGGGCCAAACAGACAGCCAGGTTAGTGCAGGTCATCTGGTTCTCACCCACGCTGGCCGTTACATCACTCAGGAAGCACAGCAAAGTCTGCAGGGCTTCACGGTTCTCATCCGGTAATAGCAATACGGCGGCCCGCACCGCCTGCAGACGCTGCTCTTTGGGAACATCTGAAACAGACAGAGATGTTTTATTAGTTTACTCCGAACGTATTGTATGCAGTGGTACAGACATATGCAATGCTGGTACTTTTTAATTCTTATTCTGCACTTAAAACGTACAAAATCTCAGGGTATACATGAGTAAACATACCTTAGTAAATCTTAATAGATTTAAAATGCATTTATTTTAATATTAAATATAGTTCTATAAGTCTATTGACATATTTACTGACATATCGCTTGAGACTTACTGATATAAAAATTGTAATTAAATTTTATTTGGAGTACTACTTGTGCACAATGCACATTTTTTTTAATATTAAGCTATATTTAATATTATGATTTTTAAATAATGTCGGTCTTTAAATGCAAAATATTTAAAGTGCACCCGGACTTCAGCACTACTTTCAGACACTGAAAGTGCATTAAGTACAAAATTAGTTTATAAATTTAGCAAACTTTAAATATACCAGTTTAGTATATTAAAAGTACAATTGCATAATATTTTTATTCAGTACATAATATGTATATGTATTTGTAGTATACTTAGCATTAAATAAATTATTTTAAATACATTTTAGTATATTTATTTTTCACTAAGGTAGTATTATTATTTGACTGCATAATATTTTTAATTTAATTAAAATATGTATTATATTTTCTTATTTTATATGTATTTTTATATACTTACTATATATTTTCTTATTTGAATATTCACATTTTGTGTATCTTTTTTTATAATATTTCAATCTAAAAATATAACAAGTTTATACAATCACTACACCCACAACACTATCCGTTTCTTTATGTCATACAGAGAAGGAAGGAAGGGAGTTAGTCCAGTTCAGGGAGGGGTGTTTAAACTTCAGAAATCAACAATGTAAACCAAGTGGACTGACGGAAGAATTTCGCAAACTGCGCAATTGGTATTTTCAGCATATCTGCAACGTGTTGTAATGTGCCACTGAAGAAAAGCGGCTTTTGAACAGAAAAACGTTGAACTGAAATGTCACGTATGGAATTGTGTGTGAGTGTTCATCAGATGATTTCTGTTATTTTCGCCCTTGGGAAAGAAAGACCCTGTGTGAGCACAAAACAGCCACACACAAGCCCTTGCTTTTCTGTGTGGGATGCTGAGACCTCCCTTGTGGTTGGGGTCAACTATAGTCTTTGCGAGAACATATTTGCTCTGGCTGTTTTCTCTGTAATTTTGGTTGTGGTAACAGACCACTTTAATCAAATCATTTTTCTGAAAGACTGGAGTTATTGTGGAGTTAATGTGAGGTACAAGACATCTTGTCTCTAAAAATCTATTCTGGTGTGTTGAAGCTAGAACGACGTACTGTAACATTACAGTATCAATATAATATCATGTTCTGTTCACTACAAATGGAAGAATTGTTGACAGACCTTTAATATTACAACATTTTGTGTTATACTTCTCCAAAACAGTGGCTGAATGTAACTGGTAAATTTAAAATGAAATAAATCAATAGAAAAATGCTGCTTCAAACCGAATTTCATAGCTTGTACCTTGGCATCTTCTACACACTAATTTACAATCGGTTTACCAGAGTGATGTACGTTTTTGGAGTTGTTCAAGATTCTGACATTTGAAGTGAGCACACACACATTAGAAAGTGTTTGTGCTTGTGGTAAATACACACTAGGTTGCTTGTGAGTTACAACTTGGTATTGGCACTGATTCACATTCTGATTTATAAGTGCTAAAATGTCATTTGACAGTTATTTCCTGAACTTGTTTAGATTTATTCACCCATCCAAGAGCAAGCATCTACAGTATAGTACAGTCTTTGTGTAGTTGTGAGTTGCCCTCTGGATATGAAATGCCTTGTGTGTGTGTGTTCTTGTTTCAAAAGCCGAGATATTATTGTTTCTGAGTACATTTTGTACAGGCATATCTCAGTGCAAGTGTGTGGCCTTCTACAAAACAGCTGAAAGGTAAATTCTATGCGTGTTCTTACATTGATAGATCTGCAGAAAGGTATCAGACAGTTTGCTGGTAAGCAGAGGCTCAGGAAGGTCTCGGAAATACTGCTTTAGCATGTCGGCCACGTCATAAGCTGATTGGCCCTCGTAGTTGACTCCGCCCCCACCGGCGCCGCATGACTCGTTCATGTGGCGAAGGGCTTGAATACGTGACTTCACCCCTGATTTCCTAAACAGCCCAACCTATAGAGAAAGATGGTTAGACATTTAGTATAAACAGTAAACGCACATATTGCAATGATGCCCGAATATGTCGCAGCTCAGTTGTAAAATGTCTTTAAATGCAGCCTTTTAAAATGATTTATTGTATTTTGACATTTTATTTGCATTTTCTATCTTTCCTTTCCAAACTGACTGCTAAATAGATGGATTACCGGCATGACCGTGAGTTTTCCAAACACAGGAAAGGCATCTGTAGGAAAACACCCTACCGCTTCTTACATAACCCAGTTACGACTGGAAAAGTCTAAAAGTGTAACTATTATGTAAATTGCCAAGTAATCTTCTCATCTGACACCAGAGAGAGAGAGAGAGAGAAATACATCTACAGTCCATAGATCATTTGCTTTCTCCTGAACACCCTTGGAATGGAATGTCAGCCATGTGGCTGATTTTGGTAATATGTAACTAGTAGATATATGGAACCAGGACTTTCAAGCCTTTTGAGGTTATTGTGCTACGTGCAGACTTAGACTGACAGTGTTGAACTCAAGTATGCAGTGATAAAACAACAGATGTCTTGTGCTTAAATATGGCCTTGTTGCATGTAGCAACACAGCAACACAACAGGGGCCGTGCAACTAAACAGCTGTTCAAATAGAGATCATTTAACTAGGTTATGACCTTGACCAAACTCTTTATTTCTCTTAAAAATGTGTTGTTTTTCTATAGGAGATTGAATATACCAGTAAACAAACCAAAGTTAGGTATGCTATGACGTGTTTGTGCAATTTTCTTTAACCTTTGAAGTACACGTTTGGACGTGCATACTTGCATATGCGCACGTCTGTCATCTCTCACCTGGTCGAGGCATTGGCTCCGTAGGTAACGCATGGCTTGCTGAATACTCTGAGGCAGGGGTTGTCCGCTTCTTTGAACTATCACCTGCAGTGGAACGCCAAATACGCTCCTGTCCTTATAGTCACGAACCTTGATCCGCTTCATAAACTTAGGAACAGCCCTGTAAAGCACACAAAATGTATCAATAAATACAAAGTCACTTTACAGCTTCTAAAATTAGAAGTCTTGCTTTTATTTCTTTACTGTGCAACACTGCAATAATGTCAAGCCATACAGAGCAAGTAGTCAACTCATACAGTTGAGGTCAAAAGTTTACATACACCTTGCAGATTTTGTAAAATTTTATTTTATTTTTTTATCAAAATAAGAGGGATCATACAAAATGTATGTCATTTTTTATTTAGTACTGTCCTAAGATATTTTACATAAAAGAGAAAATAATAGTTGAATTTATAAAAATGACCCTGTTCAAAAGTTTACATACACTTGATTCTTAATACGGTGTTATTACCTGAATGATCCACAGCTGTGTTTTTTAGTTTAGTGATAGTTGTTCATGAGTCCCTTGTTTGTCCTGAACAGGTAAACTGCCCGCTGTTCTTCAAAAAAATCCTTCAGGTCCCACAAATACTGTGGTTTTTCAGCATTTTTGTGTATTTTAACCCTTTCCAACAATGATTGTATGATTTTGGGATCCATCTTTTTACACTGAGACAAATGAAAGACTCATATGCAACTATTACAGAAGGTTCAGATGCTCACCGATGCTCCAGAAGTAAACCCAATGCATTAAGAGCTGGGGGGTGAAAACTTTTTGAATTTGATGATCAGGGTATACTGAACTTATGTCTTCTGGGAAACATGTAAGTATCTTCTGTAGCTTCTGAAGGGCAGTACTAAATGAAAAAAAATACGACATTTAGGCAAAAAAAAAAAAAACACACATCTTCATTCTGTTCAAAAATGTACACCCCCAGCACCTTAATGCATCGTTTTTCCTTCTGGAGCATCAGTGAGCATTTGAGCCTTCTGTAATAGTTACATGAGAGTCCCTCAGTTGACCTCAAAATCATACAGTCATTGTTAGAAAATGTTCAAATACACAAAAATGCTAAAAAAACAAAGAATTTGTGGTGCCTAAAGGATTTTTCTGAACAACACAGTAAGAATCAAGTTATTTTCTCTTGTAGACTATTATGTAAATGTCTTTTATGTGAAATATCTTATTCAGATCAGTACTAAATAAGAAATAACATGCATTTTGTATGATCTCTCTTATTTTGGTAAAAAAAAAAAAAATAACATTATGTAGATTCTGCAAGGTGTACGTAAACTTATGACCTCAACTGTAACTAGACAGTTCTTATATTTTGCAGAACTTGGTTTTATATTTAGATGCACACATTGCTACATATGAGCAGCATGTGTTAACAGGATGCTGGTTTGGATAAGTGTGGATAATTGTGTATTTAATAGGAAAACCTCTACAAGCTGAGGGGCCACTAAAAGCCGTTTCCACCTTTACAGGCAAAAGGATATAAACACTGAGACAGCAGACAATAGCTTTGAGCAGGAGGAATAAAAGGGAACGAACACACATGTGTACATCTGGGCAGCATGGTGTTTGTCTTTCCGACTGATGGTGTGTGTGTCTGTGTGGATGTCTCTGAGTTGCCAAATACTGGACTTGTCACTATCATGATGTATGGTGGTTTCAAAATCTCTCATATATATGTGCCGATGTGCAGGTGTGTGAATGAAGACTAATAACAGAAACAGGAAATTTATTGGACTGAAAAACCACAGCACTGTTGTAAGAGGGTCTAACAACCAACCCCCAACGGAGAGGAAATAAGATAGGAAAAGGAAAGAAAGAAAGAAAAAGTCCTTACCAGCTGAAGCCGTGCTTGTTGGTGGGTGTGTATCTCTCCAGGAGAGCGGTAAGTTTGAGCAGGCTGTATTTCTGAAGGAGGTTCATCTGCAAAACTGACTGACATCCAACTTGTAGCACTGTTGACGACAGACTTGGCCGGTGTGAGCTCTGGAAACTTGGCCAGCGCAGTTTCTGAGGTCTGCAACATAAACATTCATATGAGCGCTACACCTAACCTACCTCAAACAATCACAAAATGTTCAAAACACAGACATTACAGACTAATATAAATTAGTGTTTACAAACTACAAGACATGTACCACAGAATTTATTATGGTAATGCTACACATACATGGTACAAACTTGCAAGAGTAAGTACCTTGACTTGCACATATTGTGTATACACACATAAACACAAGCAAAAGGATCAGCTGCAGATAACAGGGATTAATCAAGGCCTCTATCACCAGGTGGGGGCCGTTAGAATTCCTGTGGTACATTCCATTGGGATTCCGTGTCCTTCAAGTATCCCTTGTTATGTAAGGAGAGCCGTTCTGACATGCTCTCTCACTCCTTCTCTCCCTCCCTGTCCCATAATTCATGGTGCTTTTTTGGCATGATAGTATTCCATTAAGTTTTGCCAAAGCCATAAATTACTACAGGAACGGCTTTGGTAAAACATCCAATAAAGAAGTCAGACATCTTTGTCTCAGAGACTACTTTGTGTGTGTGTGTGTGTGTGTCTGCGTGAGAGAGAGTTTCACCTGTTGGCTCGTGTAAGTGATGCTCCCACACCAGAGTCGCATCTTTCACGTGAGCTGAGTGTCTCGTCTCTTTCTGCTAGCGGGTTTCCAGTGCTGTCCTGGTCACTGCCGTTCTCTGTCTCTTCTAAGCGGTTCTGCAGTGGGGATGATGGACAAGGAGATGCAGAATCAAGGGCTGAATCTGAATCTCCTTCCTCTTCCTCTTCATCCTCTTCTTCTTCCCCAGTTCCTGTTTCTGACCAGGCATTGACAAGTCTCTGCAGGCCACTGACTCGCTCCAACACGTCCTCAAGTTTTGACTCCTCCTCTCCTTCTGCTTCGTCCTCATCATCTCCAACTTCTGAGAAAGGAACGTTATCGTAGACACTCAACCGACTGTCTAGTGAGGCGGCGGAGCCCCTCCGGGGTGGGCGCCGGCTTGTGCTGTCCCCACCACGATAGGATCCCCCGTCCGCAAGTGCTTTAGGAAAAGTGCCAGGCTTGTGGCCCTCAGGCAAGTAGAAGAAGATCACACCTCCTTCCTCTTCTCGACTCTCTTCTTCCTCCATACGTCTATTATCTGAACTTTGACGGTTGCGCCGATTGTTCTCTACTGTTGAGCTTGGCTCTATCCTCTTACTTTGGGCCTGGTGATTCTGCTTCCCTTCTTGGTCTTCCGAAGGTTGCAGCACAACAAAATTAAATGGGTCAAAGCCTTCCAGGTACATCCCACCTCTCTTGGTGGACCCCGCTGCAGTGCTGTGACTACGTGCTCTTGAGACTGGACTGGGCGTACTTACAGCACTCCCACTGCTGGCCTCTGATTGGCTACTCCCTGCACTCCCACTGCTTGTCTGCGTGGAATAGGTGATGTTTCGGTTTCGGTTCGCATTCCGATCCAGAGTTGCAATGTCCACACAATTGAGGCGTCGCAGTTTGTCTTCATCAAGACCCTCTTTCAGTACAGGCCCGCTGATCTCCAGCCTACCTTGCCCAGCTACACCCTTCTTTTTGCGCTTGGAGGATGCATTGCTGGTGGTGCGTAACCGCAAGCTTTCCATGCGCTTCAAAAAACTTTTTGCTCTTGAACGTGTGCTTTTTTCAGCACCGCTGCTTATCAAGCTTGGTTTTACATCAAATGCAAAGGTGCCGCGTTCAAGCGGTGATGGAACCCCGTCAGACAGGGAGTCTTCATTGGCACCTGACGTTCCAGAGGAGCAAACACTAGCAACTGAGCTTGCCCTGGTTGTGGTGGCTGTGTTAGCATTGGAGATGGTTGTAGCAGGGCTGGACGGTACAGTGGTACTCAGGGATCCTCCTCGACCTCCACTACCAGCACTGTGCAGAGAGCCCACCTCTGGCTGCTCACTAAGATCAGTTAAGACGCTCTCTGAACTAGCATTAACTCCCTCCTTTAGAAGGGGTCCTCTGGCAAATCGATCATCTTGGGAAAGAAAGGGTGTGAAGGAGCCAGTGTCTCCAGCTGGAGGGGAGAACACATCCAGGTCCAGCTGGTCCAGGCGAGACCAACGCTTGCTGTCCCGTTGGAAAGTCCAACGGCCACTTATAGCACATGGCTCGTCCTCATCAGAGTCCTCACTCTGAAATAATATGGAAGAGAGTTATATCAATACTTTAATATCAATGCAACTAAGTATACTAATGACTCAATTCTTATTGTCACATTTGAAAAAGTAAAGACAAGTAATGTGAACCTTTAGGGCCAAATTGATCTGATTCATTCCATCACTTCATGAATCTAGCATTGTGAGGAGAATCAGCTTGCTCAATCTGTGTGCATGATAAGGTATCATATGCATGAAACCAGGGTCCACTAAAGGGAAAAGCTGTTGTGGTTGGCTTAACCATGTCACAGCCTAGTCACATGTTCACCATTCCCTCTCTCCGCTTTACTCGGGTTAATCTATCTCCTCCCTGAGGGTGGTAGAGATGGAAGGAAGGGGGTGGTGGACACAAAATTCCAGGCCAGCTCTCAGGGTTCACACCCCAGCCTGAGAGGGCAGGTCTGGTCCCATCCCCCATCAATGCAATCACCTCAACCAAGCCTGGAGAACCACGTCTCCTGTGATGGGACTCCTGGACAAAGGGGTTGGACGGGAGGTGAAAATATTTGAGAGCTACATGTTTGTGCCGCAATGGCAGATCTCTATCACCAATTATAGATGTAGAGTTCACAGCCTGTTAAAATGGTTTGAAATAATTATGCAATTTCCTAAAGAGATTAGGGAGTTAAGTAATTCTAAAGTATAAAACTGGTTGACAAGTTAACTTAGTTGATATCAGTTTAGGTCCTAAAGCCTTGACAAAACAGTAAAAGCAAAACTAGTCGGCTGACTAACAGGGGGTCGTGGGATCCCAAGGTGTCTCCTTCACGGTTCATAATAACGGAGGCGACGAAAGTTCGTAAAACTTGGGTTGTTATTTTATGACCCCTGAGGGCAAGCCTTTGATCAGAAGGAAAGAAGACCTGGTGTGCAATGTTCCTTCACTGCCCACCAGAAAATCCACTATTAATTCAAAAAGACTGTTTTCACTTTAAAATAAGCCTTATGAACAGGAAGACAAGAAACAGAGGAGGACCCTACAGAGGCCACCTGAACAGATCAATGCATTCCAGGAATGGTTTCTGCTTGTATGTTTGAAAAGGGCAGATCACTTCCTCAAGTCATCTCCTGACCTCTACCTTTGACTCCATCAACACAAGATGACACTAAAGGGTCATCAGCTTTCTTAACAGGACGCACACTTGACAAGGCTGCCATTGTTCAGACTTACAAGTTTTAAGAGCAGAAAAAGAAGCTGCAGTCAGACATGACGCTTATCTTCCTAAGCTCCCTGTTGTGGTTACATAGTTGGATTGTTTGTTGTTGCATTCTTCACTTGCATGTAGTTTGAGTCATGGCTGTGGGGCAGTCTTACACTATACATGCTCATTCTTAAACCGCACTGACAGAGTGACCAACAACCGACCGGCAGAGTGTGCATTCTCTTCCTTTTATGGTATGGAGGGGGGTTTAGGATGCGTATGGTAAGAAAAAAACGACAAACAGGAGTAAAGAAAATCGGAAGAAGGATGGGAGCTAACAAAGCCCTTTATTTGGACATAAAAGCCATTCGGCGCTGCCCTTGGGGCTTGAAAATGCTAAGAAAACAAGACCTTCCTTATAATTAACCGACACACAGTTAAGAATGAAATGATTTAGAATATAGAGAAATGGACACTTACTCTTTTTCTTTGAGGGGTGATCTCTAATCTCATAAGAGCGCACTTGTTTAGGGTGTTCAGTCTCCTGCAATACACACACACAGAGATAAATGAGTAAAACAGTGACAGTCGTTTTTCAAGCAGATACTTTGAAAAGAACCATGGGGTCGCAAACAAAGGCTAAATCCAGTCATTAGCCTACAAACAGACTTTGCCACAGTCAAAACTCTGGACAGAGACAGAGAGCGCAGGGGGGCAGAGAAGGGATAAGCAAGAGATACAGAATGAGATAGATGGAGACAGAAAAGGATGAGAAGAGGATGAGAGAGGTGGGAGCCAAGCCGGATAATGAGCTGCCGAGGGATAAACTTCAGATTAAGGAGGAAGACAGACGGACAGGGAATAAAAAAGGAAGAAAAGAAAAAAGGAGGTAGAAATCTGGAGTGGCAACAACAATACAACAAAAGAGACGGAAAGCTTATCCCAGAAGCCACCTGGTTGGTGTCATGTGACCCTGAGTTTGGGGCTGTTTGTCTGCATCAGGGGGCTGGCACCAGAAAATGGCCTCCAGATGTCTGTGAGCTCCAGCTGGTCTCTGATGGACCCTTGTCCGAGTCCCTAACTTTCTCTTTTTTTTTTTCTTTAAATTATTCTAAGATAATCAGTTTATATATATATATAACTAAACTCAAATCAAAATCAGCTCACTATGAAAGTCTGACAATGCAAGAAATTCATGTTTAAATGTGTGTTTTTTTTTTCTTTCTTGAAATTGTAATCTGGTTTTAGGGGTTTTGCAACCATACTTTGAGGATAAAATATATAACTGTGTCTATAAATGAGCAAAATCTGACAAATTCTTCATTTGGGTAAATGCGAGTGTCTCACCTGCACAGGGCCTCAATGGCATCTTGATCCAAGAAGTCATGATCTCTGGTAACTGAAGAAATCTCAATCGGGAACTGACCGTCTGAGAAAAGAGAGGACAGAAGGGAATTGAAAAGGAATTGAATATAAACATAGACCCAATAAACATGTTAAAGTGTATTTATATGTGGAAGGGGGGCTGTTGGCAGCAAGTGGAATGTGTGCCTGCCCTCTATCATACACACACACTCACATACGCACAAACCTCCCCTCCTCCGGTGTTGAAAAGGTAGAGGAAGTACGTCTTAGCCAGCCAAACAAACACAGCTGCAATACTGCAGCACTCAACAGTGGGAGGTGTGTGTGTGTAGGAAGGGGGTGCTGGAATCACAATAGGCACTCAGCAACCCTCAGAGCACCCAGACTGTCTTTATTAACTCAGTGTTTAATAACTAAAATGCTCATTAATTTTTTTTTTGGTGGGAAACTAACAACCCTATTTACTTTTCAAGGCCAAACAGCTTTCCAATCTGTGTGTACGTGAGTCTGTACCAGTGAGCAAGGGATAACATGATTATTTTATTGCCTTGAAGACCTTTACCTTACTGTACTGGCTTTCTCTTATCTATAGTGGCGCAATCATGGCAGGCTAGTCACACTCAGATTTCTGAAACTGATAACAAACCCCTTTCACGTGGTGCAACGGTTGGAATCAGTAGGTTAGAAGTGTGTGATGTTGGACACCGAAGGTGTGGTGCTATCTGATATATGATTCTATCCGAGTTTTATCAAACAGTTATTTTTTTCCTATAAACAGATAATGCCACCTCTGCCTAATCATTAACACACCTTAGGTGCTGCTTAGAGATTGAGAGAAAAAAAAAATCAGATTAGGTAAGGCATTAATTGCCACTGAAATGCGCTTTGATCATGAACTGGTGTGTCCTCGACAAGTGTCCTACCTTCATAAAGCTGAGCGTACTGTGGAAAACCTGCAGCCCTCAGCCATGTACACGCCTCCTTCGCCTCAATTTCTGTAAGAGAGAGAGAGACAAACAAACAAATCAACAAAAATCACATTGTGCGAAGCATTCACAACCAAATCTTTGAGTGGAAACACTCAAGATTGCACTACAGTGTAATGTTTGAGACAGCAGTGCTAAGTGGCCATCCAAAGCAGTCAGAACTGTTGTTGGGGCGGTGAAGAGGTGCCACATCCCTGTCCATTAACTTTAAACGGTCCTTTAGACGCCACATGCCAAATGGCAAACACCATTGAAGGCATCTTGACTCCTTCTAGAGGTCCACGTGTTGTTTCACACAGCAACGTGTCAGAATTAGAAGTTTAACTGCGATTCTGTCACTTAAGATGATTGTCTGACTAGCGACACTTACTCCGTGTACTTGCTTCAAATGCTTTTCCAAGGTGATGTATGAAATTACAAAACGGAGTATGTTAAAAGCTCATCAACAGTTCCAGAAAGTTAATATGGCAAGTTTTTGTTTATTGGACTATGTGATGGTGAATGGGCAGATAAGGATCTAAAAGATTGCTGAACTGAACTCAAGCAGGCATGACGCAGGAACTGGCGAGTTACTGAGATAGCAATCATTCCTGATAACCATTGTGCCCTTGAGCGAGGCACTTAACCTTAGGTTGCTCCAGGGGGACTATCCCGTTTTAATAAAAAGCATCAAAAGTCTTGTGTTCAGGTGCCACAGAGACCCTGTTAGCGCCCTCTAAAGGTGTAACACAGCTAATTCAGTTCTCCACTGGCAGTGCTATGGTCTATCACAAGCAGAATCTACACAATTACAGCTCACAATAGGTCGTAATCAGCAGAGAGGGACCTCTCGCTTTTCTCAATGGCTAATTGCACACATTCCCGACTCCTAAAATTCCAATTATTCTAATTGCAGTGATTGGCATGATGCCTTACACAACTGAAAGGCCACCTGAGATAGGTTCCCCATCATTTCAACAGAAAGGCCGGGGATTAACTGAAAGAGACGTGAAAAAAAGACGTGCGTAAAAAGACACTGCCGACTTTGCCCAGAGGAAAGGACGCAGACTCTGTCTCTACTAGCAGAGATACGTGACTCCCCACTCGAACATCCGTGAGAGTGACGGCACACGACAACAACAAAGGCACGCGATAAGGGAGGTCCTCTTGCTGGTGGAGAGCGAAGAAGAAAGCAGGAGAGACAGCAATGCAAAAATAACAGAAGCAAACTGACTTGACTGCACACATGCAACTGTATCTCAAATCCATCTCAAGAATCCACATGCACATGATGGGATTCCTTTCAAGCGAATGACAGAATTGTGCCCGAAAGCACTTTTTGGAGTTCGTGAACTTTGAGGAATGTCCTACACTTAAAATAATGACACACTTTTCTGGAATGGTCTGTAATGAGCGCTGTGGCTTCCTGTGTGTTTGCAGTGGGTAGGCACCACTGAAGACCATCCAACTGCAAGAATGTTAGAGGAATGTATGTATTTAAATGTAAATGACGGAGAGACACACAAACACACACAGGCTCCACGGCAGTGTCTCACCGACTGGCTTTTCCTTTCATCGGCAAGGTGTCCCCCCCACCTGATTACAATGGCCCGCTATCACACAGGTGCCTGTCTGACACCAAGTAAAGCTTTCTAACCAAGAGACGGCATCACGAAATCATGCAGAGACGGGTGAGATTACTAGGGTCTTTTCTCAGGAGAAGCATTTCCCAACCCTGTTCCTGGAGGCACCTCCAATACTATAAATTTTCAAACTCTTTCTAATCAAACACACTTGAGTCAACTCATCAGCTTATTAATGGAAACCCCAAGACCTGAAACGGAAAACTCCTGGGGTATGAACAAAAGCGAATATGGCGTAAAATGCAATCGCAAGCATGCCTTTTTAACCAGTTTTTCATATCCAAGGATTGCACACCTTAAGTCCAATTCCGTGCCGGCTGAGCTTCCGAGCAAGCTTGTTATGCCCGGAAAGCAAAACATATGAAGCTGTGTACGAAAACGATTACAAATGGTTGCTGTTTTACCGCCCCTAGTGGTTATATCTGTTGGAAACTACAATGATGTGTACTTATTGGTAGGTATTTCGCATCTTGCAGAAAAGTTCCCATAGATACGTTTTCGTCATGAGATCAGGTAGCACTAAGGATACATTCATCCCAGCTGTACACCCAAAAGACAAACTCTCTAACACCGCTGGATGTCACACAGATGAGCTCTGACTGTTTTTTCGCCATCTCAGCATTCAACACCATACACACATCCGTGCTTAAGGTTCGAACATGGGCCGCAAGCATAGAGTTTGTGTCTGTGTTGTGCGCGCACGTCGCATCCTGTGTTCTCCCCGCAAGTCTGTGTGGATCCCCACGCCAGGCGGCGACCACACTTCCCTTGCCTTTCCGAGGCCGACGGGAAGCCAATAAGAGCGGCTCATTCCACGGTTGCCATGGACACTTTGGAGGACACACCTCCTTTTGTTCAAGGCCAGATAATGGAGGCCTTCAGCGCCAACACAAACACAGAGAACGCCTTACATCCTGTAACACACACACGGAATGTCGAACGTTCGACCTCAGTGAGAATGCGAAATAGGTTGTTCCTCCCCAGTTAAGTAAACAGCCTTTGATTCTTTCTTGATTGTGCAGTAGATGCACTTATATTTAAAGGAAACTATAAATCTGAGTTAGAAACACATCAGATTAAGTAACTGAACTAACATTGTGTGCTGAAAGCCAGACTGACGTCAGTATTACCTCACAGAGTTGGACGTTCTAGCACTTCTTCCTCTTTATATAACACACAGCATGTTTCCAAGCCAAAAAAATATCCCAGAAGGCCTACATATGTCATTATTTCATAGATGAGAATTAAGTCATGGGTCACCTTAATTAATTTTGCAACAGTTACTATCTAATATGTCTAATATGTACTATCTAATAGTCATTATGGAAAAAAGTTTAAATAAGCAATGGACGATGTAATGCTGATATGTAATTATATTTAAAAACAGTGTCAATATATACATCAAATTGGATGTTTTTTTCTTCTCTTCCTTTTTCCTCTTTCCTTTCATCATATAGTTATGATTTAGTGCAAATAAAAGGGAACCAACAGTCATCACCGCCCCCTCCCATCTCTCTTCCTCTTTCTATCAGCCTTAATCTACAATCCATCTGCTTCATATCTTGGTGCCAGCCATCTAGTGGATGCATGACCTGTGACCTTTGCAATGCCATGGTGACCTGAGTGGAGCACACAGGATGTCTGGGCGGCATCCGTCACAGAAACATGCCTGCATGTTTTCTCCTTTTATCAAAACGTACAGTATTCACTCCACCTAAAGCTTCCGTTTGTATCAAACGAATGAAATTTTGATTTATGTTGATGAGAGAGGGGACATTTTAAAAAAAGAAACAGACAAGACAAAAAGGCAGACTACAGACTCCAGACCCAAAGAAAGACAGTCAGGCGTAATCTCTAAGGAGAACGTCCTATGAACCCGGCCAAAGTTGAATTCCTGCTAGCTGAACCTTTTTTGCCTTTTCTAAAATTACCCTTCATCCTCTCTTCTCTCTCCTCCTCTTCCTCTTTTTCCTGTCACAGGAAGTTCTCACAATCGCTGGCCGATGGTTCCTCAGCATGGGAGGGAGGAGGTGGAGGTGTGTGTGCGTAAGTTTAGACAGACCTCTCTGCTATGAAAGCAGAATCCAACACTCTTAAAAATAAAGTTTTCAAAAGGGGGTTTTTACAGCAATGATATAGAAGAATGTTTTTTGGTTCTAAATAATCTTTTTAACAATCTGAAGAACCCCTGTGGATTCAAGGATTAAAGCTTCTTCATGGAACCATGAAGATGTGAATCCAATTTCATTTCATAGCTTCAAGTGTATGTGGATTAATTTTAAGACTTTTGAAGCTGCAAATAGTGCTATGCTACTTAAACAGGCCCTGTTTCAAATGAATAGCACACAAACATCAATATCTAGTCTTTGAGTGGAACCAGGAGGAATTTTATCAGCGATTCATGTGACCTGATGTCCTATTTGCTAAACTGCCTCCAAGACACTGAGCTCTTTATCTTTCATCTTTCCACGCATACACTTTAAATCTGCAGATCAAGAGCAGTCATACATCATTTGTTGAGGATCACGCATATCATATTTTTGCATGGCTTTCTACAGACATATGGGGGTGGAGAGGGAGAGTCAGGTAGCTCTGAAAATGAGAAGATCCCCTCCATCTGCTCACAAACACAGGGGATCATGGGGTAACCCCATCACCACAGTCACTCAACACCACTATCCAACACTTTGGCCAGATGCGTCCATTTATGTCTGTCTCAGACTTTCTGACAGATTTAACATTAGCTATCAATGACCTGGAGCCAGCTCGGCCAGGTCTGGTGACTGGCCACTTTGTGTAACGCAATGCTGATCTCGGGTCAGATGATTAGATACGCTCAATGATATGCCACCCTATCCATTCCATTTATGATCAAAAGATCACTTAAAGAGGTGAAGAAAGAGAGACCCTCCTCTAATATGACAGAGGGCTTCTTATGCAACAACTGATCCTAAAGCAACAGCAACTAGTTAAAAGCATTTAGACCCAGCAATCAGACTGTTTCCAGGAGGCAATAAAGGAGATTTGTGGCCGCAATCCTGCCCACACTTCCAGAATTTTTTTATATGAAGGTTTCAGTGGATTTGGAGCCGTATAGGAAGTGTTTAAGAATGTGTGTTTTAGTCTCACAGCTCTTTTACTTGTATGTGAGTGAATCATGCTCACCAAAAACCATGATCATAGATTATCAGGAGTTGCATGTATATCAGCTTCAAAGTGACCTGATTGAAGCATGATTCTTTTCTTTGACCCCTAACTGACTGCCTTGGACTGCTTACTGCCTGATTGCCTGGAGTTAACATAACCCAAGGTTATCAACCTTTGCTTAGATAGGGGAGGGGAAAAAAGCAACATATATACTTTAAAATATTGCATTCTTTTTTGGAATGCAAAAGGAGGTTGCAATACTTATGAGATCAATTATGCAACTGAGTGAATTCTTTTTTATAGCTATGGGTAATTTTCCATAACACAGACAAATTACACTATATATATATATATATATATAGTGTAATTTGACATATATATATATATATATATATATATATATGACAGATGAAAACAAGCAGAGTTCACGACTGTGTACAAACAGCAGAAAGTGTCAGCATGCCAGTGTCAGCATGCCTATATATATATATATATATATATATATTACACACACACATACACTATATATACACATATATATAAGCTTAGCTAACTGTAAACTAGCTAATCGTAAAGATGTTTTAAATAAAGATATTTATTCTAGTCTTTATTCTATATTTAGTCTAGTGAGTAGTGCGATAAAATGAGATAAGATTTGTGATGTGTAAATCTATAAACAGGGAGAAAGTACTTTTTCTTGTTTTTAGTATTGGTCCCACATTGATCCTAACAGAACACTCTTAAGAAGCGAACTGTTGCTATGGTGACCTCCCCAGGCCACTTAGTGTCTGTCCATTTAGCGCATTCTGGCTATTGAACTTATCCAAATTTGGCTACTGAAGCGCTGTTTGAATACAGTTATACTTGCATGTTTTTTTAACACATTAGATATTGTTTAAACCCCCACTCTTCAACACAAAAAAAGATGCCCGAATGCGCCTTCAGAGGAGAACAGCGCGCTCTTCGGCAATGCCAGGTTTTTGCACAACTTCCTCAACACTCTGCATTTAGGCTGAATGAAAACGCAGACCAACACTGACGAAATCTTATCTCTGAACTATGTGAAATCCACGTAAACCCAATGGAGACGTGTCGAGATTCAGGGAACGCGAGGGGAGATTACTTATCGGACAGCCTGGAGCGCCGGCAACGCGTGAAATCTCACGCACCACCCAAATAATTGCACTCTTAAACTCCAAGCTTTAGGAAGATATTAACATCTAAGAGAGAAGAAAATTATAGAGCACTCCACTAATTCCACATTCAGTATAACATATCCGCGTCTACATCTTAACATGTTACATATTATAATGCTATTATAACTGTCCCTACAGTGCGGTTGAGTGGTGACTTTTGCGGGGTTTGAATCGGCAGCTTTTCGGTGACCAGCTCAGTTTGTTTATTACAAATGCAACAGGACCCCAAAACATACCTACAAGTTGAATAGAAATCCATAAGCAATATAATCACATAGCTGTTACAGGCAAATACAGAATACAGTTTGAGAACTTATGTCAGGCATGGTCTGAAGGTAATCTGACTGAAATCTGTAGGATTATTACTGACAGCAAACCGTATTGCATGGTTCTACTGAAATCACTGTTCATTATAATGGACATCAGAAAACAAATGGAATAAATGTAGCTCTTCAGTACGATATTATAACTTGTCTGATAAATGTGACCTCTCAAATTGACTTCAAGTCAAGTCAATCAGTCAAACTATTATTTCAGTCGTTCAGGATGCGATATGTCATTCATGTATTGATGTAGCGGCATCTAATCTAAAAATCCATTTTGACTTTTGGTGCCTCCAAATGAAAAAAGAAGTTTAAAACACTAGTGAAAAGTGACTCATTGAAATATATACTGCGTCTAAAGTCACATAAACAAACAAATAAAAATCTCAACAGACAAATGCTTACAATTTGTAAATACTTAAAATAACATAAATACTTACGAGTAAGGATCATGTTGTGTTTTCTATAAATCGCGATAGTCCCGCTGCGATGTGCTTCACGAGTCCTCTTCGTTTTATTCCAACATTACAGCGAAGCTCGCATAGTATTCCAATTATAGAGGCGAATTCGGAAAATAACATATATATATATAAAAAAAAACAAGTTCCTCCGAACTAAATAACGTTTATAGAAGGTCCGAAGACCAAACAGAAAAAAATATATCCATGACTGAGTTCCTTTCCTGTCTGCTCAGGGGGGAAAAATTCCTCACTCCACCGGAGAGAGCTGTGTTTGAAACGCCTGCGAACTGGCTGGCCCGCGTGTGAATGTGAATGAACAGACTGATTCACTGTTTAGGAATGGGAGGCTGGGAGAAGGCTCCACCTCCCCGCCCAGGACAGCCTCAGGTGGGCTTTCGCTGCTTTAGACGGGGAGGTGGAGCTACTATTCAATTCCCAAATCCTGCTTTACTGACATGATTGTTTATATTCGAGACTTTTGCCACAGAGAACTGTAGAAACAATAAAATGAGTGACAGTAGTGGAAAATGTTAGTACAAAAATAAATAAACGTTAAAAATACATTATAAGCATTACATGAAAAACACATGAATGCACATTAAAATCAGTAAATACTACGCCAAATACATGACTCTTCTGGGCTGGTTAATTTAAACGAATAAAAAATAAATAGCGCCACCAGTATATTCCGATTCGAATAGCATAAGCATTTTTTTAAATCAAAAATCAGCTTATGAATAAGTCAAAGCCGTGCTGAATTAATTACTGAACTGCCGACATTTGATAAAACGAGCAGCCTAATACCCAGGAAAACTGTAAAATTGTTAAAAAAAAATGTTAATCAGGCGTTAATTTCATTTACATTGGAAAACGTATATTACGCTTCTAAAGTGTTCCTTTATTGGCAGTAAAGGAAAATTATAAAACTTAATTACGACAAAATGATTAATTAATAGTCTACTAAATTAATCAAAAATAAAGATAAACATATATCTTACCACTGCGCGTAAACGTGCGCATTACGCATCACCTATTAAATTAATACGCGTCTATTTTAAAGTTTCCTAAAAATATTTTACAGCCTATTCTAAATCAGTCTGAAACTGCCAAGTTCTTTTTTTTCAAGCGGAATCAAAACCATCCAAAAGTGAGAGTGAGTTGGAATACTGCTCATTTGGCTGTGTTGGGTACTTAACTACTTTAAACTGTAATTAAAACGGCGCGCCGTTAGCATATCATTAGAGGTCTTCATTAAGTAGTGGGGACGTTTGAAAGCCGCTATTGTGGGACATGATGTTGTGAAAGGGGAAGACAATGAGTCCGTTCTGCTATGGTAATTCCAACAAGCCCCATCAACAGGCGTCCCTGATTCTCGCCTCGTCCTGCACGCACGCACGCTCATAGACACAACGGTGCAACAGTAGCTAACAGAGCAAGACCTTCTATTGTGTGAGGAGCTCTTATTGAGATCAAACAAGCTTATGGTCCTCTCTGCAGCTTCCTGCTTTAGAAGTCAAAAGAAAGTCATGTTCACTTCCTTTTGGCAGTTCAAATAAAATTATGACAAAGCTTCAGTGGAGACTACTTATATTCACGCAAGCCAGAAGTCAGTTTTATGATTATAATTAAGCTGTTTAGAATGGAATAGACTAGTTTAAAGGTTACATAATACTACTCTGACCCTAATTACTTTAAAATACATTTGCTCAAAATAATATATACTATGTAAAGAATACATTTTACATAGTTTCGAGTGTGTAGCAAAATAGTCGGCAAAATTTGGGATTTAGGGCTACTCGTCATAATTGTGAAAGTTATGTGCATCATGTCATCGTTAAACTGCTCTCTCAGTCATCTTGTGTCCGTTAACATCCTCCACCTTATGTTTCATTTCATTTCATACCGTATTGGAGAGAAATGAAGCTGCAATGTTGATCTGCTAGTCGCATGTCTTTCCTGCCGAGAACTCTCTTCAGGCGTTTACATAATGATGCATTTAAAGGTAAAGATCAAACCTACGTTGATAAAAGTTCACAGTGTTACCGCAGATGAAATATAATGCGCTTAGGATTAAATACATATGTTTTAATCAGGTTAGATGTTGATTATTAATCACTTAAACTCTTTTAACCAGACCTCTCTACTTAACCGTCAGTTTTGCATATCTGCCATATTTATAGTTTTTTAACACTGTTTATTCGTGTTTGTAGTTCTGAATCTAATACTTGCACAACGCAAAATCGGCTATGGGCAATAAACAGTCAGGGTACCTTTGGATTATTCGTTTTAACATAATACGATTTTGAATACTATAGTATGGACAGTAGGTGAATTGGGAAACAGGATTCGATTCCATTTGATTCACAAAGGAGAATCATGGCTAGACATTTTATTGATATCCAGTCAATTCATCCAGAGATGTAAACTCATCAAGGGTGGAAAAGGTGACAAAGATGCCTTTTTGATGCATGGGAAAGACTTGTTTTTCTTATTCTTGTTTATGTTGTTGTTGTCATAATTTTTTAGGAGTGACTAACAGAACAAATGAGTGGGTTCACACCTGTAATTAAATGAGTTTGTCACTCCTGAAACTTTGAAACTCTGAAACATGACACAGAAACCTTTTCTTTGAGTGCTCCCTTTATAACATGGCTGACTGAGCTCATTTGTGTGAAAACTCTTGTTATCTATACTACACACTAAATGTCATATTTACATCACATCTATTCTTAGTTTGTTGTAATGAGAGCATTTCTGAGTGTAACACTCAAAACAAAAACTCGTTTAATGTTTTGAAGATATTGAGTGGATTCTGACTAATCTACAGTAAATATCTCTGATTGGCCATGGCTTGCAACAGACATGCCTGGGATTGACTATAATACTCAATACTAAATGATTCCATTTTAAAAGCTCACTGGATGTACATGAATCACACAAATGACCTATTTTGGATTCAAAATGGCACATTTTGTTGGCAAATTTTCCTGTTCCCTATTTCCCTGTTTTAACCATTCTATATAGTATAAAACACAACACCTGAATGACTGAATCTGCAGAGATTATGAATTGTGCAATCAGTGCACACTGTGCTATCCCATTATGACCACAGGAGCTAAGTAACCTGAAACACTGAAAAATACACTGTTTACATTATACATGCTGTAAAAAGTATGGACTATGCTGGCCATAGTCTCTACAGTCTCTCTTGTCTGAATCTATAAAACAGTGTGGTGAGTATCTGATTCACAAGCAAAAACTTGTGCATTATTGCCAGGGAAAATGCCTTTACTTGTGGAAGCTCTATCTCAGCCTTTATTCCTCACTCTTCAGAAATTCAGCAACTGCATTCAGACATGCCAGAAAGAATGTGTGTGAGAGATGTGTGTGGTTTTGAAACTGACTCATCAGATTCATCACTCTTTTCCAATCTCTCATCTTCACGTCTGACCCTCCTATTCTTTTTTAATCCAGCCTGGCAATTCTTTCTTGCAAAAAAACAAAAACAAAAAACAATTTCATTCTTAACATAAAATAATAATGATAAGAATAATAATAAAATTGATGAGTTACATTTATCAAAAAAAAGTTTTTGTTCATAATGACTGTCCAAAACAATGCTGGACCGCACTAACTTTCACTGAATGACTGAATGAATAAAAATAGATACATAAAACAATTAAGCAAATAATAAAATAATAAAATAAAATAATAAATTAAAATAAATACAAAACAAATAAATAAATCAAAACAAAACATTGAACCACATGAACTTTTATTAATTAAATAAATAAACAATTAAATAATAAAATATAATAATAATACATTAAAAAAATGTTATTCAAGTAGTAGGTCAAATAAACACAGGATGAATAAATAATAAAACAGATTTTATTTTGGAGTGAACTATTCCACATTCTGTGTGTCAGCAATAACCCAAACAATGTCTAGCTACACTTAAATTTTCACCCATGGTTTGAGCAAAAATTCCAACTGCTAAAAATGTGGTGCACAGAAAAGGACAGTGGAAATGGCTCGAACTGAAATTATATTTTGTGGACATTATATTTAGCAGGGTGCCATTGCAAATTAAAGGCGCATGTAAGAGACGCCACCCTAGCGCTGTCTGAAGTTCACCGGATCCTGTACTCCTACTCCCACAATGCTTTGCCTTTCATAGAAACAGAAAATATGATCACCACTGAAAATTTAGCAATTTGTATTTTTATGTTAGAGTGACACCTTCATTCCTATATAAGTTCAGTCAGGCTCTCTATTTTGGGTTAATTTTAGTTCTTAAGGGCTGTAGTATAAATGAACAGAATACTTGAATGTATTTGTGTGGATGCGTCACAACAGGCCACTACAGCAAATCCCAAAGTAAGACAAAGGGAAGCTACAAAAGAACAGAACTGCTATTATCAGCTATTTATACACCAGCACGGGCTCAAAACAATCAGAAATAGAACTGAGCAGGTGTGACCATGTGCATTTCTGCACACCGCATATTTAAGCTGTGGAGAAAAGCCGATGTATTTTTGTTTGCATTCGTGCATGCTAAACAAATGAGGACCTTGTGCATTAGTACATACTGTATTTCACCAGACCACAAAAGCTGGATGTGTATGTACAGAATGTGCCAGCTTTAATATCCAGAGGATAAAAGCAGGAAAAAGCCACACACAGACACACACAGACACACACACACACACACACACACACAGGCACCTCTTGCCCTGTTCTTACTGACACGTCTCAAGCTCTTCTACGTGCACACAAACACACGTACACCGACAACAAGAAAGAGACACATACATTACTAAACAAACAAAAAAAATCAAGCGTATGTAATCTTTTGAACAGGGTCATTTTTATAAATTCAACTATTATTTTCTCTTGTGGACTACACTGTAAAAAACAATTTGTTGTGTCAACTTAAAATAATTTGTAACCTGGCTGCCTTAAAATTTTAAGTTCAGTCAACTCAAAAAAAGTTTATTCAACTTCAAATGTTAAATTTTACTAAGTGACAACTTAGATATTTGAGTTTAGTTAAGTGTAGCAAACACAAATATCTAAGTTGTTACTTAGTTAAACTCATCATTTCAAGTTGACTAAACTTATTTTAGTTGACTGAACTTAAAAGGCAGCAGGGTAACAAACTATTTATTATATTATTTATTTTTTACAGTGTATATGTAAACATCTTTTATGTGAAATATCTTATTCAGGTCAGTATTAAAAAAATAACATGCATTTTGTACGATCCCTTTTATTTTGGTAAAAAAATATATATATATTTTGCAGATTCTGAAAGGTGTGTGTAAACTTTTGACCTCAACTGTAAGTGTTGGAATAGTGTTTAGAAGTGCTGAATGTTTAAATATACTAATATTGAAGCATTTCTGATCATTTGGTAGGATCATCCAGTAACACTTTACAATATCTCATTTGTTAACATTAGTTAAAAGGGTAGTTGACCCAAAAATGAAAATTCTGTCATTAATTACTCAACTTCATGTCGTTTCAAACCTGTAAGACCTTCGTTCATCTTTAAAACACAAATGAAGATATTTTTGATGAAATTCGAGAGCTTTCTGACCCTGCATAGACAGCAGTGCAACTGAAATGTTCCCAGACCCAGAAACGTAGTAAGAACATCTGCAAAATAGTCCATGTGACATCAGTGGTTCAACTGTAATTTTATGAAGCTAAGAGAATGCTTTTTAATTGCAAAGAAAACAAAAAATAACAACTTTATTCAACAATTCTTCTCCCTCAAGTCACCATCTGCCAGCATTATCGAAAGCCCCACATGAACACACAGACAGATTTATTTTCATTTATTACATTTTGAACTGACATTTGGATATGTCATCACATCAACGAGGTCAATTTTTATCAATGAAATAAGCAGTAAATTTTCTGCTCTCCCTATAATTTTGAACAGTCGCTTGATGTTAGATTTGCTGACTAGCAAAATCTCCCTACATTTTCAGAAGGTGGCGTAATTTATAACTGGCTGCTTTGGCGGTCCCCCAATCCATTCCTGATTTTTCCATGAGCTAAACGGTATTACGTGTATCAGAGGCATTAGTGTACACAGCTGTTATGGAGATATACACAGAGTGCAGGGATGGAGGACTTCTGGCTCTCCTCAGAAGCTGTCTGGAATCCAAGAGGCCCTGAGGGAGATAGACTCTGAGATAGACTCTCTTCAGCATGAATTCAATAGAGTCTGACAAGTCTGAGATGCAGAATATTTGCCCATAATGGAGGTTAAAAGGTGAATGTATGTGCTAGCGAGCATGTGTAAGATGATTTATGTATATGCATGTGTTGCTACGCCACATGCGTGTCCAGAAAATGGCCAACAAATGTTTAGCGGTAACAGTGGCGGTATTCACAGACCATCAGTCAGCAAGAGATGAGCCAGATATGGCACTGACTCAAAAAACATACATAGAGTCTTGTAAGTGTGTGAGAAAGTCACATAAGGTCACAGATTACTTAGTATGTCAATGAAGTTAGCAACTACGGGATGGAAAATTATATTGTTTATGCATTATGATAGAGCCGAGAAACATGATTAAGTATTAACAATATAATTATATTGCTGAATCCATATTTGAGCCATATGTCTTGGCAAACTTGACCACATACGCCAGAAATACTTTACCTTCTACGGATTTCAGGTGTGAATCACATAAACCACTGTCCTCCACAGGTCTCCATTCCAAATGCATTTGCAATGCTTTTAAGCATTCCCAAAGTAAACCATTAGCTGAGTTTAGATGATCTGATTTACAGATCAGTTTTCTTTGCGGGCACATGACAGAGAGGAAGGGAGAGGAGACAGTGATGCATTCAAGCTTCTCATCCAATAACAAGCTGATGTGCAATATGTGTGCTACTAATTACAGTGAACCTTAAAATACATGATGTGTCAAAAAGGTAAAAAAAAAAAAAAAAAATTAATTTGCTTAAAAAGTTATTCACTCTCAGGCCATCCAAATAGATGAGTTTGTTTTGTCATAAGGACAGATCATCACAGTAATCTACAAATATTCACAATACTCCTGTCTATCAGTTATCATAATCTGAATCAAAAAAATGTATTTTTGTAATAAATCCATCAAGACATTTTTAATCTCAAACCGTTGCTTCCAGCTAAAATACTAGTCCATTATCCATAATTTATCCAGTGAAAAACACATTTGAAGCAAATATGCACGTCAAGCAGTTTACTATGGACGCCTGTTTCTGCCACTGAATAAAAAAAAAAGATTATTGCGACTTTTTTTCACAATTCTGAATTTTTTGGTTAGAATCACATGATACAAACTCACAATTCTGACTTATTTTCTCAGAATTGTGAGATGTAAACTTGCGATTGCAAATTATAAAGACAGAATTGCAAGATATAAACTCACAATTTGACTTTTTCTTAGAATTGTGATATAAACTTGCAATTGCGAGTTATAAAGTCTGGTTTTGAGGGAAAAAAAGACTGATATGTTCTCAGTGTTTATATCTCACAATTCAGACTTTATAACTCACAATTGCGAGTTTATTTCACACAATTCTGTGAAAAAAGTCAGATTTGTGAGTATATATCTCGCAATTCTGACTTTATAAAGTCAGATTTGCAAGTTTATATCTCACATTTTTGAGGAAAAAAGTCAGAATTGCGAGTTTGTATCACACAGTTCTAAGAAAAAAAGTAAGAATTCTGAGATATAAACTCGCAATTGCAAGAAAAAAGTCTACAGAGGATCCATTGGTGAGCAAGTGATGTAATGCTACATTTCTCCAAAACAAATGCATCTACTCATCTTGTATGACTTTGAGGGTGAGAAAAAAAAAAGTTGGGTTAACTTGGGTTAACTATCCCTTCAATGTGATATACAAGTAATATGGTCAAACTAGTTACTATTCACCACATGACAAAAAAAGTCCATAGTCTAGTGTCAGTCTAGCAATATTTGAAGCAGAGCTCACAAGAAGACACTTTCAAGCTAAGCAGCTTTCTGTCTGTCAGCAAGCCTTCACGTGAACAACTTGAACCCTCAACTCAACCCTCAACAACTTGAACAAATCAGTGTGGGGAAATCTTTCACCCTTACACAAAATTCCTAAGTGCATGGCCTTGCTATTGAAATTACTACATTTGACTTGTGATATTTTGCCAAATGTAAATGTGGATGCACCTTAAGACAATATCTTTCTTGGTCATGAAAGAACTTTTTTTGATTTTGTCATATGTAATAGACTAACCTATTTTGTGTTTTGGATGCTGGTCTCCTGAATATTCTACCTGAACTAGGCTATATCTATAACCAACTTGCTAGAAAGGAAAGTCAAATGGTTTTGGAACAAAATGAAGGAATATAAATAAGGATAAAACTATGCATTTTAAGAAATCCCTCAATTAGCAAAAAATAGCCTGACATGTTCTCCCCTGACTGAAGCTTATCTATTCCTCATTAAAGGCACAATATGTAAGTTTTCAAGTTTTCATATTCAAAAGAAACAAGAAACAAAGGTGCAGTTTGATGATGCCATGATTGAGCGTGGAATCATGGGAGTTGTTGTCTTCATCCTGACAGCCGATGCAATCCGATGGGACTCAGGCAGAAATCATGTTCATGGATGAGCTAATGTATTAAAGACTTATTAATGTCACTTTAGTACAAATAATAAAAAAGCAACACTGTTTTATTATACTAGATACATCTGAGTGTGTTGAAGTGTTGTTGTAATGCTACTCTGTGCGTTCGTCACCTGTCTGATAAAATGCATAACACATTAAAGCGTCTTTGGGGTTTCCATGTTTTCTACAAAATAAAACCCTGAAAATTGAGGGTGTATTGGCAGGCGACACAATGACACAGTCCGTTACACAATAGCTAAAATTGCTTATTTCTCTGGATTTAAACATTCTTCGGAACTTTTGGGATAATCTAAGTTCACAAGTCAGCAAAATATATAACACTGTTCTAGTGGTTTTTGGATATTTTAATTAAAAAAATCTGACTTATTGTAACAAATATACAGATCCCTTGTTTGGTTTTGTTTTGTATGGCACATTTAAAAGAAGCTCCATGTATGCTCCATCTCTGCCACACTTTGTTCAGTTCTCGTTTTCATCTCGTTCTCACATTCCTGGCTATATGAGGCTATATTCGAAGACGGCTGTGTCTTGAGTGTTCTCAGCTGGCTGGACGGCATAGTTTTCCCACAATGAAAGTGACAGGACTCTTTGAAGCTATAATAACTATTCTGCTTTATGGATACTGAAGTGCACAAATGTCCCATAATCCACTGACCAAGCCAAATGACCTCTGGCTAAGGGAAACAAGTGCATTATGTTGCTTAAACAACTCTGAAATCCACTAGAGGTTTGGAAATAAATTAGGGAACGCAAATAGTGTAATATGTTACAACTGGAGCAAAATTTTAGCACTCAGCATTGGATAAATACTTTCAAGCATTGTTATTCTACTGTTATTCTAATATATAAACAAATATTTCTGATGGTAGATTTTAAGGCTAAGGCTCAAATCATGCAGTGGTAAAGGAATTTATAAATATAATTATGCAACAGTTCTCATTCTTTAATCCGATTGGCCAAACAGTGTTCCATCTGTATTTGGGTCGTTTCTAGACCAAAGTATGTAGGTGGAGTGATGTTGTATTTTCACAATTGTGACCCTTGACCTCAAAACCAGTCAAAAAGGTCAATTTTATGAAATTGAGATTTACACGTAAATACCTAAATAAGCTTTTCATTGATGTATGGTTTGTTAGGATATGACAGTATTTGGCCGAGATACAAATATACCTGTGCTACTTACGACTGGTTTTGTGGTCCAGGGTCACAATTGTGTTGTTGGTCTAAATAATAATGTGCCAAACCACAGCCATGTTGATATTCTGTTTCCTATTGTGATATTGCCGACATACATATGTGCAGAAAAACAAAGCAACACATGCACACACTTGCATTACCACTCGCTCACTAGAAATATGTGTGCATTTGGGGCAACGAACCCACTGCCTCCAAATAATGGCTCATATTTTTTTAATTAGTCATGCATGAAGAGAAGAGATTACAGATGGTTTGCTTTAGTCGGCAGACACATGCAGAGACAATCGTGTATCAGCGTGTGTGTGTGCGAATGTGAGCGTGTGGAAGCCGGTGAGAAGAGAAAGAGATCAAGAGTTCAACATAAGAGCAAACAATGAAGTAGCCACAGTAATGTTTACTTTTCTTCAGCTCAATTGACTTAGTCTCCTTTTATGTAACTCGCATTACCATGGCTCATTTTTGGATCTCCGTTTTTCTCTCATGCTGGGCTTCTGGTAATAACTCAAACAGTTGTCATCAATCTCCCTCACTGGAAATGTGTGATCCTGCCCTCATATAGATTCTCATCAACACTTTTTTAGCTGCTTCAGCTGCCTTTGAGTCTTCAGCAGGCATGGTTCATTTCATATAATTGATGTTTAATGAAGAGATTTGCTGGTGGAGAGTCGAAAACTAGAAAGCCTGGTAAATCTTTCCAGGCTTTACTTGTCTCCCTGAGCCAAATCATGATAATATGATTTTGCATTTCTTAATGACTCTGAACAGATCCTCTAACTCGTAGATCGTAAACTACGGTCAATTTAAAGTCAGTGTTAAAAAAACAAACTCAAGCGTAAGCTGAAATGGGTTTTAAAAGAGGATTCCTTTAGCGTACAGTGAACTGCACTGTTTTGTGAAATGTTCAAAAATACTACATAGAAGTCTAGTCAGGAAACCACTGGCATACTTCTACATGACTAATAAAAAACAAACAAATGACTGCAGAGTTAAAAAAAAAAAAAGGAATATTTCAAGCTCTAGTGTAATCCTTGGAAAATTCCAAAGACACTTGCTTGTTTTAAAGAGTTAAAGGGATAGTACACCCAAAAATGAAAATTCTGTCATTAAGTACTCACCCTCATGTCGCTTCAAACCCGTAAACGTTTGTTCATCTTCGGAACACAGATTAAGATATTTTTGATGAAATCCAAGAGTAAGGACATTGTTAAAATAGTCCATGTGACGTCAGTGTTTCAACCGTCATTTTATGAAGCTACGGGAATACTGTGCGCAAAGAAAACAAAACAAAACAAAAAACTTTATTTAACAATTTCTTCTCTTCCCTGTCAGTCTTCAATGCACATTCACATCACGGAAGAGATTGATGAATAAAGTTATTTTTGTTTTACAAATATGGTAATGCTTACCATTATCTAACTTTTTTTTTAATCTGAACCACAGCAATTAGGGGGTTCATGAGCAGACATATCCTAATGATGCGTCTAACAAGCCAAGATCAGGACATCCTGTTGTTTACAGAGTCATTTACTTATGACCACAGTGATCTACCAGATAATGCTCTACAGTAGACAGCCTTGCTAAATTTGGTTAATGTCAGTAACTCAGCAGACTGTAGATTCACAATCAGCACATGAACGGCAGCTTGTTTTCCTGGTGTACATGGCAATAAGATACCAAGCAAACCAAAATGCAGTAATTTGTGAGATTTTAAGGGAGTACATCATCTGGTTTATCTTTGTCTTGTGTGACTAATACGCTTTCATGAGCTGGCGTTTCAAAGCAGATGTCATGCTTTAGAAGTGTTATACGGGAGACTAACACTCAGACAGATGGCCTAAAATATTATTTGCCTGTGATTTCATGCATTGTGATTTATGTGGATTCCTATCACTGGCACAGTAATGCAAAGCTTTAGATATGTGAAAACTCGGCCAAGGTATGATGGAGTGTGTTGGCTGCCAAGCATATTCCAGTTTACAAACGACGACTGTAAATATGCCATGGCCTTGGGTGAAGAAATCTTACAACACTGCTTAAATAAACATCCGCAGCTAGCATTCACATACAGTTTAAAATAGTGGCTCTAAAAAGTAAGTACACTGTAAAAATGAGGTGTAGATCAATGTAAAACTAGAAATGGCTCGTTCACACCAGGCTTTTTAAGAAGTTCAACCAGCAAGATTTTCTTGCTCAGTCAGCTTCACTGGAAAGAGCATGCTAGTTGACCAGCATTTTTGTAGGTGAAAAACATGTTTCTGGTTCACAAGCCAAACCATACCAGCACAACTCGCAAACAAGCATGGAAATGTAGCAGGACAAATTTAAGTAACTATATGAATATCAAAAGACAAGTAGTCAGAGAACTGTGAAATACAAGCTGAGTTCCATTTACTGGGAATTTGGGGAACTTTTGGTGCAGCAGATGGGTACAGGACTTATGGTAGAGGCAGCATATGGTCCGAGCTGCTGCACTGACAGTCAATGGATTACACAGCCTGAGCACCTAACCTTACCTTCCCTGACCTTCGACCCTGCACTGAACTCTCACCTCAGATGAAGCATATTGAACCACCAGCAGCCATGTCCAAACCGAACCAAACCAGGTGGACACAAGGAAAAAATGTGGCTTAAAAAAAAAAAAAGAGAGAGTATTGTAGCAGAAGCGTTATGCCCATTCAAACTGAAGAGGCACTTGTAAATGGTTTTAAATTGAACTTCCAAGCACTTTTTCCATTGTTGAAAATTATGTTGCATGGTTTTTGTATCTATAATATTGTAGCGGAAATTACACATCATGCATTTAAATTGGTCAGTCCAATCAAACCACACTTTTAACAGACTGTTTGATTAAACTGAGAAGTGCAATCTCATCTACCCAAATTTTACACTAAGTGCAAATAGCAATGGATACTATTTCTACCTGATCTCATGATGAAAATGTACCTGTGGGAACTTTTTCGCAGGACATGAAATATGTACCAATACGTACATAACACTGCAGTTTCCAACAGAAATTAACACTAGAGGCAGTAAAACAGTGAGCACTTGTTATCGTTTTCATACACAGTTATGATTATGGCTCCACGTTACGATTTTCGGACATACTAAGCTTGCTCGATAGCTCAGCCGGCACAGAACTGGACTAAGGATGCGGAATCCTTGGGTATGAATCCCGTGAAAAACATGACTCATGGAAGAGCTGAAATATGAGAGCTTGAAAAACAAGCTAAAACGGGCATTACGTCACATTCGGGTAGGTTTACGTAGGTGTAGTGCAGATGGTACGTTATTTTAAAACGTCACGGAACATTACAATTATAGCGCCACTAATCGGACATTTAAAGTCAGAACTGCAGTGACACGTACAAAACCAACGTCACATAAAACATACCATATGTACGTTCATCTGTTCTGGGAAAAAAAAAATTAACACTTTTAATGCTACTCAGTAGCATTTCACATTGAATATATCACAAAATGCACATGGCAGTACGTATTTCGCGTCTTGCGAAAAAGTTTTCACGGGTACGTATTCATCATGAGATCAGGTTATTCTATTTAAACTAAGTGAAAATAGCAGTATTTTCTTAACAATATGCTATATATATATATATATATATATATATATATAATGTGCTAATGTTATTACACTAAATAAAAATAGTGACAGATTCTATTTATACTATGTAAAATTAGCAGTATTTTCTTTGCAATAATATTAGTTAGATGCTACTTATACTTCTAAGTGCAAGTGGCGGATATTTGCACCATTGTATTTTAGTATATTATAAAACAGTATGCAACAGCATATTAAGTGTAAATTTTCATTTTATTGAAATGATTAAATGGATGCTTCCTTATTGGGACAATAAAGCCCTCTCTACACCTACCCCTAACCCTAACCGATAAACAACTGTGAGACACTTTATTTCTATTTTTTGATTATTTCATTCATTTTATTGAAAATAAATGCCTTTCTGATCTGATATGTGATGTGAAAAGGAAGAAGAATGAGTCCAGCAAAAGGTGGATTCGAACTCGGTTTGATCGCATCAAAAAGTAATTGCTACGCACTTTACCACCTACGCCATTGGAGTTATAGTTTAACAGGCGTCTTTTTACCATTCATTGGTGGGCGGAGTCAGTGTAAATAGTCTCTGCCAACAAGGCAGGCTCTTTGCAGTGTACATAGACACTCTGTTAAAAAAAGGCCTCCTTTTACTGTCTTTAAAACTTAAATAAAGGACTAAGTGATGCCTTGGATGTTGGTCTGGTTTATCAGACATCACTAGTTTCCTGTGTCTTTTTTTGTGGTGTTTAATAGATCCCACTGCAGGCAGGAGTTGACGAATAGGTCAGGTAATAAAACATGTCTTGCACTGCCAGCAGAATTAGCTCATTTATTTCACAACACCCTTGACCTAGCTGACTCGAAAGTGCTGCGAGAAAGAGAGAGTGAGGGTGAAGGATGTACAGGAGCTCCTGTAGGTTCATCAGTAGGACAGAGACAAAGAGAGCGATTGACCTCAAGTCCGTGCGTGGCGGGGGATTCGGTCCCCCTTAAGGGCATGTGTGTGAATGCTCCTCTTTTACTATAAGTTAGAGTTGGGAGGCACCCCGAAGTTTGTGTATTTCTTAGATTTTCTTAAGAGGTGGGGTCTGCCAGTGGGTACAGAGAGGACCATTGAAAAGAGACTTTTAGAAAAGTTTTTAACATAGCTTGTCCCAAAAATGTAACAAGTATCCATTGGTACGTTTTAATGGCCAATGCTGCTATTGCTCTGCAGGGAAGCGCATGTGGATCTTAATCTTGTGGCCCACACCAAGCCGGGGACTCTTGGGAAGGAATCTATGGAATCCTATTGACTAAGATGAATAAACAAACACATTATGTGCAAAAGGATTTGATTAAAAAAAGAATGACGCAAGTCGGCCCAGGTGTTTCAGCCTACTCTTTGCATTCCATAAAAACCTCTCCTAAAACCACTAATTTTTCTGACTCTGTTTATCACTTTGCAGGTCAGAGAGTTTCTATATATGCCTGAAATGGTAGTCAGCATTCCTTGTAATAAGTTTGGGCTGGTTATATTCATGTCTAATATTTGCTTGCTCACATTCTTGAGCTGTTTATGTAAATAGAACTGAACATAAAGCTGAACTGCCATGCTCTCAGTTATCTGAAGCAGCGGTTTTCAAATTTTTAATGCCAAGAGCCCACAAATATGATTATGTCCTTGCAAAAGAATCCCTTCTGGAAATATAAAGGAAGCTAAATTTATACTGTGAGAAAAAAAGTGATATATCATGAAGATGTTGTTTCCTCACAGAAGCTTCTAACAGTAGCTTTCATATTGTCATTGTACTAAACAATTGAAAAAACATTGCATTACATTCAAATGACACTTCACACTAAATTTGATTTATCATTACTTCCGACTTTAAAAAGCAGAATTAACTTTTATTTTTCTATTTTTAGTTTTCTTTCTAATAATAGTTTCACTTCAGTTAGTAGCCAAGGCTTTTTTTGTAAGTTTTTAATCTATTCTAATATTTTATTTCAACTTTATAATTGTATCAGTCACAGTTTCAGTTAACAATAACACTCAATATAACATTCATTAATTATTACATTAACACACATTTATTTATGATTTATTATTTTATTTTATTTTATTTTATTATTTTATTTTATTTTCATTCATTCATGGATAACTGGTTTGAATCAAGTGTGATCAGTGAATGAGAAAAAATATTTTAAAAATTATTTAAATATTATTTACAACATATATCATTTCACTGTTGCTTTTTAATAAAGTATTGTCCTCAAATGACAAATGATGGTCTTTCTCTACCCCTGGTAATACATATACAGAACAGAACAATCCTTGGTTAAAAAAAAAAAGCCAAGCTGATAATCCAAAACCCACAGAAGTGTATGGCATTCTGCTGCTGTAAAACATCCAAACTTGCTGGCAAAATGCCCTGGATGACTTAATGTGAAAATATGAGCTCAATTCCCATGAGATAAACTGCTATCGGCATCCCCTACTCAGACCCCAGAATGAATGGTATCTTCTCACTGCAGCCCAAACAGCACTGAGATTCTTTAAATGGTTGAATTATGAGTAATATTATAATGCTTACGCTAACACACCAACATGGATGGCTGAAAGTTTATCACAGTATTTACCAGCTTCATCACTCTAGCTTAAAAATAGACCCCAAGAACCATTAACACCCCTTACGTCATGGGCTGAGAGAGGTCAAGATTGCTTAAAACAAATAGGCACCTTGAACAGAAGTGACTGTCTGTATCATTCATCTCAGACTGAGAGGAAAGACCATTCCACCAAGATTTGTCACCATTTTAGAAGTCTCCAGAGCAAAACCACTCGGTTTCAGTCAGACAAATGTCCTTTACACCATTCCAAACTCCATCACAGCAGATAACCTTTCTAAACATCCACGAAGCAGCCAAATCAATATCACCCCCATGGGCCATCCAAAAGACAAGGTCTGGATAAACATTTGAGGGTCCTGGCCCTTATGACCTCCTGTGGGAGTTGGTGACCAGTGGTTGCTTCGATGTGAACCAGGAAGTGAGAAAACAAGTCAAGCACTGCAGTCTTAAACTTCAACAACTCCAGTTTCATTAAGTCACACAAGCCTAAATAAATGGACAGAGATGTGAAGTTCTAGAAGTTCTTCAATTTAGAATTCTAGATCCCTGAGTTCAGGCTTAGTGCTAATACCATCCAGCTGCAGTCTCGAAGCTATGACAACAGATCTACACTCCCACTTAACTTCCCAGCCCCCAACAGATTGAATTCCAGGAACATCTGGAGTGACTGACCCCAAGCTAAAACATTATAGCTGTGTGGTAAGGACCACAAAGCATGACTAGTTGCTCCCATAGAAAGAGATTTCCCTCCATGCACTCTCAGGAGAAAAAAAAAAAAGAAGTATAAAAGTTGTCATTTTGCAGAACCCTTTTAAAAGGTACACTTTTGTACCCCTAAAGGGTGCAATTAGTAACTTAATGGTACATGTCAGTACCTAAATGGTACATATTAGCTCATTTTGAAATGATGCCAACCAGTGACAGCTTTTACACAGCTTTTATTGCTGAGAGTTAGGGCTAAATAACACTAAATAGGAAATTGACATACGGCTTAGTGTGATTAAATGTGTGAATTAAATAAATATATGCACAGTTTGTTTCAGAGTAAAGCTTGAGGTGTTCTTTTACATTGAGCACCTCATTATCCAGCATTTTCAGTGTCTCAGAGCTGCTCCAAAAACTTTTATGTCTGAATAGAATTAACACAGCCATAAATATTAGTATTGAAATTTTAATGTTGTAATGTAAAAAATGTAATCCTCTTTTTATATTTAGGGGTTGAAGTGTAGTGCTCAAACCCTCTTGTAATTGTTAGAATGGCCAAAGATCAGTCATTTCCATGTCAAACTGATCAGGCAGACCAAACCGTAAGTCGTAGAGACTTGAAACTTGGAGGGATGGTAGTACTAACACCATCTACAATGTCACCAAACCTCACCCCAATCGGCCTGACGGGGGCACTACAGCGATCCAAAGTACAAAAATCGCTCATATCTCCTAAACCAGGGGTTCTCAACTCTGGCCTGTGAGATCCACTTTTCTGCAGATTTCAGCTTCAACCCTAATCAAACACACCTGAATAAGTTAATCAAGGTCTTTAGGATCACTAGAAACGCAAAATGGATCTCGCGGACCAGATTTGAGAACCCCTATCGTAAACCATTAGTCGCAGGCTCAAGCATCTTATGTCATTGGAATCCTTGGAAATCTTTAGGTATTTTGGATTTTGAAAAACATACTTTTGCAAACTAGTCCTAGGTTTTTCGCCAGATTGGAACTAAGGTGGTACAGAAAGATTCTATGGAGAGTGAATATCAAAAATTATTAAAAAAGAAAGTTGAACTTTTGAAAACTTTCGAAAGGGGCAGGACCACTTTTACTAAAACAGCTATAACTTTTTAAAAGAATGAGATATCTACACCAAACACTTATGTAAGAGCTCAGTCTGAGGTCACATTAAAACATTGTGGAGCTTGGGCACTTGGTGGTGCTATAAGAGAGGGAAAAAACATAAAAGCGTCCATAACGACGCAACTATTTGTCCGATCAACATTAAAATTGGTATGCACGGTCATGCTCCAAAGCACCACAAGTGTCCATAAGCACATTTGCATATCTCAAAAAACAGGTCCACCATTGGCCAATGAAATTTAAGCACATATTAGACAAGGTTGCGCGGAATGAAACTCGATGGAAACATCAAAATCTGTGAGAAATTTGAGATCGCAACACCAAGAGAAATGCAATATTGCATTTTTTAAGACCGTAAATAATTGTATATTGCACAGTTTTTCACACATACACACAATATTCATTTCATATGATACACCTCCTCATTCCGAACAACATTGCCCCAATAACCACTGCTACTTTTTTGAACTAGTCCTAGGTTTTTCGATCAATCTGCAAAAAAACACAGAAGTACAATTCTCTGGACTCTCTAGGTCAATAATTATCACAAAAATGTTGAAATTTACCCTTTTGTGAAGCTATAATGGGGTTTCGAAAAGGGAACTGTCCAAATGTGTCCAAAAGCTTTTAAAACCTATAAAACGAAAGTCAAAATTTCATGAAAACAGGTGAGCACATGCGACAGGTGATTCTAAACAAGCATTCAAAGTTTTATGGAGATCAAACCACAGCTGGTGCTATAACAGTTAACAAAGGCTTCGAAACCACTGTATTTCTATGGTAAATGACCATTGCTGTCAATCAAACTGTTCATAGGTGGTGCTATACCAGTCATAAATATTGAAAATAATCATATTTCTATGGTAAATTACCTGGATTTGACAAAAATGCTTTTTAAAACAATTTATTTAGGTGGCTACAGGCTTGCTAAATAATACGTAATGCCTTTTTTCATGTTCTTAAAGTGCTTAAACCCCGATAATCGCTACTTGCAGCTATATTTCTATTTTATTTTTTTTTGTATTTTATAGTCATTTTTACAAAATTATAATAGCAATGTGTTTTATTTTATCATTATTATTAATAATATTCTTTTCTTAAATATTTATTATTTTGCTAAATATTAAATATTATTTGAAATATTAAAAATAACAACTAATTTGTGCAATTTAAATTCCACTTTTATAGGCACATTATAAAGTACTACTTTTTGCTTCACTGATAGGTTGACTTAGACTGATACTGACATACATTTGTATTCAACACCAATAATGAATTTATTTCACAAATTATGTTTGATTATAGGGGGTTACCAGAATGCATTCAACTGGTCCTGTGATCTCAAAATTGTAACACTTTAATTGAAGCCTTTATATAACGTATATATAATTACAATATTTTTAATGGATTAATTATGTCTTGTAATGCAACTTTAATTTCTATAGCCTAAAACACTACACTTTGTCCAATTAAAATGAGACATCATAGGATTTTCACAATGCAGTCACAATGCATGGAATTGCATTTATGCGGTATACAGCATAACAGAGGCCTTATTGAAGTCGGGTTGGGACAAGCATGATGCTGGAAGAACCATCTTCAAGCATCATAAAACAAACTTTGTATGAGGAGTCAAAACAGACCTAAAAAAATTGCTGTGTGACATTCATGCCTTTGTAGATGAACTTTAAGATTAATGTGCTGATCATTACGACATAGGAATGCAAGTAACCATGGTAACCACAAACAAACAAATAACAACATACAGAAATATTATTAATGACTTTTCACATTCACGCTGCAAGCATTTGAACTGTATCTGGTGGCTGTCACTTGTTCTCACGCTAGATCCTAAAGCCTTGAAAAAAAATCATGAGAAATCTACACAAAGAGACTGTTTCATCATAAAGCTTGCCATAAAATTTACGTTTTGGTGGTAGAACTTTTCTAAAAGAAGAGACTCAAAACAGATGCTCAGGTCATTTGAAATGGCCCCTCAAATAAGACATAAAAGGAGCTGTGTGTGTTAAGAGTGACAAAGTGTTTAGTTTATGAGCCAGATGGACTCCAGCAAAGGACAGAGATAAGATTCCACATCACTGGCTGCTCATATTCTTCAGTAATGCTGCAGAAACCCCCACCTTTCCTAAACTCACACACGGCCAATTTTTGACAACATTTTCACACACATACCTACACACACACACACACACACACACACGTGTTAAACAGTGTCAGCACTACATTCGGGCACTCCATCGCCCCTATTATTACCCCATCATTACAGCACCGTTGAGGTCACGTGTCAAAGTTCACCCGACAGGGTTCACGTCTCGGGGGTGACACTGCGCTGCGGTGGCCCTCTGAGCCGCTTGTCAGGACGACACTTAGTCTGTGACCTCAAGGTCAGAGGTTAAAGGTGACGGTGACACCGCCCTTATCAGAAAGCTTCAGATGCTGAGAGTCTGCCCTGAGGAGAAGAAGAACGGGCTTGGACAGTAAGAGTGTGTTTAGACAGTGAAAGATAGAGAGCTGTATGAGAGAGATCAGGAAAATGGAGGCCCTGGGCTACTTCTTGAGCCACACTAATCTCAATTCATTTTATCTCTCCTTTTCTTCAATCCTGTCTTCCTTTTACCTTCTTTTTTGGAAATGACAACATCTCATTCTGTTTCCCAACCCTGACTTCCTGTTTTGGTAGCCCCACAATGAAAATATTACTGTAGCAATGTATTGTCACTCAGTTTAAACATTCTACCCCAGCAATCTTTGGATGCTTTTAAAATGATCAAGAAACAAATTGTTATCGATGTTGAAAACAGTTGCTGCTCCATATTTTTGTGAAAACCGTGACTCAGTTTCTTCTGAAATTCTTTAATGAACAGAAGTTGGCTTTAGTGATTAAATAATGAATTAAATGTCAATCTAGAAAGCATGTAATATAGAACATGAAAAGAACAGACCATTTTAAAAATATTTTTAATGATACCTTGCCATTTTTGGGGGTGCAGATTAGACATTCTGTCTACAAAAACCCTTAAAGCTCAGGGGAAAACAGAAAATATTCATTTTTAAAAGCCATGAGTGTGGATGAGTGATTTGATCCTAAAAGTTCTTTCCAAAGTCTCTCTCTTGCTCTCGCTCTCAAAAAACCCTAAGCAGCTCATCCTCCGTCATTTACCTAGCCATCTGTGTTTTCTCTTAGTCTCTTTGTGAGAACCATTGGTATGTGACTGTATCTATTTCCTCATTTTTCCTCTTGAGGTTAGATCTCTCAATTCATATTTTCAGGTCATTCATATATATATATATATATATATTTTTTTATGAGAAAGGCCTCTAGGGACTGTGTAAAATTGAATTTTGTTACTGTAATTTAAAGGATTAGTTTACTTCTAGAATAAAAACTGTCCAGGTTTTTCTTTCTTGAGCTGAAAAGACATTAAGGTTTTTGAGGAAAACAGGATTTTTCCAGGATTTTTCTCCATGGTGGACTTCAGTGAGAGCCAACAGGTTGAAGGTCCAAATTGCATTATATATATATATATGCTTTTTTATACACAAATGCTCATCTTGCACTAGTCTGACTTCACGCATTAAGTAATCACGATGGAAAAGTTATGCGATGTTAGTTCTTTGTGTAACCCGGTTCAAGAAGGTAGGGTAGGGTGAAAAACTCATTTTTTCCATCAACTTCAAAATTGTTCAACATTGTTGTTTTACCATTTTTCATAAAGGTCGTTTGACTTTCTTTGCACATTTGCTTTGTAAACACTGGGTTGGTGCTTCTGCCAATGTGACTACCTAATGCAAGTCGAGCACTGAAACTGCTATTTGGACCTTCAACCCATTGGCTCCCATTGAAGTCCACTATATGGAGAAAAATCCTGGAATGTTTTCCTCAAAAACCTCCTTCTTTTCGACTGAAGAAAGACAGACATGAACATTTTAGATGACATGGCAATGAGTAAATTATTAGGGGAATTTTTATTCTGAAAATGAACTAATCCTTTCAGGATATTTCATTCGCCTTTACACTGACATAGACACATTAGCACTCGAACTGGAACTTCTTTAAGATACCAAATACAAATCATCTGTCTGCTTACTCGAAACCTTTTGAGCATGACTGAAGAAACTTCTACCCTAGAAAGCATTCCTGTGGCATACCAAATTACAAAATAATCTCATCACTTTTTTACCGCCTGGTTTCTGGCACATATTTACATATTTTGACGAAATTAATGGTGGAGGGTTAAAAACTTTGGGTTGGGTGTGGTATTTGAGTTTGAGTAACAGATCTCCCACTGACATAAAATGATGATTTACACACAACATTTGCAGTATATTGGACAGAGAGGCTTTTGGCTAAAAGCATCTAGGGTGGATGGGTATTTGTTTAGCCCGAGCAGAGAATATATCTTTATCTACTTTAGCTTTTTTGGCCAGATGTCAGAAATACAGGTTTATCCCTAGGACGCTACTGGCGCTGGTGTAATTTTGACAGGTGTCACTGATAACATCTTTAACGTGACAGCCGGAACATTAGACATCGATGCTAATAGGTAGGTGTCTGGCACACAGACCAATAAAGAAAGTAGGTTAAAGTTAGTAAAAAAAATAGCTTTTTCATAGAAGCATGCTGACAATTAGCTTCTCCTGATGGTCACTTAGAAAGCAAAAACCTTTAATCTAATGAAGAAGTAGGCCAGGTCATCACAAACTCAATTGTATGTGTAGGGTTCATGACCCATAGGCAGATACAGGATGAGGCATGCTGACAGATAAGCACATATGTGACCCTGGACCACAAAACCAGTCATAAGTAGCACAGGTATATTTGTAGCAATAGCCAAAAACACATTGTATGGGTCAAAATGATTGATGTTTCTTTTATTCCAAAAATCATTAGGATATTAAGTAAACATCATGTTCTATGAACATATTTTGTGAATTTCCTACTGTAAATATATCAAAACTTAATTTTTGATTAGTAATATGCACTAAGAACTTCTTTTAGACAACTTTAAAGACGGTTTTCTCAATATTTTGATTTTTTTTGCACCCTCAGATTCCTGATTTCAAATTGTTGTATCTCACCCAAATATTGTCCTGTCCAAACAAACAATACATCAATGGAAAGCTCATTTATCAGCTTTCATATGATGTATAAACTCAGTTTCAGAAAATTGACCCTTATGACTGGTTTTGTGATCCAGGGTCATGTATAAGCTTAAATCTGTAAATGTTTAAAAAGACCTATACAGTATCTTTCACAAAACATTTCCTCTATTAATCTGTCTGAAGTTCTACTATCTGCTGCAAGCATAAATGGCAGGATAGATTCATCTGGAGATTGGCTCACAGCCCTCTCAAAACCTTAGCAAATTAAAAACATGACTCTATTTCTGATGTGCTGCTGAAATGTTGAACTGTGGTTCTGCAATGCTAACTGATCCCCCAAAAATGTAAAATACTTAAAGGGGTCATGAATTGCACTTTTTTTTATTATTTTGTACTGTTCTCTGGGGTCCACTTATGTCAAGATTTCTACCTTATCTCATCACAAAAACGCGAAGACGTACCTTTGGGAACTTTTTCACAAGATGTGAAAAACATACCAATAACTACATATCACTACAGTTTCCAACAGAAATGAACACTAGACGTGGCAAAACGAGGTAGACGCGGTAGACGCGAGCACTTGTAATCGTTTTCGTACACAATTATGATTACCGCTTCATATGTTTCTCTTTCCGGACATAACAAGCTTGCTGAATGATGCGGAATCCTTGGGTATAATTCCTGTAAAAAACATGACTCACAATGAAAGAGCTGAAAGATGAGAGATAGAAAATCAAGCTAAAACGGCATGCTTACGATTGCGTTTTTACGTCACATTCGCTTTTGTTCATATTATTGGGTATGTTTTAGTGTAGTGCAGATGGTACGTTATATTAAACATCATGACGAATTAGATTCAATACGAGTTATAGCGCCACTCGATGTACATTTCAAGTCAAAACTGCGGTGACACATATGTACACAACATGTATGTTCATCTGTTTGGGGGGAAAAAACGAATACTCTTTTAGTGCCACTCTTTTTACATCGAATGTGTCACAAAACGTACATGGCGGTACATCTTTCGCGTTTTGCGAAGAAGTTCCCACAGGTACCTTTTCATCATGAGATCAGGTTGCAAGATTTTTTACATCAAAAAACATCATCATTTAAAAAGTAATATGCTATTTTCTGTCCTGTTTTTTGTAGAATCGGAAGTAAACACCCACTGTTATGATTGGCTAATAGTTGCGTATGTTTGACAGCCTACATTCTTCATAGATGGATGCTGCTGTGACTTAGGTTAAAAATGCATAAATGTATTTCAAACAATCTGTAATAACAAAGAAATAGTGACCAAGTAATAAAAACAGTTACTCAAACTAACGACTGGGTGATATGGCGAAAAAATTCAAATCTAGATTTTTTTAAAAATGTAAAAATCTTTAGATTTTTAACTAGTCAACTTGAACATGTAACTACAGCATGATTCAAGTAACTTTTTCTTCATTAACCCTCTAGTTAAAGAAAATTCTATTCCAAGTGCACCACACATGAAGTTGCCAACATGATGTAAATGTTAAACAAATCACTTGTTAAATATCTTTGCAGAAAAGATGCATGAACTTCAACTACATCTTGTACAAACTTGTCTTATAAATATGCAACATTACTGTCAGATCCAATATAGTCAGCACAGCATCGTCTTTTAGTTTCAATCATGCGTCAAATTGTGACTTGTTTGTAAATGAATCCATGGTAAAATTAAGTAAACAAAAAATTGCTGTTAAAAGTTCTTATTGACACGGTCTGGATCTTCATTAAAAATGTTTATCCACTCTTTCTTAATGTTAGAATCAGAACAAAGGCAATGCAAAAACTGTGTTTTTCCACAACTTCACTGCACAGTGTCTTGTTGTCTTAAGAGCCATTGTTATCGCTTGATTTCTGGATTTGTTTCTGTACTTTCCCTTACAAAAATTAACCATTATTTTACTACAAATAAATCCAAAAAACCATGGTTACTATAATTAAACCATGCTAACCAAAAATTAAACACTGACTGATATTTGCAGTAAAACTGTGGTTGTACAAATGGTAGTCAGAAAACATTATTACACTTTTACTTTAATAAAACCATGGTTAATTTTTGTTTTTTAAAAGTGTTAAGTCATCCAAAAACATGGTATATCCATGTTAAAAAAAAGAAAAAAAGTTGCACTTTAGCTTTTTTGAAGGGCACCCAAATGCCCGCACAAGACTGCACTACTGGAGACACAGCATATCTCCCCAAATAACGTTCACTTATCATTAACACAGATATGTGAGTGAGAGAGACAAGGAGATCGAAAGAGAAAGAATGTTGACGATAAGGACAGAACACAGGTTTAAGGCCATTTCTTATAAACTCAAAACTCAATGCAGCCACAACAACCACCCTAAGAGGAAATGAAGCATCACTCTGTAAAACCAGAACAACGAAGTGGGAGATTATGATGCCTTTGAGACAGAACAATGGCGATGCTGTTATTACAATCCTCTTTTCATTTATAATACGCTGTTGAAATCTTCAAGAAACCTTAAATCTTCCTCCCTAGAAGATGAGAGTATTATTCATCCCAGCTAAATCTAACACCACATCACAAGCATTCTAGCGAGTGAAAACACATGAACACGCTCAGTTAAAGCACACTCAGTTAAATAAATAGCATTTTGTGTAATTATAATCGAGCTCAATGGGATGTGGTTCACTTACACAACCAGGGACCCCTGTCAGCAAGACAGGTCCCCTGATAACTGGCTGTGGAGCTCCCACAGTCTCAGCTATCACCACAGGTAAACAAACACAGCAGAACAGATGAAGGACTGAAGATAAGAGTGGGGTATGTAGCGTGGGCTCAAATCTACACCAACACACTCAGTAATGCACATGCATAAGGAAACCCAGAGAGTCTCTTTGTGTAAAAACCACACGTCTGCTGTACAGTTACCAATGGTTGGTTTATTATTGACTTCTTAAACTGAAAATATACAGGAGGCCTTGCATACTTTTCATTGCTGTTGGGTTTGCTTTTAAACATTTACAGCATTAAATAAAAGACCATTTACAAAGAGAACCCATCACCAAAGTTCCAGTAATAATCCGAAACACGCATTAAACCAGTACGCCACTACAATTTAGAAAACATGTCCATATTTTTTGTGTCGGTTTACATTAAAAGGACACGTCATACTCCAGAAAATTTCCCTTTGGATTTTTCTGGGCCAATCCTGCTCTAAAAATGGTGTTGAGTTGGTCTTTTTAGACAGGATGCAAAATCAGACATTCTTCATGGAAATCACCCAGCACAGTTTCAAAATATTTGCGCATTCCTCTTTTCGGGATGCCTTTTTTGCATGATAACTCATATATTGGTCCCTTTCAGACAGGACTGGTTCCGAGGTTGTTTGATGGGTCGCTGCTGTATAATGGTCTGACTATGTCTGGATTGGTCTGTTGACAGAGCTCATAACTGACCAATGACATCACCTTAAGACCTGTTTTATTGGGGCTATTAATAGACCTCAGTTCATTGGTTTTTACAGATGTCAGTTCCATCACATGCACTCATCCAGGGTCAAATGTGAGGAAGTTGGCTCTCCTGAGATTCTGCCATGTTTGCACATTAAATGGCAGAATGACTCACATTTTCTCATTTAAAGTATAATTTTAAAAGGCACGTAATATGCGAAATCCACTTTTACATTTGGATATAAATGGGTGTTGGCAGTGTGTAAACATAACCACCCTACAATGAAAAAAAATTCACCCACTCCTTATTTTTTAATCACCATTAAACCAGTCCAGTCTCGTTAGGAATGTGGTTTTGATTCTCAAAGTCATTCTCAGTGTGATGTCACATTGTTTAGGCCCCGCCCACAGACGCTAAATGACAGTCCTGCATCGTCATAGTTTCCACCTTCAGCGAGTTGTGGTTGTCCTCCATTTTCTCCTAGTTCAAGTAATCCTGGTGTTTTGTGTTTGGATATAAGACTGAACACAAGACATAAGCATTTGAAGGTGGCAGCTGGTTTAGCTGGTCCTTAGTTGGTCATGTGCTGGTTCGAGCAACTAGCTCCTGCTCAGGACCAGCTCATAACCAGCTTATAACCAGCTCAGGACCAGCTTAAACCATCTTATGACCAACTAAGGACCAGCTCACACCAGCTGCCATGCTTTAAAACATATCTAACCAGCCTATGCTGTTTTTTTTTTTTACAATAATAGGGACAATGGATGCCCATTTTCCACAAGTTTGTATTATTCTTTAGGGTCTTCATGACATGTCTGCAACATATTACAACAAATTAAAATTCCTCAATGGTCGTGTAAAACAACACCCTTTTTTTTTTACCTTGTCAAAAACATCTCCGTTTACAACAACCTGTTTTGGTGCATGTCTCTTTAAATGATAATGAGCTAATGTTCGCCCCGCCCCTCTCCTTCACTGACATCCATTAAAAAAAAAAAACACCTCTGGTCTCCTTTCCCACATACTCCCAAACCAGAAGCGTTAGCATTAGCCGTTACGCTTGTTTGACTAATGGTTGCAGGCTTGCCTTCTAGTGGCTTCTAGTTTACCATAAAACACAAAACTAATCCACTGCGTCCTCAGTGGCTCTGATGTCGGAAGAAACTGAAGACTTTTATGTTCACTTTTATAACCAACAACAAAACAACTGCATTGCTTACGAGTGTGGAGAAAATGGCAGACAGCATACAACTGGCTGAGGGCGGAGATATGCTAATACAGGACAGTCCGTCAGCAGCCGTGGGCGGGGCATGAACAATAGGACATCGTCCTGCTCAGAAAATCAAAACGGCATGATAATTGAGACTGTTTAGGTTTTTTAGGGATTAAAAGAAGCAAATGGATTTTTATCATTGTAGGGTGGTTGTGTCCACACACTGCTAAGACACATTTATATCCAAACTCTTCAATTTAAAGAGCGTATTCTTAAGTGATTTAGCTGCTACTAGTCTATACAACATAAGTGTCATTATCAAATGTCAAAAGGTCCACAAACAAAAAGAAAGTGAAAATAAGTGAGAGAGCGCTAAAAGTGAAAAAAGAAGGAATGAAAGGAAAGCAAATAGCCTTTGGTGTAAGTTTCACAGTGTCACTGGGTTTAGAAAAACATTCCTCTCACTCCCCTTGAATTGAAAGAGTAAATGAGAGCGAGCGAGCGAGCGAGCGAGAGAGAGAGAGAGAGAGAGAGAGAGAGAGAGAGAGAGAGAGAGTCAGGCAGACTAAAAGCATTAGTGTAGAATTAGAGTAACACACTCACAGTACTCCCCTACATACCATACTTATGTTTGCTTACACATAAAACACTGCAAAGTTGTTTAAAAACAGGCAACCTAACTTACCGCCAACTTTAACAGGAGACATTTGAAAGCTGTCAAACTTTACTGCTTTATAAACATTATAACAAGACATACAGGTAAATGTTAAAAGAACAAGAGGCCAGATTACTGCAAAAGGGTCATCAGGTAAGAAATGCGTATATGAAAACTGATACCTTGGAAAAATGTGACAATTTCACTCTTTTGGTGTGGCACAAGACAAAAAAGGAAAGGAAAAGAATAATAATATTTTATCCTTCAAGCATGATCTTTTTTTTTTTTTGAGATCCTAGCAAGAGTATATAGCAGAGCATGTGTTTTGCAAAGTGGCAGATGTGAGGCTCTCAGCACCGTTGACAGAAAACAGGAAGGAATGTTTTAAAGCATGAGGAAGATAAGAAAACTGTGAACATCAGCGTTGGTGAGGAGGTATAAAGATAGACAAACACATAAAGCACACGCAAACACACAAACGCACATTGCATTCCTGGACCCCCCGTCTCCCCAAACACACTAAAACTCCCTTGAGATTGTGGTCTAATTAAACTTTATCTCTTTCTCTCTTTTTTTCTCTCTCCGCAGCTTTATGAGATGGGCGTGTAGAATGTGTTTGATGATGCTACATGGCTCAAGGCTGAGGACTTGGTACATTCTGAACACAGCGTGACACAAACATATGCAAACACAGACACATACAAACAGGGTTACACTGAAGGTTATGACTCACATAAGAATCTAACAAACCATATATACTCGTGTCCCTATTCAGTGTAATAAGTCTATACTCATAAATTCCAGTGGGTAAAAATGGTTTTATTTGCAAATAAACAAATCGGTGGAGAAGTTTTGGTATGAAAAGCAAAAGCTGTCAGCTCATCATGAGCCGTATGTTCATCATTCGTCATCTGTCTTCTTGAGTGGAAGTGCATAGCTTTGGCATTCATTGTTTGGTTGTTTGCACTGTAATCTGGAAGTCTTCACATTCTGTTCTTTCTTTATGATATAAACCATAATTAACACTAATGGGCCTGTAATTTCAAGGATACTTTAGTTTTTTTTTTTTTTTTTTAAGCATGTGTTCCTAACCTTTTAGGATTAAGGTTACCAAAATAAAATAAAAACAATAAAAATATAACAAAATTAAAATCCATAAAATAAAATAAACGTATAAAAAAATAAAATTATAAAAACAGATGTAAAAATAAGCAATTAAACACATAAAACATTAAACAAGTGATAAAAAACAAAACATGAATGAATGAATAAATGAATGAATGAATTGTATATCAATTAAACAACATAAAAGTCTTTTTGCCATGACATTATTTTACACAATAATTTAAAAAAAAAGAATACTTCAGACGATTTTTCTTTATTAGAATGTTTTCCTCATTAAATTATTTATAATATAATAAATTACAAAATAACAAGAAATTAACAAAATAACAAGTAAAATAAATAAAATAAAATAAAATAAATATATAAAAATACACACAAAATTACACAAACAACAAAACACTAAATAAAATAAATAAACATAAAATATAAAAGTGGAAACATGGTTTCACTGGGATTTTTTTTTTTTTTTTTGAGTGTTGGTATGTGAATTTATATACAAACATTAAACAACAAAACAAAAAAAACAAAAAAAAACAAAACAAAATTAAATTAAACATAAGGGGAAATATTGTTTCATTGGGATTTTTCATTGGGAACATTAAACAACAAAACACAAATAAAACACAAATAAAACAAAACAAAACAAAACAAAATAAAATAAAATAAAATGGAAACATGGTTTCACTGCCATTATGTGAGCTGTGAATATATATAGAAAAAATTCAACAACAAAACACTAAATAAACTGAAATAAAATAAAAGTGGAAAAATGGCTTGAATCTGATTTTTTGAGTTATGGGTTTTATAATATTATATATATATATATATATATATATATATATATATATATACACACACACGCATAAGTATGTGAATATACACTGCCATTCAAAAGTTTGGGGTCAGTACATTTTTATTTTTTTGAAATTAATAATTTCCTTTATTCAAATTAAGGGATGTATTAAGTTAATAATAAATAATTTACATTGTTATAAAATATTTATATTTTGAATAAACACTGTACTTTTTAAACTTGTTATTCATGAAAGAATCCTGAAAAAAAAAAATCACAGGTTCCAAAAAATATTTGGCAGCACAACTGTTGATATTATCCAACATTGATCATTCTAATAATAAATCCGCATATTAGAATGATTTCTGAAGGATCATGTGACACTTAAGACTGGAGTAACAGCTAATAAAAATTCAGCTTTTCATCACAGGAATAAATTCTATTTTAAAGTATGTTAAAATAAAAACATTATTTTATATTGTAAAAACATTTTGCAATATTACTGTTTTTTTTCTATATTTTTAATCAAATAAATGCAGCCTTGATGAGCATAAGAGACTTCTTTAAAGACTATTACAAGTCTTACTGACCCCAAACTTTTGAACGGTGGTGTATATTTGTAAACATTAGACAACAAAACACAAAATGAAATAAAATAAAAAATTAAATAAAATATTAACATGATTTACTGGCATTATTTTTGAGTGTGGGTGTGTGAATATATATAGAAAAATTAAACAAAACACTAAAAATAAAATAAAAGTGGACACAAGGTCACTGGGGTTTTTTCTCGTGTGGGTGTGTGAATTCTGGTTTTGGTAATTGTATAATGGTGTGTGAAACATATCTTCAGGCCATAACTGGTGCAATACAGTTAAAAACAAGTTCAATTGAAGTTGATTATGGCACAAACTCTTTTCAGAGGAAGAAGACTCTACAGATGTGGTTGTTATTGTCTGAGAACAGGCAAACCACAGAGATTGAAATGGTACACTCATCTGCTTCTATTATGTAGCTTTACCCAGCATTAGGGTTTCCAGCCTAGTCCACTTGGAAACCAAACAGTTCCACGGCGGTTAGTTCCTGAACCAGCACGACTCAGACTTATGGACCGGCCTGTGGCTGACTGCCGTAAATCATTGAATACTCAGGGTCGATATGGGTGCTGTAAGCCAGATGGAGGGCAGGTGGAAAGGAAAGAGGATGACCTTGAGAACAAGGCCTTCAAACTACAGCCTCGGCCAGCTGTGGGATTCAACAACATGCCATGGAATTTTGCAGAGAGCGAGTGTGTGAGTGTGTGAATGAGTGTGAGAGAAAGACAGGCGGAAAAGTTAGAGATCAAGCCAAAACGGCTAATTTGACACTTCCGTGTGGCTTTGTTATTCTTAACACTTAACAACTTGAAAGTACAATACCACACCCCTAGTTTTCATCCTCCACTGACTAGCAGGCATGAACACACACATTCTGGGTCTCAGTGGGCTCGTACCCAGCTGAGGGGGCTTTGGTCTGAAGGCTAAAGCGCGACAAGGACTCTTTAAACCGGGCTAGCCAACAAGACTCCCCACTGGTGATCTTTTCTCTCGGGACACAAAAGACTGACACCCACTAGCAAAAGCAGCAAAGTCACACGGCATGACAGCGGATGTACAAATGAAGCTGTTGGACCTGATGGAGACCACTTGAGACTTTGTGAAATGCATAGTTCTTTATTCTTGTTTCATTTTCGTGGAGATGTTTGTTGTTTAGATGCTTATTTGTAAATAATTTTTACAACTGAACTGTCAATTATAATAATTTTTCTCATTTTAGTGATGTTTGCAAATGTAGGTCTATTCAGCTAATATGCAGTTTCTCAATGGAAGATTTGAAGTCAAATTTGAAAATAAGATCTAAATTTGTGAATAAAAAGAAAAAAAAATGTGTAAAAGATAAAAAAAAAAGTGTAAACGTAAAAAATAAATAAATAAAATAAGAATAATAATAAAAAAAAGATAAAATAAAAATAATAAAAAACATATAAAATTAATAAAACATTAAATAACATAAAAAAAAAAGCTTGGAGAAAAAGTGACTAAAAACATTAAATGACATTAAAATTAAAACATAAAAAACCTTAAACAACAAAATAAAATAAAATCAAGATCAAATAACCACGAAATTTCTTTAATTCATAGTGATGTTCAAAGACGTACTTATATTCCACTGTACAGTTTCTCAATGCAATTTGATTTAATCAAATCCGAAAAATAAGACTCAAAGAGAAAACAAAATGTAAAAAAAAAATAAATAAACATTAACTAAACATAAATAAACAAAATATAATAAATAAATAAATAAAAAAAATATTTAGCAACATGAAAAAGAAGTAGAAAGTGGAAAATAAAAACATTAAAAAATAAATAAAAATAATACACTAAACAACATAAAAAAGAAACTTAAATACTTAGATATTAAATGATGATCAACTAACCACATAATAATTTAATTCTTTAATGTTTAAAAAACGACATTAAACAAAATTCAGAAATAAATTAGAAACAAAAAAACTTAAACAACTGAATTAAACTGCATTAAACTTAACTAAAAAAAAAAAGAAGAAAGAATTAAAATAAACTAAGCAACATGGAAAAGAGGTGGAAATAAACAAAAAACTAAAAAACAAACAAACAAACAAACAAACAAACAAAAAAAAAAAAATATATATATATATATATATATATAAAAATATATATAATGTTCAAAAATGTACTTCTATTCATCTATGCAGTTTCTCAATTCAGTTTGATCTAATCAAATCTGAATATAAGACTGAATTTATAAATAAAGAGTTTCTTTCAGAATCATTTTCGCTTGTATTTATCTGTCTCCATGGCTTTGTTCATTGTTGTAATGGAAAGCATGTGTCCTGACTCCATTCATAAGCTTTCTATAATGATTAATGTCTGACAAAGCCATTTATAGGTTATGTAATTCCATTAGCGGGTTAGCGCTAAACCCTCAATTGCACAGTTTGTCCTCCAGTTGCCTGGAAGGCAGACATCACGTAAACTGAATTCTGCAGCTGCGCAGGTGACCTCTGACCTGAAGCCAATCTAAACTTTCATCAAGCGTTAGCCTGCTGGGTTATGACGCTAAACGCCTCAGCTAATCCAGTTAAAATATATCACAGGAAAAAGTAAGTTGAGAAAATCATACTAATGTCACGTAGAGTCCAGACTGAACAAACTGCAATTTCCTTTGGTGCCACTAGTGCAGAAATGACACACTGTAACTTTAAAAAAAAAACTACTTATTTTCTCAGTCCGCATGTGACAAATGTAAATCTCCTCAGGCTTTATGACAATACACTGTGCTTGTTTACACACACATAAACACACATACGTACATACACAGGTCATTTACCAAATCTACACCCACACTCTGTTATACAGTCAGTCATTTCCGATACATTTTATTTAATTACAAACATCCTGCTTACTGAAGCCACAACATTCTTGACGTTGCTTGGAAAGAGGGAAGAGGGCGATGGGTTTGATGTGAAGAGGAAGAAAAGGAGGGATGATGGGAGAAAAAGTCTGAGAAGGCTTTTATGGGCCGCCATGACCCACCTCTCCACCTCTCTTTCATCTCCGGGTGCTGAGGCCAGGGGAAGATACCTTCACACTCTGTAGAAAAAGGGCAAGAGAAGGCTAACATCCATCACCCCGAACCTGTCCACTGCTCCTGGGGGAAGGAGAGAAGAAGGCAGCCCTCTGACCTGGAATCCACACCCTCAGGTCCTCCAAAGATGGAGAAAGAGGACTTCAAGAGAGGCTGTGGCTGCTTTATGGCTAATGTGGGGATATTTGTTGAGAGAGGAAGGTCAGCCAGAGTGATTTATGAGCAGACAGTGAGGTAATAGGAAAAAAAAAAAAGCACTCAGAAGTAGACAAGTAAGAGCAGTATGACAAGGGGAGGAGACACAATGTATGACCTGACAGCTCTGCTCATGAATATTAATTACATGACCTGATATTTCTCCAGAAGTTCTAAAGGATTTGCTGAATTGCATGATTATACATGCACAATTATTCATAATGAACATCACAATGTTGTCATGCCTAAATGATGGGATTATGGATTATGATTATGGAAAATAAAAACACAAAAACCACAATTTTAATATAAACCATCTATTGTTTATCTGCCATAAAAATAAAATAAAGTAAATAAATTTAAAGATAAAAAAAAAATCTAAAACAAATTATATATATATATATATATATATATTAATATTAGTGTTTCTATAGATTCTTTTTGTTTGTTTTAGATTTTATTTATTTATTTATTTATTTATTTATTTATCTTTAAATGTATTTATTTTATTTTGTTTTTGTTTTATTTTAATTTATTGGTTACTTGCCACAAAAAAAAAATAAAACAAAAACTAAATAAAACAAAACAAAAAAATAAATAAATAAAACTCTACAGAAACACTAAAAATGGTGAAAACATAAGGTCAAATACAAAACTAAATCTGCTACAAAATAAAAATGAAATGAAATAAAATAGAATAAAATAAAATGCATTTCATTTTAAAACAAATGCATTTCAAGATTTAAAACAAACAAACAAATTCTTCTATATAAATTCTAAAATGGTGGAAACATGAAATCAAATAAAATAAATGCATTTAAAGATTAAAACAAACAAACAAAAAACACCACTTTCATCAATTTATCTTTCATTTATCACAAAACAAAACAAAACAACAAATAAAATCTATAGAAACACAAAAAATGATGGAACCATAAGATCAAATCAAAACAAAATCTGCCAGAAAACAATAATAAAATCTAAAATAAAATAATATAAAATAAAATAAAATAGAAACACTCAGGGGAAAAAAAAAAAGAACTTTAATATAATTTATTTATTGGTTATCTGCCACAAAAATAAATAAGTTATATATATATATATATATATATATATATATATATATATATATATATATATATATATATATATATATATATATATATATATAATAAAAAATAAAATAAAATGGTGGGGGAAAAAAGGGTTTTAGTGTTGATTTATTTAGACCAAACAGTATATAAATATAAACTATTATTATCAGTAGTATCCCTACTGCTTGTCGGTCAGTTTGCTGCCAAAACGAGTGGTTGCTAAAAGTTATAATAATTGTTATGCTCCTGCTTTTATATAGAGAGTGAAAGCAGAAAAGAGAGGAAGATTAGTGACTGAAAGATGAGGCCATTCAGACATATGAAAACATATACAAAATATGCACCTGCTCACCAATAATTCTAGGCCTTCAATCAGCAACTTACTAACAGCAGCGGACAAAATGTTGCCAACCTAAAAATCTACTAAGCACACCTAAGCTATAATGTTATTCATCACCAAAGCAGCTTGTTAAGGCAAACATATTTTTCTTGGATGCTGGCTAGCTTGTTTGAGTGTTGTGTTTGCTCAGCACTATAGAGATGGCCTGTACCTCAGCTAAGCCGCTCTGAATGTTCTGTACACAGACACTCCAGCACATGAACATGAACACGAACATGAACACATACTCCAGCTCTTATCACTCTACAATCAACCACAAAACAGAGGAGCCAGTAATGCAGATCATTGTCAAGAGTACAGCAAAGTATTGACGGTAAAATGCTGCAAAATGTGAATATAACTATGTCTGGATATTCAAGGCTGAAACAGAGAGAATTTTGCTTTGACAGTGGTGGTTTTACATTTCAAAAACTGTCAGTGGCTGTTTGTTGAAACTAGAAGAAAGTGAGTAGAGTACCAGACTGACAATAAAGCTTCAGAACATTATTAGAAACTGAGCTATTTTTGGACAATGTAGGTGGTAACTTTTCAGGCAATTTTGTTTATTTATTTATTTTATTTGTTGCACAAAGAATGATGAAAATGTGAACAATATATATTATCTATACATTTTTTCATGGGGAAAATTTGTTCATAACAATAAACAAACAAACAAACAAACAAACAAATATTATTTATTAATATAAAATTATTATTATTATTATTATTATTATTATTATTATTATTGTTGTTGTTGTTGTTGTTGTTGTTGTTATTTGTAAAATAAAATAAAATAAAATAATAACTTCTAATAAGTTGTACTGGATGTGGATGCACTATTTCCAGGGAAACTAAACTAAACTAAACTAAATAATAATAATAATAATAATAATAATAATTAAAAAAAAAAAAAAAGGAATTTTACAATTTTAATGTAATAAATTTATTGGTTACTTGCCATAAATACATTTAAAGATAAAAACAATATAATATAAATAAATAAACATATAAAATAACATGAAATATAAAATATAATAAAATATAATAAAATAAAACAGAACAAAATTTATATTTTAAATATAAAATAAATAAATATTTTTAGTTTCCTGGTTAGCTTCCCACTTTTTACAGGGAAAATTTGTAAAATAAAAAATAAAATAAAATAAAATAAAATAATATATAATTAGTATAACACCTGCTCACCAATAATTCTAGCCCTTCAATCAGCAACCTACTAATAGCAGCAACTTAATAATACAAAATGTTGCCAACCTAAAAAGCTACTTACGACACCTGCGAAAAATATATAAAATGTATATATTTTGTTACAAGAGAGCAAGCTGTGAAAATAATTTTTAAACTGCATTAGCAATTAAAAAACACTCTGTCTCTCAATGATTTTGTTTGTGTACGATGAAGCTGAGATGATCGGTTGCACAGACCTTTCCACACACAAATAAACCCATATCCATGGACAGGTTGTAAGCCCACACTATTGAATAAACCATTAGACCACACTGCTACTGGTCATGAAAATTTCAGAGTTTGCTGCATCCATGGTGGGTCTCAAGACCATCTCGGAGTTTCTTTTTTGTCAAGATAGCTACAGACCTTTATATATATATATAAAAAAATCCTGCTGATAGTTCACTGTCTGACATATTTAATTCATGAGAAAGTAAAGTGAATGCATTTTAGCAAACTCTTGAGGTAGCACTATAAATCTGATCTGATATGCACACACATAAAACCACAAAATCCATCTTTCTCAGTCCTTCTCTTGCTCTCACACACAATAAATCACGTATGACTATGAATGACTTCCCGGCACTAATATTCAGACATCTTTACAACACCGCAATAATGACAAAGCATTTCCTTCTTCTCTGGAGTTTATAATTGACTATCAGGTATCACATTCATAATGCATTCTGAGTGACTTTATGGATGTAACAGAGATAACCTAACCTAATTTAAAGGTGCACTGCACCCAAAAAAGGATGCAAGTATCCGGCAACTCCTTTAAAATCCCAAAGTCATTCCATTATGCCACTATAATGGAAATTGTTAATGCAAAGATAATTCAAAAAGAGTCATATACGCAATGATTTACACTATTCCAGTCAAAAGTTTTTGAACAGTAAGATTTTTAATATTTTTAAAGTCTCTTCTGCTCACCAATCCTGCATTTATTTGATCCAAAGCACAGCAAAAACAGTAAAATGTTGAAATATTTTTACTATTTAAAATAACTGCTTTCTATATGAATATATTTTAAAATGTAATTTATTCCTGTGATTTCAAAGCTGAATTTTTTAGCATAATTACTCCAGCCACTTGATCCTTCAGAAATCATATTCTGATTTGCTGCTCAAAACACACACACACACACACACATATACATGCATATATATATTTTTCTTATATATTATATATTTCCTTTTTTTGATGAATAGTAAGTTCAGAAGAACATCATTTATCTGAAATAGAAATCTTTTGTAACATTACGTAACATGTCTTTATCATCACTTTTGATCAATATAAAGCATCCTTGCTAAATAAAAGTATTAATTTCTGTAATTTCTTTCTTAAAAAAAAATAATAATAAAAAAATAAATAAATAATAAAATGAATAATAAAATAAAATTAAAAAATAAATAAAATAAAATAAAACAATAAAAAAACATTTTTGAACACTTTAAAAAAAAACATTAAAAATCTTACTGTTCAAAAACTTTTGACTGGTAGTGTACAAAAAGTACCATGACATTACAGAATTTTGGACATAGCATTATAATAAAATACCGAAAAAATATTTTTTTGGAAATATGCAATAGTGATATCATTCATTCTCTGATGCATTCATGTTTTTCAGTTAAATATCTAAACATTGATACATTTACTTGAGATGTAAGAAGTCAAAAAAAAAAAAAAAATAAAAAAAAAAAAAAATTCAAAAAAAAAAAAAAAAAATCAAAATCAAGTGATTTTATGCTGAAAACAAAAACTAATATCTGCCGGTGGGGTCAGAAAAACAATCATGTTTACCCTTTGAAATATATGCATTTTTCTGACCTTTTTCGTTCTTGTTTTAAGTATGAAGTCACTGAAATTTGTTATATTTTTGAGTTTTAATTAATAACAAAGTAAGTTTATACTTAAAACAAGAAAAATATCAGACAATGAGGTCAGAAAAATAATTGTGTTTTTCCTTGAGTTTATTTTTTTAGACCCCACTGGTAGATATTTTTGAAGTATGAACTAAATTTTGATATATTTTTCAGAAAACAACACTTAACCCCAAATCATTATACATCTCAAGCAAATATCTTGATTTAAGAATGTTCAGATATTTGCACTGGAAAACGGCATAAAAATGCAGAGTAAAAATATCATTTTCTGCAGTGTGCGCTCCACCTCTAGCATCAATATGACATAAACAGGCCATACACCTTTCTCAGAAACATGTTTTTTATCACTGCCTCCACATTCGTACATCCACACCCACTTCCACATCCACTCGCACGCTCACCTGTCAGCCTCTGGTCTCGTGTGTTTCTGTTAAACAGATCCAGAGCCCTGCAGGTGGAGTATCTGATGTGTTCACTCAAAGATCTCCTCTGCAGAAGCAGCAGACGCATGGACCTTGACATCTTGTCCTGTCCCCGTTCGGTTCTAGATTCTCGTCCTCCTTCACCTTTCTCCCGGGTCTGACGATCTCTACTCAGTCCATTTTCCATGTCCGGTTCCGCGTGCAGTGCTGCAGTGTGCATTAGGGAGTTCCCACTGCAATGCTCTCACATTTAGTCCTGCGCTACTCTGTGTGTGTGTGTGTGTGTGTGTGTGTGTCGGACTGAGTGCTTTCCGACTCAGGCCTCAGCGCCTCCGCAATGTGAATATTTCAAAAAGCCACATTTGTGTAATTTAAGTGCACTCGCTCGCTCTCTTTGTGTGTCCTTCAAGCTGCTACTTGTCTTCATGTTGTCAGTTTGCATTGGGAACATCTAAGTGGCTGTACTGATGGAGGCAAAACGTACGTCATCTGAATTCATCTTAGCGCATTCATTCATTCTGCTTGAGCAAGCATGTACTCTTACATGAGAGGAAGTCACAAACAATCGCCCTACGCTAAGATTACACACACAACCAAAAGAAGCAGGTGGAACACAAAAACAAGGACCAACCCACACTTATATTTGTTTTCTAGCTTTGAAGTATAAGCTTTGAAAACTAGAGAACAATTTCCTGGATTGAAGCACAATACATTCATAAATTATATTCTATGCATCACATATTTTCTAAAAATCAGTCCGTAGACCACACACCCACACGCATGTTTTCCTAGCTATCTAAATGGGAACACAGGCATTTTTTTCATACTGTAATTACAAAATAATTACAGAAAAATGCAAGAATGTAGAAATATAATTGCGTTTTAAGAGGAAAAAAAATATTATTATGGAAAAAAATGTTCTTTTGTCTGGTTTTGCTACCTTCTGGGTACAATTTAGCTAATTTTAGCAAATCTACATACTTCTGTAAGCTTTAGCTCACTACCAGACTCTAAACTGAAGTTCTTATGTAGGGAAGAGTGGGGACGAAAGTAACGCGGGACAAAAGTAACAAAGCGATTTTCTCAGAGCCCTGACTACATTTGCATTCCAAGCTATGACAGCACATTGAGCACGCAACCCTTGACAAACCTGAGAAATATATGATTTCGTTATTGTTTCCCGCAGTTAGGTCCGGAAAGCAGTTTGAGTACAATAAGTAAATTATGGAAGCGGTAATTTTATCAAATTAGTTGCGTTGTATTTCTCATTTCATGTGTCATAGTAATGATCCATCTACAGGTTATTTAGTGCTGTAACACATCCTGAAGTTTGAATTTTCAAAGATTTTTAGTATAATAGTAAATCAGGTTTAAATGTCAGGAGTTCCTGTTGGTTACTTTTGTCCCCCTACAGTGACAACAAGTGTTTCTTTTGTCCCGCTGCATGCTAATGTGGTGACTTTCTGTTTCTTGCATCATTTATATAACATGTTTAGGTCATATTATAGCAAAAGAATATGCCAAGAATGAGGGTCAGAATAACAGAAAGAGGAGATGTTTGGGTGTGTTTTTTTTTTCTTTTTTCCAGTGTAAACAGTCAAAACGTTTTTTTAATTATTATTATTATTATTTTTTTTACATTACACTATTTACACATTTATGAGCATGTAACCAAACCCCTGCCCCCAAACCTAACCATTTGTCAATATAATACACAGGATATAACAGGCAAAAACAACTACAGTCATAAATTATTTAAAAAAAGTATTAATATCCCAAGTCTTCCAATGCAAAACGATTGATTTCTGAAAGGAATAGACGCAATCACTGTCTCTATCCACCTTAAAGCTCAGATCCTGTGTGCAGTCTGTGCACAAATTTAAAAATTGCCACCAGAAGTGCTACATCAGCTTTGGTTGTGAAATGCCATTGCGTCTTGTGTGTCTTGTGATCAGTTGCGTCATGCTAAACAAGTACGGTAATATCTTTTTGAATGTGATACATGCAGGAGTGAGAACATCTTCAGCAAACTTTAAGATTTACTCTGTTCTTCGCATAAAGATATCAGAGTACTTGGAATGTAACGTGACTTGTTTGTAATGCATTTATACTGCTTTTTATGGTCAGTTTTTGCAATAAATACCTGTCACTGTACTTTTTTTTTTTTTGGCTGTTGCATGTTTTATATTGTTCAGAAGTGGTTAGTTTTAAGTGCTCCAAAATATCTATAAAAGCATGAATTTAAATAAAATGATTTCTATTTTTGTAAACCATTAAACGTGACACATAATGCAAACAACTAAAAGCAATGGAGGACCCTGCACATCCAAAAGTGACACTAAATGTGACGCCAAGGGATCCTGACTAAGCTTTAATATGTGATGAGTTAGGCGTGAGAACATATTGAAATCACTGCATGGAGGCTAAGTATAACTGATATATAGCTTCAATATCTAAAAAAAAATTACTGATTTAGTCAATTTTTCTAAAAAAGGGAGGTGGGAATGTGCTGTGTGTGTGTTGGGGTGTGAAATGACCATTTTTTGAGTATTCAAAGAGAGTTGATAATTGAAGATAATAGTAGCAACTGTGTGTTTAGAATACTTTGCCAAGAGGATGTAAATTTGGGATTAGTGCTTTTGCATTCCCAGTAATGCACCACTGAAGCGAGCAATGAGGGCTAATTGGCCATCTTAGAGATGCACTACAATGGTTGCTTTAAGAATAGCACAGAAAACACACACACTCACACACACAAATACAGCTGCCACTTTACTTTATGACCTCCACGGTAAAGCTAGAGGAGATAAGCTTCATTTCTTCCTCTCTTTTCCGCTCAAAGATCCAGACCAAGATTCAATCACTCAAGCCTGAACACAACACCATGGTGCAAAATAAATAAAAGCACTTCTAAAAGTACTTGTATTGCTCAAATAGAGGTTTAACAGCTGAAAATGAAAGGTAAACAATTAGATAAAACATGTTTTATAAAGTTTGCTGCAAATACAAAAGTTAGAAAAGCTTATGATGTCTGTAGGTACAAAATAGAGATAAATATAGATTTTCTTACAGTAATAATTCAGTCAAAAATGAACATTTGTGGACCTTCAGCAGATCTAAGATGAAGATGAGTTCATCAAAACAGATTTGGAGATTTGGAGAATCTAAAAGATTGCAGTCCATCAGTTAACATCTTGAAAGCAATATTATGTACAGAGGACTCATACTTTAGCTTGAAGCAACAGTTTAAAATTAAGAATGTCTCAATGGTGGATTTGTTTCTTACAAACAATTTTGCTTCACAAAACATTAACTGAATCATGTGGATTACTTGTGGATCATTAGATTATTGTTTGAATTCTCATTCTGGCGGCACCCATTCACTGCAAAGGACCCATTGGTGAGCAAGTTACACTGCCCTCCAAAAGTTTGGAAACACCCTAGAAAAGTGGGGTTTTGGACAATATTGGCATGAATCCTTTTTAATTTGTGATAATTGTGAAACTATGAAAACATATTTTATTGCATAAACAGTTTATACATAGAAAAAATGTAAATTTTCGATTCATCGAAGCATCCACCGTTAGCAGCTATTGCAGCTCTGCATAATCTGGGCCTACATTCACTGTATTCTAAACTTAATTGGCAATCAACTGTTGAAGCTATTAAGGTGTGCTGACCCAAAAATCTTTTAAGACCCTGGGCCAAGTTTAAACCAGTAACCAGGCATCACAACTGGCAAAGGGGCATGTCTGAGTTTGACATGTATATATTGCCATTATTATGTAATCAAAATAAAAATTATTATTGCTGGTCTGCAATGATAATGTCAAGTTACTTTAATGTATTTGCACCAAAACATGATAAGAATTTATGCTGATATTGTCCAAAACCACACTTTGCCAGGGGTGTTTCCAAACTTTTGGAGGGCAGTGTATGTGATGCTAAATTTCTCCAAATCTGTTCCCGATGAAGAAACAAACTCATCTACATCTTCAGTTGGCCTGAGGGTGAGTAAATTTTTCATCAAATTTTCATTTTTTTTTGGGGGTTCTATTAAATTATACTTTTAATTTACCTGCCATTAACAGGCATTTTAAAGGTTATATTTGGAACCCAATTGTGAGATCTTAAAGTAAACTCTCAAAAATAAAGGTTCCAAATAGTGTTTTTGCCATAGAAGAATCATTTTTGCTTTGCCCAAAGACCCTTTCAGTGAACAGTTCCTAAAATAAGAACATTTTAAAGAACATTTTAAAAATGTAAAGAACCTTTTGTGCATTTGAAAGATTCCATGGATGTTGAAGGTTCTTCATAGAACCATTGATGCCAATAAATAACCTTTATTTTTAAGAGCATATTTAAAGTAGGTCATAAAGGTAATGATCAAAATTTGTTCAATTTTCCAAGCATGTTCAAACCTGACCCTCATATAATTTACAATATAAAAACAATCTTTTTGGAAATACCAAGATGTCTCCCCATGTGTAATGTTAGAAGTCTGGAAACACTTTGCCCTACTTTGAGTTTTGTACTCCATCACTTACACAAATAAGCACACACACACACACATATACACACACGTTTTTGGAATGCATCCAGACTCTTTCATTCATCTCTCCTGAACATTCCATTCCTGGAGTGATTGTATCAATAACATGAAAAGTTCATTGCGTTGTTAGTGAATGAGGAGTCTTTGTTGTCGTCTGAGAAGAACAAATGTCTCGCTCCGGCTAGGATAATCAATGTGTCTCTCTTTTACTCTCTGTCTCACCTAAGACTCTGTTACAAAAAAATGGATGATGCTATTAAGATGGAGAGAGACATAATAAGTGAAAGAAAGCTGGTGGATCAACATGATATTGTGTAGCAGCCAAAATACTAAGACTGAGCCTGATACTTTCAACTGAGGGATTACCAGGGTTTACACAGTGACCTACAAACACATAACAATGGGGAATGAGTTCAAAAGGTAACATCTACGGAATCAAAAGAATATTAAAATCCCCACCCAAACACACAGACAAGAAAACAAGCTGATGCTACTGTGATCATATCATAAGACCCCTGTTGGGTCTTGTGCTGTTGAATCATGGGACAGGTCACAGAATGCTCAAGGGCCCACATGTGAGGCTAAAAGTGCTCTTAACAGAAATCTGAGAAGTTGATTTCCTGTTTTACTGCTCATTTTATTAACTCACAATGCACAGCTGACAGTTTCCTGTCCAGCGGGCCTGTATCTTACCACAGTCTGGGAACGACCCTGGACATCTGCAACGGAACATGGGAATTACCAGTGACATCAGTTAAAGAATCCAAAAGCATCATATCATTCCCAGTTAGTCAATGCTACAAAATAATTACCCAGAGGAAACAGAAACATTCCTACTGTGTCTGTTTATTCAACTTTGGGCACCATGTCCAACAATTTTATTTGTGACCCTGGACCACAAAATCAGTCATAAGTCAATTTTTCAAAATTGAGATTTATACATCATCTGAAAGCTGATGTATAAATAAGCTTTCTGTTGATGTACGGTTTGTTAAGGATAGGACAATATTTGACTCAGATACAACTATTTGAAAATCTGGAATCTGAGGGTGCAAAAAATATTGAGAAAATCGCCTTTAAAGTTGTCCAAATTAAGTTCTTATATTACTAATTAAAAATTAAGTTGTAATATATTTATGGTAGGAAATTTACAAAATATCTTCATGGAACATGATCTTTACTTAATATCCTAATAATTTTTGGCATAAAAAGCGGTTGTGTTCTGAAATGAGGAGCCATTTTTTTTTTTTTGAACGATTCTTGCCATCAAAAAAATAAAAATAATTTTAAAAAATCTATAATTTTGACCCATACAATGTATTGTTGGCTATTGCTACAAATATATCCATGCTACTTATGGCTGGTTTTGTGGTCCAGGGTCACATTTATTTTATTTTATTTTATTTTAAAACTAACAGACAACTAAACCTTTTTGTTGTTGTTATATGAAGGTCACATTAAGATTGGCTTGGAAATATTTTACCTGCCCTTCATCTTTTATTTGCTAATATCAAATGGCTTGTATGTATTTATTCATTTTTTCCAATTCAGCTGTTCAAGACCCAGATTTTCAATCAGAAAATCTATCAGTGGGGTGTGTGTGTTTGTGTTCTGAAATGAGGAGGCAAAGTCCTCCATTTTTATTTATTTATTTTTTGAATAAATATTATATTATATTATATTATATATAATTTTGACCCATACAATGTATTGTTGGCTATTGCTACAAATATACCAGTGCTACTTATGGCTGATTTTGTGGTCCAGGGTCACATTTATTTTATTTTATTTTACTTTAAAACTAACAGAAAACTAAAACTTTTTTCAGTCATCAAAGCTTTGTAAATATTGGTCACGGACACAAAGATTTACTCCAAATTTCACCAAGCTGATTACTCACTAAAAACTCCCACAGATCATGTTTTCATGCCATTTTAAGTCTTATTTTGATGTAACAAAATGGTTATATCCAAGTGTGTGAGTTGTTTGCTTACTTTAAGTTAATCTTTCCTTTAAACGCCATTATATTGTTTATTCAGACTGATTTGCGAATGCGGAACGCACACAAACACAAGAGGCGGGATTTATCACATGAACCAATCATAGGCAAACATAATCAGCCATATCCAATCATATCGCGATGGAGGAATTACCTTCTCTCACGTGACTTTCCTCCATTCATTTTCAGTCACCGCACACTTTAGGGGGTCTGTTAAACTCAATGGGCTCTGGAGGCGAGAGACACAGAATCCCGTTGTAATTTAACCTACCAGTATCACTGTTTGACAATGTTTCTTTAGTAAAATCAGTGATTATATACTTTTTAATTTTATATTTTGTAATATAAGTGTTGTTTAATTTTTGTACTACTGATTTTTTTTCTCATCCAATATTTTGAGGAGGCACTGCCTAAATAGTGTGAGAATGAAAAATGTGTGTTTCTTCTCTAAAAGGCCAAGAAGATCAACCCCAACAGAATGACAGTCTTCAAACAGATGCCTTCCAAATAGAAAACAGCCAAGGAATTGTAAGTAAGTGTCTATTCCCCAAAATTTGAACAGCTCAGTCTACTGGTTCTCCAAGAATAGAACAAAGCAGTAAAATAGAAAAGTCTGGGAATCACAGAACACAACAGGAAGTGGAGACATAGAAAAAGCAGCCAATGTTAGCAGTGGAAACAGATTTGGGACAGACTTAAAGTAATGAAGTGGCCAAGAATGTACCCTTGTTCAAACCGTAAGTCTCCTTACCAATAGGTCAAAGCCAATAGAACTGTGTGGGAAATAAAAGGCTAGGAATGAGGAGGGCATTAAGCTCTTAAAATCAAATAAGCATGACAGACAAGGCTAAGAACACATTAGCTCTGAAATACAGACTCACATTAATGGCACAATACTATTGCCTCTGGACATGAAGGAGACAAACACGAGATCAGGACAGGATATGTGGAGAGAAGAAGGTTGATTTGTGTCAGCTGGGTCATTTCACGTGAAACTTAACCCATCTGTGTATGACCGTCTCAGAAAATTGGCATGGAAATGTAATCTGCTTGGACCGCTGGCTAGATAAGGACACAGTATAGGGTTTTCTGAGGTGATTCAGTGAATTACAGGTTAGAGTATGGAAAAAATCCTCTCATGTTTACTTGCATTTATGGAGTTGTTTACTGCTGGATGCACATTTCTAGTACACCACTACAAACCGTCAGCATCAGACAATAATATATGCAAAAAAGTGAACAGTAGTGTTTTATTTATTTATTTATTGCTTTAATTTTCATTTTAGTAATAGTGTCATGTGCCTTTTAAATTATATATATATATATATATATATATATATATATATATACCATTTCTATTTAGGGTTAATTTATTTGGTCAGTTTTAGTACTTTTATTACTTCAGTGTACCCCTTTTTAAGTTTAAGATTTTCATCTAATTTTTATTTTAGCTTCATTTTAAATAGCATAAATACATTTTTAACCATTTAGTTGTAGTTAACAACAACAACAACACTGGTACATATGAAAAACAAAGAAAGAAAGAAATTATTCAAATGCAATTAATTAACAGTTTATTACAAAAACAATATGCTTCTGATGAAAACCCTGCAGATGACCTTAAGACAAATAATAAGCTTGATTTATTAATGGAGTAGTCCATTAAAATAAATAAATTAAAACAAAAAATATTTTATTTACATACTGTATTATTATTTACATTATTTACATAAAGTAATTTTTATTTCATGGAACCCCACCCCTCACAGGAATATTGGTTTCAAAATTATTTTTCTCATCATCTCGTCATCTCTATTTGAAAAAAAATATGAAATTCAAATGCAATTAATTAATAGAATTTATTAGATCAGCAATGTGCTTTTGAAGAAAACCCTTCCACAAGCCCTTAGACAAATAACAGGCTTGATTTATTAATGGAGTAGTCCATTAAAATAAAATAATTTACATACTGTATTATTATTTACATTATTTACATACTGTCATTTTATTTAATGGAAACCAACAACCAGTACAGTCTTCAAAGTCTCTCCTTTTTTCCCCCCAAAGGAATATTGGTTTTAAAATTATTTTTCTCAGTCATCTCTATTTGAAAAAAAAATACGAAATTATTCAAATGCAATTAATTAATAGAGTTTATTAGATCAGCAATGTGCTTCTGACGAAAACCCTTCCACAAGACCTTAGACAAATCACAAGATTCATTTATTAATGGAGTAGTCCATTAAAATAAAATAAAATAAAATAAAAAAAGAAATATTTACCATCATTTACATACTGTAATTTCATGGAAAACAACATCCAGGAGAGTCTTCAAAGTTTCTCCTTTTGTTTTCCACAAAAATATTGGCTTCTAAATATGGCTTTACTTTTTTTGTCAGGCAACAAGGCAACAACTTATCTTTAAAAGTGACTCAACAACTTCCTGTTTCTAAGCATACTTACAACCTCTTGAAATGATGCCACCATAACAATATATCTTAATCACCCAGACTGACAGGAACACAGGTACTGAATCTGTGGTGAGCACTTGATGACTAAAGTGGAATTTCCCAGGGTCCCATCAGGCAATGAAAAAGTCCCAAGACCATAAATCCAGTAAGTGAGCTATTGATTAAACATGAATGCTTACGGAACATGACGTTAACTGAAACTCTAAAGAAAGTTGCCATGAAAGCTTCCTTCGTGTCTACTTTTGCTTTATTATGTCCTCTCATCAACACAGCAGTTCAAATAAAAGGTCCTATACTATTATACAGTACTATTCCAACTGGATGACTGCCGGGAATTGAGAGCTGTTGATGTTTTCCCCTTTCAATATTAACAGACAAAGCAGAAATGCTGAACTAATGACTCACCATCCTTAAAAGCAATGCATGAAGATCACATTCCTAGACATGAAATTAAAAGTTGTAAAGGTTATAAATGCTCCACCAAGATTATATAACCAGCCATTGGGTAAACATATGACAGGAAATTTTCAGCAGGCATTATTATATAGTATTTGTTTAAGACAGAACACACAAACTGGAGCAATTTACAAATAAAAATTTGACTGACAACATTCTGTATAACTAATTATACGTGGGAGCACAGATCTGAGGAAGCTGCTTGCAGGAAGTAGCAGGCATGTGTGGTCACAATGCCAGCACTGACAGTTCCTCAAGCACTCCATTAAAACTTCACCTCTTTCCTTTCCTCCCCTCTCTTCCCAGAGTCTTTTTCCTACCAGACTGTACCTGGACTGACCTGGCTCTACCCAGATGGGGCTCGACCCCAGATGCAGGTGAGGGAGAGAGATCAGAAGTGAGCAATAGACCCATTGTTCTTCACCGTGAGCCTGAGCCGTGACAGGGGGAATGAGTGCGATAGGGGCAGGAATGCTCTGGGATGAACGCACATCAAAGAACTACAGGCAAAAGGCCGAGAGGGAGGCGTTCTGCGGACATGATTATAGGTACCGCACTCACTGGAGATAAGGAATGAGAGGTTATTGTTGCGCTTGGTAGACACAGACCTGAGATCAGTTTTGAAGTTTCACACAATAATGACAGATGTTAGTGAGAATGCTGAGGCCTGGTCCCAGATCAGCAAGAAGGGATTTCAATCAAGATAATGTGAGAGAGCGAAGGCTTTGAAAACCGCCTACTGTGTCCTTCATTTCCTCCACTGCCTTTCTATAAGAAACTGTAATGTTTTACATTTTCCTCACAGACTACTGTGATCACCTTCCATCTTTTGGTATAAGAAATATGTATGTGTGCTAACAGCAGTGGTACTATTACGATGCAAAGAAAACAAAAATAATGAGTTTGCATCGAAGACTGACGTGAAAGAGACGGAATTGAATGAAATGAATGAATGAGGCATTGATATATTATAAAACAATTAATAAAATAATAAAGTCATTATTTTTGTTTTCTTTGCGCACAAAATGTATTCTCGTAGCTTCATAAAATTACAGGTGAACCACTGATGTCACATGGACTATTTTAATAATGTCCTTACTAACTTTCTGGGCTGTTGCTGTCTATGGAGGGTCAGAAAACTCTCAGATTTAATCAAAAATATCTTAATTTGTGTTCTGAAGATGAACGAAGGTCATACGAATTTGAAACGACATGAACGGTCATTTTTAGATGAACTATCCTTTAAACTTTTAACCATCAACCTAAAAATAAAAGATGCAAACATGAAATAATTTTTCCTCATTTCCTCATCATGTTTGATTACTTTTGATTTTACTTCAGATTTTTGAAATGCTGATGTTAATTAAATTGCAAATAACAATTCACTTTGACTTCATTATACCAAAATGAAGTTTTTGTATCAGGCAATGATATTTCTAAATATTTTTATAAATACACAGTGATAAAAATCACCTCCGGAAAAGTTTTATATGTCATTGATTTTGTACGTCACCACACTTCTGACTTGTTTTAAAATAACGTGCAATCTGCACTACACTTAAACCTACCCAATATCATGAACAAAAGCAAACGTGGCATAAAACACAATTGCAAGCAAGCTGTTTTAGCTTGTTTTTCGATCTTTCAGCTCTTTTATCATGAGTCATGTTTTTCACAGAATTCGTACCCAAGGATTCCTTGTCCTAAGTCCAATTCCAAGCCAGCTGAGCTACCGAGCAAGCTTATAATGGCCGGAAAGTGAAACACATGGAGTTATAATCATAACTGTTCAAAAAAAGGGTTACAAGCGCTCGCTGTAACCACCTCTAGTGTTAATTTCTATTGGAAACTGCAGCGATATGTACTTATTGGTACGTATTTCGCGTCTTGCAAAAAAAGTTCCCACAGGTACGTTTTCGTCATGAGATCAGGTAGGATAAAATACCCTTCACATGGGGTTTGACATGGCTACATCTTCAGGTGAACAAATGTGAGGGCCCTAGCCTCCAGCCACATCAATTTGTCTACACTAAAGCAAGGAAAAGTGAAGATCTCAGCAAGAAACTTGAGCACTTAATGCAGCCAAATGCTCCATTCTGGTCCCCCAATACCCCTTAAAATGACCCTGAATGCAAACTAACAATGTCAGGCTTTCATGGCTATGGAGCTTGTGTTAGATAACAGCAGCTCCCTCACTCATACACATATGCAAAACACATTCAAAATCACTTGGTCCTCTTCGCTCCTACCAAAACCCTGCTGTGTTTTAGCCTAGTCTAGAAAGGGATAGTACAGTAAGGAATGACGCCTAGATGGGCATCACTTTCCTTGCACAACATAAATACTGTTTGCTCTCTGATGTTGTGACCCAAAAGTCCATTGTCCAAAAGTCTATAACAAGCCAGAAATTAACCATGAATGCTCTCCATCTTGGGGAAAGGTTTGCGTGATGTAACCAGGCTGTGAACCCCACATTCCTGGCCTGATACAGAGAGGCTTTGATGTGCTTTGAAACAGGGGACCATTGTGCTGAAATCAGGCCTGCGTTTTATCATCCATCACACACCAGAATACCAAGGCGCAGAGCCGCAGGGGGTCATTACATAACGCAATAGCCTCCACACAAATCCTGAACATCTTCGAATTCAGAGCTTGCAACTGATATCATTCAGAACAACATACCCAACAAAGAAAACCTTGGAAAATGTATGATGCAACGCCTTCTCTTTGTCTCCACAGTATACACAGCAAGACTTGGCAAGTACGAAGATGATGGAGACAGACGCGCATGCTGAGTCTACTAGCTCCTGTTGCTTTCTGGTGTGGATTCCAGGGAGACACAGAGGTCAAACTGAAATGTCCTATGGTTCGCCTGGTGTCTGTTCAACTTGAATGCAAAACGGATGTGACCAAAAGTTTTCCAGAGAACACTTTATCTGATGACATTTATGACCATGGACCACAACACCAGTCGTAAGTAGCATTGCTACATTTATAGCAATAGCCAACAATACATTGCATGGGTCAAAATTATCGATTCTTCTTTTATGCCAAAAATGTTTAGGGTATTAAATAAAAATCATGTTCCATGAAGATATTTTGTAAATTACCTTCTGTAAATATATCAAAACTTTAAAGGCAATTTTCTCAATATTTAGATTTTTTTTTTGCACCGTCAGATTACAGATTTTCAAATAGTCATATCTCAGCCAAATATTGTCCCAACAAACCATACATTAATGGAAAGTTTATTTATTCAGCTTTCAGATGATGCATAAATCTCAGTTTCAAAAAAACAGACCCCTATGACTGGTTTCATGGTCTAGGGCAGGGCTCAGGCAGCCCAACCCTATTCCTGGGGATCTACCTTCCTGCAGATTTCAGCTTCAACCCTGATCAAATACAAGTGAACCAAGTAATTAGAATCTGAAGGAGCACTTGATAATTACAGACAGGTGTGTTTGATCAGGGTTGGAACTGAACTCTGCAGGAAGGCAGATCTCCAGGAACAGGGTTGGGTATCCCTGGTATAGGGTCACATTTAATAATTTGGTGCCTAAAAATATAATATAAAACACCCACACAATCCAAAAAGTCCGTTTCACTACAGTGCCATTTGGATCGCAGTTATATATTGTGTTTAATAGCATTCTGTGCTGAAAATTATTCATTCATTCATTGCACAAAGTGGTCTACTCCACTTGTATTGTGTATCCTAAAAGCACAACATTTGATACAATTTCATACTGTTTTGCATAATTTCAAAACATAGAGGTTTTTTCAACTTCTATATATTTTAGAACTTTCAGCAGCAATTTCTCCAGTCTTCAGCATTACATGATCCTTCAGAAATTATTCTAATATGCTGATTTGCTCAAGAAATATTTCTTATCATCAATGTTGAAAACAGTTATGCCGACATTTTACATTGAACCTTTCAACATTAGACTGGGATGTTGGGTGAAGAATGTGGCAGCATTCACTTTTAGTTAACAAAAATCAAACAATGAGTGACAAAAAGGCCAACGGTACAAGACAGTTGATATATAGAAGTCAGCATACATCAAAAGACCACATGAATAGCATTGAATGGCTAATAGCTATTTTTTTAAATGCTAGCATGCAACGTTTGTCTTTAGCCTGAGGGTCAGACCGACATCAGGGTAAATGCTTTTGCTGTGACCCAACAAAGCATCTCTTTCAGCCAGCAAATGGTCATGGATCCATAAGGGAATGAAGAAGTTTGTTCTAGATATATATCACTCTAGTAATAATCTTCAATTTCCAGCCACATCTACAGCTCTGTTCTGATATCAGGCAGCTCATCGTCTGACTGAATAACATCTGCTTGTGTTTAAGACAGATCCACTGCCACCAGTTAACATACTTAGGCGGTAAAGTAAGGTTGTATGTATAACCTAAATACTATTATAAAATGGTGAGAACCAAATAATGAAAGCATTACATAAATACTAAACAGCCACATATAATATTATCATATCACATCAGACTCTTCCATCGCTTATATCGCTTACTGTAGGTTATGATAAAAATCATGAGGTCATGTGAACTTACCTGCTCTGTCTTTCTCAGAAAATACAGCAGAGGTCTGAAAGAAAGAAATAAAGAAAAATTAATATTTTGAAAACGATAAGGACATACAATAAGATTAAATAAAACATGTAAAATCCCGAAAATACATTTTATCACGTCTGAAGGTCAGGTTATATTTGAAATTCCTGAAATGGAATTTCGATAACACTTTATGAGTTCATATTTGCTTTCCATCCAGGGAGTACCAATACAATAGTTCAGTTACACAATGTAACGCCATAAACACAGTTTACATTTCAAACCAAGTCAGTATAAACTAGCCTACCACCTGTCCCTGTGAGTAAAACACTGTGTGTGTGTGTTTGTGTATGTGTGTTCATGCCCACCAAGTGCAGCTGGCCAAGAAATAAGGCCATTTGTCTAGCCTCTGCAACCTTGAAAACAACCCTCGTTATGAACAAAATATCCCACCACACACACACACACAGGCATCCATACATCCATGCTTACGTACCCTCCAAAACATCTATCGTCATCTGAATGAATGTGATTATCCATAATTTCTTAGATTATGTGTGTATTTACTGATAATGCTGCTAAAAGTTTTTCAACAAGGAGGAGGGTATGAGACAAAAAGCACCCTGCCACATATTTTTACCATGCCGGCATGTCTTGGTGGAAAACACACAAATGAAAAACACCAAAAAAAAAAAAAAGTGTGTGTAAGTGATTATTTTAGCCACAGCATTGTGACTGGAAAAATGATTAATGCTTTTGCTTGGCAAACGAATTAATAAGGTTTCCAAATTTAGCACAGTTGTGGATTTGGTTAAAGACCTTTGTAAAGACTTCCTGTGTTGAAACAGGAAGTTTTGGCGGGACACACTGAAGGGCTTTTCCAAAACGTGTTAGTTATGTCACACTAATGAACCATGATTTCCTACATGCAAGACAGTTGCAGGCAGTTGCAGTTATTGTTGAGAATATTTTACTGGACAAAAATTAGCATAATGCAGGATGTCATCAACATTTTGAGTGTTTTTCCTGTAAAAGACAGACTGAAAATTTCAAATGTGTAGCTGTGTAGCCATTATATGTTAAAAATGCTATTTTGTACAGTGTTGTTATTGCTACTTAAACTATTAGTATTTTTTTACTTAATAAAAAGGCTAAATTAAATTTATAAAATGGAAAGTTCCGGTCCTTGATTCTGATTGGTTGAACCGCATTCGAAGCTTGGCAACCACTTTGTTGCAACCACAACTGTTTCTGAGAAACTACATTGTTTGGTGGATGAACTTTGTTTTTATTTATATCATTACACTCTATTTGCTCTGTTTTATTTTGTGAAATCTTACTACATATATGGAATAACCGTTTTATAAAACCAATAAGCCCTGTGAAGCTGTGGTTTACAGTGAATTTATAACAGTTATAAATTCACTGTAAACCACAGCTCTTTGGGGATTATTGCTTTAATAAATTAGTTGAAAAACTAAAAATCATGTTTTACATTGAAAGGTTAAGTTAAAATACTAAAACAATTAAAATTAAAACTAAAATTTAAAAAATAAAATGGCAAAAGCATATAACAAAAACACTTAACTTAAAATGACTTAAACTACAATTAAAACCAAAACTAAAAATATCAATATAAAACCTAGTTCAGAGCTAAATATTATATTAGCATATAAAATTTATTAATATAACACCGGTTTGTCTGTATAGATGACCTCAAAACTAAAATAAATTGACAAAAAAAACATGAAACTCTAAGTTTAATTTAACAGGGCCTCTGACTTTTCTGAAACAGAGCAATGGCTATTAATATCTGTTCCTTTGTTAGTTATTCATTATTGTTCATTATTCGTGTCTGTTGACTTTTTTTAGTCAGGCTGAACAGGAATTTCTGTGGTTCCGAAGGAATGTCGAGGTCTTCGTCTCCGGGTGACCTTCATCCACAGAACTCCTGCTCTGTCCGCTGATCTTTGACCTTGTGTAATCCCGAAATCCCTGGAACAGATCATACTGACAGAAACACCTTCATCATCTGCCTCGAAAAAAGGACGCATCCTGTTATATGAAGAATGTGGCTTTCTCTTCAAAACATCAGAGCATATTCTTCTTTTTATCTACCTTTATCTTCCACATTTTTTCATGTTCTGTCTCTCTCCCCAATTCCTTTATTGCCCTCTGTTATCACACTCTTTTATTTTATCTACCCCATTCTTTGTTTCCACATTCTTCCGCTTTTGTTAACGTACCCTCATCCCCACGTCCGCTCACCCTTCTAACATAAAGCCAGGTGCATGCTGGGAATTATCTTCATGTATGTAAGGGGTACGAATGGCTTATCGAAGAATTGTGCATGTGTGTTTAGGAAGATAACTGCATGATTATGATCTTAATGGACACAGCGTACCTCAGACAATACTTTTTATGTTAGTATTGAAAATACTATATATATTCTCATAGCATTCGTGTGCTTCAGTGTACAGAGATACGGAAACATTCTGAAAGGATTTTTGGCGTGAATGACCAGAAAATGTTGAAAGGTGACGTGTGTAAGTTAAGTAGAGGCACTAAATGGAATTGCAAAAAAAAATAAAAAATAAAAACAAAATCAGTAAAAACTGTGAAAATGTGAGCCTAAAATTTTCCCTTTCGTGTCCTCAAAAGGAAATGCCTCTGACAGAACATACTTTTTCATGGTCACTTTTTCACCTTGAACATCACTAATTTCTGAAACGCTCTAGTTAGACTTGAAGACTTTTCTCATAAAATATACTCTACCCAAAAAGCACTATTTCTCCATAGCTGACGACAAATCCACCCATTGCATTCCGTTCCTTGTTGATGGTGCTGCCACTGATGTCTGGATAAAGCATTGTCTTGCACCAAATCTGTCTAGGGAACACACACACACTGACACCAATACACACATGGGGTTACACAGACATACCTGAACACGGTTTATCTTAAATCTCTCACACACACTCACACCATAAAACATAAATAGACTACATAATCAGTAAAAAAAAAATCTATAAAAACTCCCCAACAACATTGATGGTTCTCAGATTTACAGCTAAATAATGACCTTAGCGGTGTTAGCTAACGGCAAAAAAGCCCCACGCTGGCTATCAACGGTAAATCACCCGTAAACATTCATTCATACATACACATGCATGCCAACACCAACGAGACTGTAAAGTATTGCGCAAAATATACCTCAACATGCATTAAAACATCCACAACCCACCAACTCAGGTTTCTGCAAATACTATGAAACATGATGCAGTAGAGCGTTAGCCGTATTATCATAGCGTGACTGTGACCACCACAGTAACACATTCTACATTCCTCAATGTGTAGGCCTGTTGTTTTCTCAAATTCACAGAAACAACTCAAGGCCACCGACAGTGAAATACTATTAATACTTTGGAGAGCTTCTGGCATACTGAGAATAACTATATTTGAGTCAAAGCACTGTTATCACGTGCTATCCCAAACACACCACCCACCACCCTCATATGAGTGGGAAGGGGGGTAAAATGAGTTCAGAACAAAAGAATATGAGATAGAGAGGAAGCAGGGAATGAGGTGGCAGAAAAATAGGGCAATGAGATCAAATAACAAAGAAAAGCACAACAGGCAAGTATCACTATTACTATTACCCATACTGGTGGTCCAGGGTTTACTGAAATTATTAATTGCTATAGAAAAAAATGAGCTGAAAGAAATTAAAAGCATATCATTGCAATTACATTGTTAAATTTATTTCATATTCATAATACAAATTACAAAAATTATAATATATGTGCCATAAAATATTAATTTGCATTCACTTTAATGATAGCCCAATTTGTGTCCCCTGTTGAGAAATGTAATATTACTTTTATAAGTGACTGAATAAATTATTTTTCTCTGCAAGATGAAATTTCCCATAGATTTACACTGAAAAAGTGACTCAAGCCATTAAAGCAAGCAGCCAGCTAGCAGTAAGCAACCAGCGAACAACCATGTAGCAAGTATATTATTACATTCATAAGTGATAGGACAAATTAATTTTTGTCTGCGAGACAAAAATCCCTAAAGATTTACATTGAAGAAGAAACTCTAGCAGCCAGCTAGCTGTAAGCAACCAGCAAACAACCAGCTAGCAAGACGAAAATTCCCATTAATTTACATTGAAAAAAAAAAACTTGAGCCAGCTAGCAGTAAGCAACCAGTCAACAACCACCTAGCAAGTGTACTATTACTTTCATAAGTAATTAAACAAATCATTTTAGTTTGTAAGATGAAAGTTCCCATACATTTACACTGAAAAAAAAACTAGAAACCAGTCAAGCAATCAGCAAACAGCCACCTAGCAAGTGTACTATTACTTTCATAAGTGATTGAACAAATAATATTTGTCTGCAAGATGAAATTTTCCATAGATTTACACTGAAAAAGCAACTCAAGCCATTAAAGCAAGCAGCCAGCTAGCAGTAAGCAACCAGCGAACAACCATGTAGCAAGTATATTATTACATTCAAAAGTGATAGGACAAATGAATTTTTGTCTGCAAGAATGTGACCCAATCCTGCCCCATAACGACTGGATTTACATTGAAAAACTTGAGCCAGCTAACAGTAAGCAACCAGTGAACAACCACCTAGCAAGTGTAACATTAATTTCATAAGTAATTAAACAAAAAAATTTGCTTGCAAGATGAAATTTTCCATTGATTTACATTGAAAAAAGCTTGAGCCATTTCTAAAGGAAGCAGCCAGCTAGAAGTAAGCAACCTGCAAATAGCTACATATAAAGCGTACTATTACTTTCATAAGTAATTAACCAAATGGATTTTGTCTACAAGACAAAAATTCCCATTGATTTACATTAAAGAAGAAACTCAAGCCATTAAAATAAGCAGCCAGCTAACAGTAAGCAACCAGCGAAAAGTCACGCAGCAAGAGTACTATTACTTTGATAAGTGATTGAACAAATGTTTTTCATCTGCAAGACAAAAAAATCCCATATATTTACATTGAAGAAGAAACTCGAGCCATTTTTTAAAGAAGCAACACCACAACAACCATCCACAACACCCCAGCATCATTGCATAAACAAAACTTGAACCAACGGATAAGATTTCAAGTCTTAAAATTGGGTGTGGAAGAAATTGTTTATAATGTAGTAATTCTACAGGGTCCATCACACTTGTCTGGCAACACTGGACCACCCAAGCACACGTCATATGTTGCATTTCAGTCATGAGAGTAAGAGTTTTTGTATGTGTGTGTAAGTATGCAATCGTGTGTGCAAGTGTGTGTCCCCAGTCGTTATGGGGCAGGATTGGGTCACATTTTTTGGCCTGTAAGGTCCCTGGGCACAGGTTGTCACGGCATTAGGGATCAGAGGTCGTATCAGGTGTCCAACAGAAAAAACAACGGGGTAGAGCACTCAAGTATTCATTTACTCTGTGTGTGTGAGAGAGAGACAGAAATGGGATAAACACCAAGCAGTTAAACACATTTAACCAGTTGGCAGGCTAGAATTACATAGATATACACTGAAAGTAAGCATTCACTCCTTAAATTAAAACCCCAACAGACAGTGTTGTACTCACCAAAACAGGCAACAGTATTACAATTAAACCAAACTGCAGTTCAATCTTGACAACTCTAGGAAGATTTGCATTAACGACTATTTAAAGTTTAAATCAAGTGCTTTACATGTGCTTTTGTATGTTCAGTACATCAAAATAAATGTACTTCTTTAAATCACCCTGAATGAAAACATAATGATTTAAAATATTTATTTTAAAAATTAAACTTTTAATTTTAATAAATTTACATTATTAAATAGTGAATGTTTAAAACATTTTTTTATATACATTTTTTAAACATTCATTTTTACTGGAAAGTGTTTGGTAAAATTTGGGTCTGGAAAATGTATTGTTGTTTTGTTGTTTTTTGAATTGTAATTTGAGGTGTTTTTTACAACTTTACTCATATTTGGTGTTAGGACTTTCTTAAAACCAGTAACCCTAAGTTTTAAATTTTGGCATGTAAGTCACCACACACTGGTTGCACTACAGACATTGTGTGGCTTTTAGAGCAGTGAGCTATTGTTTTTCTAAGCAATCAGACTGCAAATGGCAGCAATGCAAATTAAAAGGAACATAATAGCTTCACACTTGGGCTCTTTTGACTTTTCCCACCCCAGCAATTCTCCAGTACCACCCGCAACAGCCTAGCAAGCACACAGCAACATGCTAAATAACATCTTAGCAACTTATGAACACTTTAGAACCTTAGCCTAGCTTCTAATATGCATAAGAACCACTACGAACAGCATAGCAACACCGTGACAGCTACCCACAATACCCTAATATCTAATTCCACATTGTTACACTGTCTATAAGATTCTGCTTATAAAATGACTGAAGTTCTGAATAAAAGCTAATAAGATGTTGTATGTGTGTAAGTTGAGCAGGTTGAAGTGCAGAGTTTACCAGCCCCCTAGTCTGGTTAAGAATGTGCAGCTGGTAGGGGTCAGACTGGCCCACCCAAAGCCTGAGTGGGTAAGGTGTGTGACTATGTGTGTGTGTGCGTGTGTGTGTCACACACTCACACATAAATGTAATGATAAGGATTCTGATATCAATGCACGTACACACAAACCAAGTTCTTTTTGCCTTGGGTCTCAGAAGGGACCTTATTTAGCATGTTTATTTTGAACATATATACATGCCGTTTGTAGAGTGTGTAGACACACAGATGCTATCTATACCCCCCCCAAACCTCAAACTTTTTCCATAACTAATGAAGACATTCCTGCACGTGCACTGAGAAACGTGGGAAAAAAACGTTAGAACACCCCCTTCTTTACCCCATAATAACTTCCATATGTTTTATGTGAACCCTTTTGGCAGGAAGTGATGTAAATTGTCCCTCAGGGCATGTTACATGGCATAAACTGTATCTCTGACTCAGTGATCACTGTTGACGTTACATGCTCCAATCCAAGCTAAAAACAGTCAGCTGCATATGGTAACGATCGCGTCGTTTTAATGTGAATTTGGATATACAAACTCCGAAATCCAATACAATTGTTTAATCCACTCAACCACAAGTGTCTTTCAAAGAATATTCTGATACTTCTATGCTTGCCATTTTGTGAAATCAAACAATTGTCTTATCATGCTACTATAAAAACATATATCTATCTTTTCTGCACGTGGTATGATCTGAACAATATGATGACTAGGCACCCAAAGGAAGTAAAAGTACATCAGTGGACAGGATAAACAATTACACTGTGTACCAATTCTACTTATGAAGGACATAACGAGGACAATGACTGATCCCCAGCTAATAGTATTTTAAGGAGTTTTGTCTTCCCATAGTTACTCAATTGGGATTTTCAAAGCACTATTATCTGTAGGTTTGGAACAGTTTGTACACTCTTAAAAATAAAGGTTCCAAAAGGGGAGTTTTGAAGTGGTGCCACAGAAGAACCATTTTGAAATCCTTTCATGGAACACTTCTTAAACGAACCATTAACCTTTTGTGCAGTGGAAAGGTTCCATGGATGTTTATGGTTCTTCAGGGATATATACCAAATTAGAATCGATTGGAATGAGGCAATTTCAAGTCTCTGTGAAGTGAAAGTTTATTTTCATTCCCTATAGGCTAGAAAGGCTGATAGCTGAATACAAGATCAGGAACTACATCTCATTTGTGTAGAGCATCGTATTCTTAGGGTGAAGATCGTTCCCTCCAAATGTCACTAACCTCACAATAGCTGGCATTTTCCCCTTTTTCCGGCACTAATTGACTCTGTGGATTAGAGAAAGAGAGTCAGGATGCTAATCCCTGTAATCCAGCATAATCCAGGCTCCAATAACAATGGAAGATGCTGAATTAAGCAGACGGCACTTTGGGAAAACAAGAAATGAGGCTAACCTATGGAGCAGGATTAGGGTGCCATGCAGAGGCACACGAGGAGGGCAGTAATTACCCTGCTGGGCACTGTGGTCTGAGAAAGAGACGCAAAAGCAAAACCAGTGCTGCCTGAATGCTAGTAAAAAATCAATGATGATGAAGAATTTATACATTTTTCCTCCTTTGACTCAAATCAGCCTCACAAACTGTGCTCAGAAATGCCAAGATACTAAAGTCTACAATCAAAAGTCAGGAATTATGTTAGGCACTCAAAGTCTTCACGCAAAAATTAAAATTCTGTCATTATTTACTCACCCTCACATTGTTCCAAACCTGCAAGACCTTCGTTCATCTTTGGAACACATAGACGGTAACACAACAGACACGTTCAAGGCCTAGAAAGGTAGTAAAGACATCAATAAAATAGTCCATGTGACATCTGTGGTTCAACCTTAATTTTATGAAGCTATGAGGATATGTTTTGTGTGCAAAGAAAACAAAAATAACTTTATTCAACATGTTCTTCTCGTGTCAGTCTTTTGTGCGCATTCACGACAATACCACAAAATCTTGATTTGTCTTCCAAAGATGAAAACAAAACAAAGGTTTTAGGGGCCATTCACACAGAACGCGTTTTTCCATTCCAATGCGCTTTATTTCCATTATTTTTCTATGTAAACACGCTTGACGGACATGCATGACCGGTATGCTCGTGTCTTCTTTTGCAGCACCTCGCACATGATTGCGGTGTTTTTAAGATGCCATGCCAAGTTTAAAAAAAAAAAAAATCTACTTTTACACACAGCGCCGCTCATCAATGTCAGATCCAAAGCAGTTGACCAATCAGAAGAACTCGGGGGCAGGGCAAGCGTTGCAAGCTTCTGTTTACAGTAGCAAGTTGGCATGACAACTGTTTTATTTGACAACAACATGGCGGAGGAGGCACTCATAGTGGCTGTCCCCGGATACTCTGAATTACAATAACATTTCTTCAAGCGATTATGACAACTTGTTCCTTAAAAAAGGAATTTTGCTGTTTGCCTATGTCTATTATTTCCGTTATTGTCGTTATTGCATTACGCTTCAAAAGCGTGTCTCGAGACCCTTGCGTTCTACGCTGCCCTTTTTTGAAAACCATTCCTAAGTGCTGCATCTCATGTTTTTAGACACAAAGACGCGTTCTGTGTGAATGGCTCCTTACAGGTTTGGAACAATGACAGAATTGTAATTTTTGGATGAACTATCCCTTTAATTTTGCGATAAAGTTTACAATGAAAGTCACATTGTGAAATATAAAGTTGCAATTGAGGAAAGTCAAAATTACAAGAAATAAAGTTGCAAAATGTAAAACCAAAGCCTAAAATATTTTTACCGGCCATGAAACAATTTTCTTCAAAAACAGGCAGTTACTTTAATTATATGCATATATGCATTTATGCATTTATTGTGTAATTACTACATTTTCGTGTCAATCCATGTTCATATTTAGCGCAAACAATGAGCTGTCACTTTAATTCAGCGCGTTCAGCACAGCACAAACAGACTAGGTGCGAAGGAACGTGCTGCTGGACCGCAACCATGTGCAGTGTGAAAGCTCAAATCCGTTAAAGGGTTACCCCACCCCAAAATGAAAATTGTCATTAATCACTTACCTCCATGTCGTTCCAAACACGTAAAAGCTTTGTTCATCTTCGAAACACAATTTAAAGATATTTTGGATGAAAACCTGGGAGGTTTGTGACTGTCCCATTGACTACCAGATAAATACCACTGTCAAGACCCAGAAAAGTATTAAAGACATCATCAAAATAGTCCATCTGCCATCGGTGGTTAAATCAGAATTTTATGAAGCGACGAGAATACTTTTTGTATGCAAAGAAAAAATAAGTTTTTATTCAACAATTCGTCTCCTCCGCGTCAGCGCAGCAGTTTCCGCTGGACGCAAACTCCGTACGGCGTCAGTCAGTCGCACCACACGGATACGTTTTCTACGTATACTTACGCTTTGATTTGAGCGAAACAGCGTATCCGGCGTGCGCAGTTTGCGTCCAGCGGATGCTTTGCAAAATGACGTTACGCTGACACGGAGGAGACGAATTGTTGAATAAAAACTTTTTTTTCTTCGCGCACAGAAAGTATTCTCGTCGCTTCATAAAAATCTGATTGAACCACTGTTGGCAGATGGACTATTTTGACGATGTTTTTCATACTTTTCTGGGCCTTGACAGTGGTATTTACCTGACAGTCACAAACCTTTTGGTATCCAAAATATCTTAAACTATATTCCAGAGACGAACTCATTTGGAAGGACATGGGGGTAAGTGATTAATGACAAAATTTTCATTTTGCAGTGGAGTAACCCTTTAACATTTAACATGCAAAGGGAATACGCAGAAACAGTATCAAATACAAGCCAGTCTCTCTTCCATGTCACTAAAACACCATCTCTCGCTAAAACACTGAGAACCGTCATGACTTTCTGATGTTTGCTCATCATGTTTCCATTCCGTTCCGGCGTAACACCAGGGGCCGGTTGCATAAAAGGTTTAGACTAGTCTTAAAAAGTTAGTCAGCTATTTTTTCTTTAAGACTGGTAATAATTATTTTAAAAACAGTTAGAGAAAAATGTAAATTATTCAAAGCTGAATCCAAAAAATAATAATGATTATCCTTTGGTTAACTGCTAGTTAGTCAGACTAATAGTTAAGACACTGTCTTAACATCGAGGCTAAGTTTATGCAACTGGCCCCAGGTATGTGTCACCACATTCTCAGGTTATGAAGAATAAAGAAGGGAAAAGTTAAACTTCCGAAATAAAGCAGCAATATCTTCTCCAGTAAAAGTTATTAGAACCTTGTCTAGGGACAAGCTAGCCATCACATTGCTCTGACCTTATCAGCCCGTTTGTATCCGATTATTTGATTCGCTCGTCGCTTATGACAAAACAGCTAACCAGTCACGATGATGTTGTCTTCGGATTTACTCATTTATGTCAGAAACAGCAAATTTCTTTAAAAATGGTCTGTTGTTCTCACAACATTGCATTGTTATAATTCGTAAAAGTTTTACCCGCCAACTGACGACTGGCACGGTTACATATACTCGCCAACGCCGATTTTCACTCGCATTTGGCGCTTGCCGAGTGTTCATTTTAGGGTGTAAAACATCAGATTAAACAATTAGATATTAAGTCATATTCTGAAATACATACACATCAAAATGGGCTTCCATATATATATAATTTTTGAAATATACGCTTGTGTGTATTTGTGGGTGTGTACTGTACAGAACACCTGTTTCCAGCTCTTTTCTGCCTGTGCGCGTTTGCATGTTTACATCGTGATTTATAGCTATCGATGCTTTCACGCACAGGGGACTGTGTCACGCACATCTCTTAATCTCCTGCCATTCCACACCTTTAAATTTATAGACAACAAATGACTATGCTTCACTTTGGCTGCCATCCTTTTTTTGATATACAAATATGATGGCAGTTCCGACAGATGAAACCCCTTAAGACATACAGATTTCTTATGCTGAGACTTCAGGGGCCTCAGACGAATATATTGAGTTCTGGCCATGCCGGGCCAATGAACTGTCAACATCACAATGCTAGCCAAATACATGAAACGTCTTATGCTCCTGACAAGCTTGAGTTATGAGATGAAAGCAGGCTGAAACATTCAGGGTTCTGGATCATGTGAGGAGAGAAACAAAGACTGTAATATGGTCATTATGGGCAAACAACCAAACGTGTAAGATGTACGGCACTAGATGTGAATTGAGATGAATGAATTAATCAACGACTGCTGGAAGTTCTCATTGCAGATACCATAGAAATGAATCTGAAGGGTGGGAAAGCATATTTATAAGGCGGCTTAGATATTCTCCATGACTGCTAGCGTCCCCTAAACACAACTATCTCTTTCTTTTCAATCCTCTTATATAACTAGAACCTTGAGTGGGTCATTGTTATGTGTAAAATCAATGACATCATTCCATTCATGTGTAACGTCTGATTTTGTTTTCCTTTTACTTTCTCTGACACACAGAGCAAGATAAAGCTCTTGTTTTGGGCTGCAAGAATTCCTGATGCAGCATGGCTGACCTTGAACACTTTGGAAAACAGATTTCCTGCTTAAGGTCAAAAAGAGGTCACATTTTCCACATCCTTCCCTAAAAAACAATCTTTTTTTTTGCTTTTTGACACTCATTCTCACCAAGGCCATTTTTAAACTAGAAAGATTAGCCTACTCCACAGTTTTGCTGTTTATCATTATTTAACAGAGAAGTGTCTATCTTAAAAATAAATAAATAAATAAACAAACCAAAATGTATCTTATTCCATTAAGAGGAATGAAGATAAATTATTCATAGAACACTTAGGGAAGGTGGTAACATAACTTAAGTTGTGAATTATTTAACATGGGCGAATATTCCATTTAGAGGTACAAATGAATTCTGTTTGTAGTGAGCTAGATTACAGATTACAAAACCAGTCAAAAAAAAAAACAAAAAAAACAATTGGAATATCTGGGTTGAGAAAATTAGCTGGAATGTGTATGATTTTTAAAATCATACTTTTTTTCGTATTTTTTTTCTGAATAAAAAAATAGGTTATTGCATATACATTCACATTTGTGAGCTATAAAGTCAGAACTGCAATCTCACAATTCTGGCTTTGTTTCTCGCAAATAAGAGTTTGTATCTTGCAGTTCTGACTTTTTCAGAATTGTGAGATATAAAATTGCAATTGCATGTAATAAAGTCAGAATTATGATATACAGTCAAAAAAAATATTATAATATTTAGGTTGAGAAAATTAGCTGGAATGTGTATGATTTTTTAAAATTATTATTATTATTTTTATTTATTTTTAATTGAAAGAGGTGTTTTTATTTTGGAAGTCAGTTTCTGCTCCTGAATAAAAAATAGGTTATTGTGACTTTTTATCTCACAATTCTGACAGTTTTTCTCAGAATTATAAGAAATAAACTCGCAATTGCGCGCTAGTTAGAATTGCAAGATAATCTCACAATGACTTTTTTCTTGCAAATAAGAGTTTGTATCTCAAAGTTCTGACTTTTTCTCACAATTGAATTTTTATTCATGCAATTCTAACTTTTTTCTCAGAATTGTAAGATATAAACTCACAATTGCATGTTATAAAATCAGAATTGTGGTATATAAACTTGAAATTCTGAGAAAAAAGAAAGCTTTAAAAAAAAAAAAGACAGTATTATGAGTTTATATCAGGCACTTTTGAAAAAAGTCTGATATCCCGTAATTTTGACTTAATTTCACAGAATTGGAAGTTTATATCTCACAATTCTCCGAAAAAAAAGTTGTGAGTTTGTATCATGCAATTCTGAGAAAATTCTGAGATGTAAACTCAAAGTTGTTAGAAAAAAGGCAGAACTGTGAGATAAATAAATAAATATATATATATATATATATATATATATATATATATATATTCCTTCACAATTACTTTTTTTTAACACCAGTGGAGAAAAAACAGGCTTCATAGTCTTTATACTCTACTAAATTTATTTGATTAAAAAAAACTAACGTTGTGTTATTGTATTGTATTTTAACATTAACCTTTATTTATTTGTTTATTTGATGGCAAAACTGTCTTCAGTGTCACATGATCCTTCAGAAATTATTCTAATACATGAATTTAAGGAAAGAAACACTTCCTAATATTATCAATGTTAAAAACAGTTTACTTTTAAAACTGCTTTACTTGAAGACAGTGATACTTTTTCAGGATTTTCTTCTTTCATGATTTTTGGAAGCTGGAAGGTTACTAATGCATTTTCAAACAGACCCCTATGAGTCCAACTGCATGATTTCATGACTGACACAGCTTCAAGTTATTTCTCTCAGAATCTATTTATTTAACTTTCTGGTCATGGTGACCATGAGCACGTAGACAGAAGTAACCAGCATAATTTCTTGGACATACAGTGATGCCTCAGTAAACTTCATTCTGGGCATTCACTGTTACTGCTGCTGTAGCTCTAAATAACATACATTAGCAATGAAGGGTAGCCGTGGCCTTGCAGCGCTCCGTTAGTGTTTAACATACCTAAGCAAGAGGAAAAGAAGTGTGCGTGCAAATGCTGCCTATGAGCTAGTTAGCTCGTGTGTGTATCAAAAGGCCTTATCTTTCATGTGTTTACCAGGTACACTTATGTAATCCGGTGAGGAATGGCAGGAACGAACAAACAGAAAGGTGTCAGTAGACGCTTACAAACGTGAACAAACACACTTACTTTATGGTTGCAGACACTAAATAAGTGTCAGGGTAAACAGTAGTTTCTTTTGTAAACACGAATGGGTTTATGCGCACTTGCGACACGTGTTCCTCGCTATGATGTCTGCGGGTACTTGCTCAAACGTGTAAGCTTGCATTCTCTGTGCCTTGCATTTTTTAATGATCTTTTTTCTGGCTCCATTTCTCATCTCTCATCACCTTGACCTATGACTGAGCTGAACTCTGCTATGTCGACCCATTAATCAAGATTAAATGGATACAGCCATTCAACGAGCAACTTGCTTCATTTTTCCATTACCTCAGTCAAGATGACTACAGACTGAAAGATCAAAAAAAAAAGGATCATATTGAGATAAGGGAGAAATCTGAGTACAGATTAGATTCATAGCATTAAAATTGTGAAAATTATTGCAATTTAAAATAGCTTGTTTTCTATTTTAAGATATTTTTAAATGTACATTTTTTTTTTCTGTGATGGCAAAGATGAATGCAGTTGGTGTTCAAGAAACATTATTATTATTAATGTTGAAAACAGTTGTGCTGGTTACTATTTTTGTGGAAACAAGATATTTTTTTTCAGAATTCTGTTATGATGAACTAAAAGATTGAAGAAGAGCATTTATTTGAAACAGAACACTTTTGTAGCATTATACATGTCTTTATCGTCATTATTGATTAATTTAATGTGTTTACTGTTAAACAAAGTGTGTATGATTATATTAATAATCATACATTTAACAATTATAAATATACATTATATTAATAATAATAATAATTAATACTAATTATGAATATACAGTACTGTGCAAAAGTTTTAGGCCACTAGTATTTTCTCCAGCTAAAAAATGGTTTAAAGTAAGTTATTTCTATCTTTTGCTGTAGTGTGTCAGTAAAAAATATCGGTTTACATTTCCAAACATTCTGTTTGCCATTAATTGCAATAATCTAGTGAGATTTTTGTTTGCACAAGGAGTCTGACAACACTGATCTAATCTCATCATCATCCAGTCTGTCTCTGGAATGACATGAAGACACAGAACAAACTGAAACAGAGTAAATCCAGAAGAACTGTGGCAATGTCTCCAAGATGCTTCAAGAGACCTACCTGCAAAGCTACCTGAAAAATTTTGTGCAAGTGCACCTAGGGCAAAAGCTGCTGTAAACGCAAAGAATGGTCGCACCAAATGTTGATTTCATTAATAGAAGGTAATTGATAAAGAAAATCTATTTATGACAGCATCCTCATTTTACAGCATTTTTACACAAGTGCCTAAAACTTTTAACAGTGCTGCAGCTTTGCAGGTAGGTTTCTTGAAACATCCTGGAGACTTTGTCACATTTCTTCTGGATTTAGTCTGTCTGAGTTTGTTCTGTTTTTTCATGTCATTCCAGACAGACTGGATGATGATGAGATCAGATCTCTGTGCAGAGCACTCGCTGTTGTCAGACTCCTTGTGCAAACAAAAATCTTACTGGATTATTACGATTAATGGCAAAATGAATTTTTGGAAATGTAATCTGATATTTCCTACTGACACACTACAGCAAAAGACCGACTTTAACTGACTTTAAACCATTTTTTAGCTGATGAAAATACTAGTGGCCTAAGACTTTTGCACAGTACTGTATATTTTTTATAAATCTGAATATATAGTTGTAAGTCTGAATATATTTTTTATAAATCTGAATATATAGTTATAAGTCTGAATATATAAGTGTAAATTGTGATTATGTAGTTATATCTATATCTATCAATATTTAGAATTATAATTATATATTCATGATTTATATATATATATATATATATATATATATTTACATTATTAGATCTATAAATAAATATTTTTATTTACTTCTGTGTATTCAAATGTACAACTATTTTTTATTCAGATTTAAAAATATATATTCTGACTTCTATATATTCAGACTTACAACTTTATATTCCAATTTACACTCTGATTTATATATTCAGATTAAATATATAATATACATTTTAAATATATTGAGATTTTAAAATACATTTTGATTTACTTCTATATATTCAGATTTACAATTATCTATTTGATTTACATTTATATATTCAGATTAATAAAAATATATTCTGAATTACTTCTATATATTTAGACTTACAACTATATATTTGATTTACATTTATATTCAAATTTAAAAACACATATGTTTTGTATATATATATATTTATATATTCAGACCTACAACTATATATTTGATTTAAATGTATATATTCAGATTTAAAATATATATATATATATATATATATATATATATATATATATATATATATATACACATACACACACACACACACATATATATATATATATATACATATATATATATATATACACACACACACACACACACACACACACACACACACACACACACAACTATATATACAATAAATATACGTTTATATATTCATATTTATAAAAATATATTCTGATTTGATTTTAAATAAGAAATATTTTCAGACATGTCTCCAATATCAGTTCTGTTCATGAGGTTTTTGTTAGCATTGACTGATCAGTTAGAAGCATTCTGACTTCGGCATTGATAAACACCACCACGATCTTTAATGTCCTTCCTCACATTCACTCATTTCCTTATTCCTCACTGCTCTCAAACATACTTTTTTAAAAACTTTGTTTGCACAAATAGACATGAAAACATTCAGTCCATCTTTTCCTGCCTCTCACTGACACTTTAAGTGTTGTTTGCCACATGGTTCTGAAATGTGGAGTCAAGCGTGTAATGGGTAATCAAATGGAAGATTTCTATGCTCGCCTCAGAACACAAACTCACACACAATCTCACTCGCATCCACAGATATCCAGACATGTGCATGCACCACAGGGGAAGATCATAAGGAATATTTCTCCACGTGTTTTAGTTGGTGGAAGTTTGCAGACAGTACAGGCTGTTATTATCATGTTCCAGCAGCTTTAGCCACTCAGAGAGAAAGAAAATGAGAGACAAGATGAGAGAGAGAGAATCTCTCCTCAGAAAACTTTAAAGTGGCTGCTGGAACCACAGCACACTCTAATTTACTGTTTACATTGTCATTCAGCATACAGAAAACCATATGTAAATGTTGGACACTTCAGCGCATAAGAGGTGATTGACACCGGGTTTAACCAATTCCAGAGCCATGAGAAAGTATGAATGGTATGTAATGGCACTCCTCACATCAGTGAAAAGCTGACCTGCTCAGGTAACTGGAAATGGCAAAACTTGTAAGGTATAAAGTTATAAAGCCAACTTACTGATCTAGTATTTAATCTTGCTATTATTCTTCTGAGTGAAAATTTGAAAAGTATCTCCTCCTAGAGCTTTAAAATTACAACCACCAAACTCGGGTTAGACCTATTTTTTCTAACTGATCCAATATAAGGTTTTCATGAACCAGACTATAAACAAAAAAAACAAACAAAAAAAAAAACCCACCAAAAATTCCATAGACTTTCATTGAGGGGTGAAAACTTTTGTACAATAAGACTTATTGCGTATTTAAGCTGTGTACTGCTATGGCAAAGCTTAACAACTCCACTGAAGGAAAAAAAAAAAAAAGGTTAAAACCAGCGTTGGCTGCTTTAGCAGGTCTCCCAGGCTGGTTTTAATGTGGTTTTGGCACCTTTTTTGCTGGTCAGGCTGGTCTTAGCTGGTCAAGCTGAGAGACCTGCTCAAAGACCAACCAAGATTAAACCCGCTACTTTCAGTTTAATCAGCTAAAACTATCTTAAGATGGTTGGCTGGTCTTAGCTAGTTAAGCTGGGCATTATCGTTTAGTTGGTCTGTGGCCAAACTGATTTACCTGGTTGTTAACTGGTCTCTCACCCTGACCAGCCTTCAAAGTGGCTGGCTCCAAGCTTAAAGTATTTTTTTTTTTTTTCCAGCAGGGTAAGACTAGACAACAAGCCTAGGCTGGTTTTAGCAGGGTTTTTTTTTTCTAAATCAGCTGGGTTTAGCTGGTTGTTAACTGTTTTTGAAAAACATGCTAAATACAATTTTAAAACATGTTAATCATGTTAAAAAGATGTTGACAACATGTTAACCATGCTAGAAACATGCTAGCAGCATGCTAACAACATGTTAATCATGCTAGAAACATGTTGGCAACATGTTAATCATACTAAAACATGTTGACAACATGCTAATCATGCTAGAAACATGCCAATAACATAATAAAATGTAAGAAACATGCAAATCATGCCACAAACCTTGTAACAACATGCTAATCATGCTAGCAACTCGCTAGCAACATGCTAACAACACGCAAGTCATGCTAAAAACACACTAGCAACATTCTAATGCTAAAAACATGTTTGCAACATGTTTGCAACATGTTAATCGTGCTGGAAACATGCTAGGAACATGCTAACAACTTGCTTATCGTGCTAGAAACATGTTGACAACATGCTAATCATGCTATAAACATGCTAAGAACATGCTAATCACACCTGAAACATGTCAACAACATGCTAATCATCCTAGAAACATGCTAAATCATGGTAGCAAGTTGCTACAACATTTCTTAAATATCTAAAATTTCAAACTTCAAGCTTTTACAACTGCTTCAAACTTACAGGCAAGGCTTTTTCAAGCCAACTTCAAAGTTCGTTCGGGAACTTTCCTCATCTAATTAGTATTGACTTTGATTAATTGTTCAACAACAGGTAGGTTTTGGTCAACTAACCTCATTTTTTGGTCTAGCCCCAGGAGTTCCAGAGGGTCCTGATGATGACAGTGATGATGAAGAGCGATACAGTGGGGTGTTTAGAGACTGGGAAGAGGCTGAAAGACTCCCTGCTGAATCCAGCATGTCTAAATCAACTTCCTGTTCAGGAAAAGAGTAACATTGTCCTACTTTAGACGCAAAAACACATACTTAATTTCTGAAATGATTTTTTTTTTTTTTTACGTAATATTTTCTAAATTAGAAATAATTTGAAAATTGTGAAAAAATAAACTTCTTTTGCAGTCTATAAATGTATACTTTACACATCTCACTGCTAGATTTGACCCAGTTTGCAAGGTATGTAAAAATAAATGTTGTTAGATATTCTATATAATTACATACAGACATATGTTTGCTGAATGCTCACTTTTTCACTAAACAATTTAATTTTTATTTACTTTTTATTTTATTTTAATTAAATGTTCAGACACTGACAAAAATAAATGTGCACCGCCAAAATAAAAGTCCAAATTCTGACATATCCCCCAATGCTGCAAAATCAAAAAATGCCGAATACCGGCCTGTATTTTAGCCCTGGTGATATATCGATCAATTACTAAAGAATTTTACATAGATTTAGTGCTGGTATTGAAAGTCTGGTGCAGTTATTATTTAATTAAAGGAGAAGTCCACTTCCAGAACAAAAATTTACAGATAACGTACTCACCCCCTTGTCATTCAAGATGTTCATGTCTTTCTTTCTTCAGTCATAAAGAAATTATGTTTTTGAGGAAAACATTTCAGCATTTTTCTCCATATAATGGACTGGTATGGTGCCCCGATTTTGAACTTCCAAAATGCAGTTTAAATGCGGCTATAAACGATCCCAAATGCGGTTGTAAATGATCCCAGCCTAGGGAGAAGGATCTTATCTAGCGAAACAATCAGTTATTTTCATTAAAAATATGAAACCCTCCCATCTCATGTTTTCCCTCAACTTCAAAATCGTCCTATATCGCTGTTTTCCTTTTTTTGTTAAGGGTGTTTGATCTTCTTTGCATGTTCACTTTGCAAAGACTAGGTCGGTACTTCTGCAGCGATGTAGGATGATTTTGAAATGATTTTTCAAGTTGAGGGAGAATTACAATTGGGGTTTTCGACATACCCTAACTTGAGCCAGAATACACCGAGCAAGAGCAAGACAAGATGAGCATTTGAGATTAAAAAGTATTTAAATTCTATTAATTTAATGAAAATAACTGACCCTTTCGCTAGATAAGACCCTTCTTCCTCGGCTGGGATCGTTTACAACCGCATTTGGGATCGTTTGAAGCCGCATGTAAACTGCATTTTGGAAGTTCAAACTTGGGGCACCATATCAGTCCATTATATGGAGAAAACTGCTGAAATGTTTTCCTCAAAAAACATAATTTCTTTACGTCTGAAGAAAGAAAGACATGAACATCTTGGAAGACAAGGGGGTGAGTACATAATCTGTACATTTTTGTTCTGGAAGTGGACTTCTCCTTTAAATCATTTCAAGAGTTAGAGATGAGTGTATCATTTGCATGAAATCTTCTGATTGGTGGCCACTCACAGAGACGATCCGCCTCTTTAAATTGGGAGTGCCATTGAGGGAGGAGCTTAGAGCATTCTCGATCTCTTTGTCCAGCTGATCCAACTTCATTATTAACAGAACCATGGAGTCCAAGCGTGACCTTTCCTTCTCCCTCTCCTCCCGTGAGCTCTGAAATGAGAAAAACAGTTTTGTATAATCAGATTTTTTTCGAGAAACGTAAACGCTCCCAATGACAATTCCTAAAACATATGTCATAGCAGACCAGGCGGCGACTCGGATGAAGACGGGACTTTTCCATACAAGCTGAGACAACACTTTATTTGATTTAATCTTTTTTTTTTTTGACTAATGCTATTAAAGGAATAGTTTGTCTAAAATAGAAATTCTATCATTTACTTGCAAGAGTTTCTTTTGGCAATAGAAAACAAAAGATTTTTGAATGGCGACTGTCCAAGGGACTAAATCTTGTTAAATATAAATTTAACACACACACACATATCGGGGTGCACATAAGTGGCACACATGTGCGACCAAAATGAAAAAATAAGCTGGGTAGGTAAGTTCAATACTATTACATATTAAAGTACTTGCACAGAACTACAGAGAGAGAGAGAGAGTAGAAGACAGAAGTTGTAATGCTACTCAAGCAGAGAGGAATGATGCTGGCACTTGCCCCGTGTCTGAACCAGGCCTGTGCAAACAGCCCCACACAAAGCAGTGCGGCGTGTAAAGGGTTTGCATAGCTTTTTCTGGTATTTACCCTTAATACACGCTTGTCTGTCAGAGCACACAAAGAGAGAAAGAGAGACACTTCGCTAATAATGAGCTAACAAACATGCAATCCATTGTCTTAAACACACATTTTACCTGCAGACAGTTTTTAAGAGTTTGCTTTTGTTCATGATGATTAGCTGGTAGACTCAACTTGGTACTGGTTAGCTCTAAAAATCACCATAAAAGGAGTAAATGTTGTGATGTTATAAGACTTACAAGTAGTGTATAGTATATGCTTACGCTACAGGATACTACGTATTCTTAAGCCATACATAGCTTTACATAAGAAACAGACAGGAATTTTTATCCTTGTTTATTTAAAATGCATAATTGCATCACGCCAGGTTTGATCTGTCATCCCAAATAACGCTGGTTAGAAAAGCACAAACATTTGATTCAGTATGTCATTTTGTGCTCCACTGACAGTCATTTAGGTTTAGAATGGCATAACAGTGAGTAAATACATTTTTCTTTTAACTTCTTTAAATCCAACACTGTCATGCCGTAAAGGGATTTTGGCTGTCATTTACATACACACAGACAAATTCATTACAGTCACAAGGCCGTTTAGTACTACTGATTAGGTGTGACTGATGCAGGTGTTGACAAATTTAGCACATCATCCTTAAGGATGTGCGTGCATGTGTGTTGTTTCGCTTTTTTTCTTTTTTGAATCTAAAAATCCATGTATGGCATTGTTTTGATACAGAACAAGCTAAATGACAGCGTGCTTTAATATTTATTTATTTTTTTATCTCTCTATTTATAAGGATGAATCTGAAAATCACATAATCATGCCACTCATGACACATCAGCTGACAACAGGATTGGAAAATCTGACACATTCATCCTAAAAGATGTATAGTCTTGCAAAAACACAAAGGTGCCTATAAACATGCATATAATCAGGTTCCTCATTCAGCTTTGAATGTGTGTACATTTTGTCACAGAGAATGCTGTTTGTTTTGGACTGTTCTTGGTCAGCAGAATCAGACAAAATAGGATCTGCTTCAAATCAACATAGCACAGTCAAAAAGTTACCAACGATTTGTCATCTCTTATCTGTTACTGGAAATACACCATGACCAAATTCTTGGCATCTTTCTAACCACAAACTAACAAAGTACTTATGTTGCTTAAATAAATAAATAAATAAATAAATAAAGGTTTATATTTTTAAACGATTATTTTTGCCAATATTTTAAATTAGATTTTATTTAAATAGTATATATTAATTTTGTTGTTGAGTTGTTGTTATTTTTATTATTTTTATTTTTTTTTCTTTGTTTTTGTTTTTATTAAAAAAATATGTCTAAATAGTTTTTTATATATATATATATATATATATATATATATATATAAAGTTTTAGTTTATTTAGTTTCATTTATTTTAGTACCTCAAATTTACATGAAAATTAGAAACGCTGCCTTGGGAACTAGCTGAAATAAGTTTTTAAATTGCATTTTTTCAGTTAATGTTTTGGTTTAAGTAAATAAATAAATGAATGAGTAAATAAATAAATAAATAAATTGATTAATAAATAAATTAATTAATTAATTACAATAATATTTTTGGCTATTTTTTGCCAATATTTTGCTAAAAGAATGAATGAATGAATGAATGAAACACAACACAATACAATACTTTTTTGGCTATATACCAAAGCCATAAATAAATAAATAAATAAGGCACAAAATGTACAAACTACATTTAAGCATTTTTGCAATATAAAGTCTGAAATTTTAAGGCTGTACATTATGGAAAATAAAAATAAATGTAGATTTATTTAAGGTTTATATCACCAACTAACTAACTAACTAACTTTGTTGCTATATAAAGTTTGAAATTTTGAAGTTGTCACGGAAAATCTTTAAAAAATAAATAAAGAAAGAAAGAAAGAAAGAAAGAATCATTATAAAAGTTTTAAAATAAAAGTTTTAAAGGTTATATTTTTATTTTTTTTTGTTAATATTTTAAATTAAATGTTATTGAAATATATTTTAATTTTGTTGTGTGTTTTTGTCATTTTTATCAGTTTTATTTTTATGTCTATACAGTTTTTTTTTTCCAAGTTTTAGTTTTAGTTTATTTCGTTTTATTAATCTTAGTGCCTCATATTTACATGAAAATGAGAAAAGTTTCCTTGGTGACCTCCTGAAATAAAATAAGATTTATATTTTGTATTTTATTTCAGTTAATGTTAATGCTACTTATTAAATAAATAAATAAATAAATACTTTTTTTTGCTATATACTAAAGCAATATATCATACAAAATATAAGTCTGAATATAAATAATAAATATACCCCCGTTTTCACAGACAAGGCTTAAACCTAGTCCCAGACTAAAATGTAAGCCTGAGCTGTTTGAACTGAAAGAAACTTGCACTAACTGATCTTAAAACATGCCAGTGCCTTTGTTTTGTCTCAAGATGCACATCAGTAATGTTTTTTCTAAGGCAGTAAAAAAATACTTAAATGTCCTGGTTCAGTCTAAGCCCGTCTGTGAAACCAGGCCACAAAGTCTGAAATTAAGTTGTAATTTAGGGGAAAAAAATTAAAAATAAATGTAGAATTATACATAAATACATAAATGTATACATACGTACATATACACATTCACGCTTTTTTGCAATATAAAATTAAAAATTCTGAAATTACAGTTTAACACCATTAATGCACTTAGCAAAGAACAATCATTTGTGAACAATCACTGTGATTTTAAGGCCTTTTTAAAAATCAGACGGTTTCTCTTAGACACTAATGAGATAAAATGAAGAGCAAATGGAGACTTTTGCTTAAGTGAGCTCATGAGAAAACCACCCCAGCTGGTGGCTGCAGCCGTTGCCGCACATGTCTTCACTAGAGTTTTGGAAGAGATCTCGACCAAGTCACAAGCTGTGCTCATGTTTGCCAAGATACCAATGTTTGCAATCAAAAGTGAGAGATCTCAATCTGACTTACAAAATCAAATGATCTGAGTGTTGCTATCCACAGCATTCATAGTGCTATTCTGACTAACGACAACATATTATATCTTATCTGCTTGTATTTCTATTTTTTTTTCAAGCTATTATAGGAAGAAGTGATACTAGAAGGATAAAGCTGATACTTCATTAAAAGATTACTTCATCATCATCAGTCAAATGGCACAGTAATTTATTTCAAAGTGACTGTAAACACAGAGATCAGGGCAACACCTGACAGTACAACACACTAACTCCACATTCCTGCACGTACAGTGTGGAGTGATTGAGCTACAGAAAGATTTCTTCTCATTTGTCTTGCTTTCTTGGTGTCTTGTGTGTGATATCAGGTGTTACACTGACCTCAGGTGGTGTGCTTTTAGTAAGACACTACAGCTATTGATATTCTACACAAAACTCACATTCACAAATGCAAGCTTGTATATAAAGGGTGTATATATAGGGTCTACAAAATTCTACATAAAGGTACAAGCACCCACTATTCAAAATAATCAGGTAAAAGTGTTCTGACAAAACTCTTAGTATTCTATTCTAAGCGTATGCTTTACATACTGTATGCATTAAAAAAAAATATAACATTCCAATTATTCAGATGAAAATAGTTCAGATTTACTATAATTTATATGGTTAAAATGTCTAGAAAATCACAAATAGTTCCTATTAAGGAGACCTTGTGACATTTAAGGAAGGAATTTACACATTTTGTGTCATTATGAACCATTGTCTGTCCCCAAGGCATTTTTGTAAGGTTATTCCGGTTGTTTGAGGACATTTTGAGACATTTCATAGTCACAAGGACAGCCAAGCATGTACACTCACATACACACAACAAATTCTACATTCATTCGGCACACCTCTCGCTACAATGACCTTTCCTTGACATTTTGACTGCGCATCTGCTTGTGCTTTAATAAGCTTCGATATAAAGTGTGAAATGAAGTGCATTTCTATTTGAATGTTCAGTGCTGGAGAAAGTAATGCATTACAATATTGTGTTACTCCCTAAAAAAATAACTAATTGTGTTAGTTACTTCTATAGAATGTAATGCGTTACAATTATTTGCATCATAATCTATGGATGTCAGTTTCTATAAAACTCGAGTTATAAAGTCCAGTTTTAAGGGGGAAAAAGGACTGATGTTTTCAGAATTGCGAGTTTATATCTCACAATTCTGACTTAGTAACTCACAATTGTATATAAACTCACAAATTCTGAGAAAACCCACAATTGCGAGATATAAACATAAATTCTAAGAAATTTCTCAGAATTGCGAGATAAACTCTTTTAGCTAGGAATTGCGAGTTATATCTAACAATTCTGAGAATAAAAAAAAAAAAGAATTGCAAATTTATATCTCACAGTTATGAGAAAAAAAGTCAGAATTGCCAGTTTATATCTTGCAATTATGAGAAAAAAGTCAGAACTGCTAGTTTATATCTCACAGTTCTGAGAAAAAAAAGAGTTGCAAATTTATATCTCACAGTTACGGGAAAAAAAAAATCATAATTGCCAGTTTATATCTTGTATTTATGAGAAAAAAGTCAGAGTTGCAAGTTTATATCTTGCAATTATGAGAAAAAAGTCAGAATTGTGAGTTTATATCACAATTCTCTGAAAAATAATCAATTGCAAGTTTAAAATTTTGAGTTTATATCTCAATTCTGAGAAAAAAAAACATCAGAATTGCAAGTTTATATCTTGCAATTATGAGAAAAAAGTCAGAATTGTGAGTTTATATCACAGTTCTCTGAAAAATAATCAGTTGCAAGTTTAAAATTTTGAGTTTGTATCTCACAATTCTAAGAAAAAAGTCAGAATTGCGAGTTTATCTCACAATTCTGAGAAACAAACATCAGAATTGCAAGTTTATTTATCACAATTATGAGAAAAAAAGTCAGAATTGCAAGTTTATAACTCATAATTATGAGGGAAAAAAGTCAGAATTGCAAGTTTATATCTCACAATTCTGAGAAAAAAGTCAGAATTGCGAGTTTATATTACAATTCTGAGAAACAAACATCAGAATTGCAAGTTTATTTCTCAAAATTCTGAGAAAAAAACATCAGAATTGCAAGTTTATAACTCATAATTATGAGGGAAAAAAGTCAGAATTGCGAGTTTATATCTCACAATTCTGAGAAAAAAAAGTCAGAATTGTGAGTTTATATCACAATTCTCTGAAAAATAATCAACTGCAAGTTTAAAATTTTGAGTTTATATCTCACAATTCTGAGAAAAAAGTCAGAATTGCGAGTTTATATCACAATTCTGAGAAACAAACATCGTAAATGCAAGTTTATTTCTCACAATTATGAGAAAAAAGTCAGAATTGCAAGTTTATAACTCATAATTATGAGGGACAAAAATCAGAATTGTAAGTTTATATCTTGCAAATATGAGAAAAAAGTCAGAATTGTGAGTTTATATTACAATTATGAGAAAAAAAAAACATTAGAATTGCAGGTTTATTTCTCACAATTATGAGAAAATATGTTAGAACTGCAAGTTTATAATTCATAATTATAAGCAAAAAGTTATTTCTCACAATTCTGAGAAGAAAAACAACTAGAATTGAGATATAAACTTGCAATTCTGAGAAAAATTAAGATATAAACTCTCAGAATTGTGAGATTGTCCCTTCTTGCTAAACATCAGAATTGTGAGATAAAATGTTGCAATTACCTTTTTTTTTTTTTTTTAATATTCAGTGGCGGCCTTCTATAATAATCTTTGCACTTTACTGCTTTTATTCATTTTGAGGAAAACTGAATCTGTTTTTATGCAAGTGAGATGCAAGTGAATGCATGTTGACATTTAGTCTTGAATTACAGCAAGCATCATGCTTATACAGAGCACACAACGCCTCTGCACTTACTTCTGATTTCTTTCAACATTGGGACAGGACAACTGTCAGTCAATAAATGGGAAAACAAAGTAACTGGAGTTACTTATTTTCTCATAAATTAAAAAGTAATCTGATTATGTAACTCGCGTTACTTGTAATACGTTACCCCCAGTGGGTATGTTACACTGAGATACTTTCCTCAGTGATTTTCATTCCTGCTTATTTTTATGCCATTTCACTTGCACCAAACCTCATTTTGTTTTTTGTTTTGAGCGAAACATTCCTTTAAAGTAACTCAAGCAAATGCTTGTTTTCAGGTAATGAAACCAGTAATGTGCAGAAATGGGCTATTCACCATCATCCATTTATTAGTACAAATCCAATAATAGAGGGCGTTACAGACATAAAGTGAGTATAATTGGACTAGTCATTAAAACTCATCATGTGGCGACCACAAATATGCAAAATAAAACAGTGATTATGACTATTATTTCAAAAATACTATTCTTTACTTTAGGAGTGAAAGAAAATTACTGATGTTGGTTGCTACAGGTCACTGAGTTTATTCTCTGTATTTGGATTTCAGCAGTTTGGTCGTTGTACAGCTGTTGTCTGTTATGTATCTTATTATGTCTCTCTCTCTTTTTTTTTTTCTCTCAAGAAGACCTGCTGCTCTGATCTTTGTTTACTGTAATCTACTTTTCCCTTTGCTTTAGCTCTTTTGTCATGAAGACTTTTCCTTTACTTTTTATAATCATTTGGCCTTGACAACCACCTCTATCATATTCTTTTTCTTTGTCTAAAAAAGCAGTTTGGCGAGAAAAAAATTGATTTGTATAATAAGCTAAAGACTCAAATGGTTAGCACGTTCTGTTTGTATAGTTATAGTGTCTTTATTAGATTGTGATGGAATATTCTGTCACAGATTTTGGGGTTGGTAAGACTTTGTTTTTGAAGGAAGCAGTGTTTCTGCTGCATAACAAAAGCTGCAGCTCAAAAATAATGTGATTTCTGCATTACTGTACAGTATTCCCATTAAAAAAAAGTTACTGACAATTGGCTAGAGAGAATTATTACAAAAGTGTCTCATGCCTATCACTGTGTGTGGAACAAGTGGAGCCATAAAGATGTCTTCTTTCAAACAATGCAGAGTAGATAGTGTTAATAAATCAATTGACAGATTTTCACCATAATTTCTGTTAAGTGTCAAATTTTTACTCTGTTTGGATGGCCACTGTGGAAACCGTAACCTGTTAATATGGGTGCTGAAATATATATTACGCTGCTTTCTGTATATGCTGTAAAACAGAGCTAAGAAGGCCAGAGGACCAGAAAGAAATCAAAAGATTTATGCATGAGTTTGTGCGTGTGTGTTCTCTCTCTATTATTACTAATGTCTTGTGACTGCCTCACCATTTATTTTCCATTTAGCAGAGAATTAGCCTGTCAGAGTCAGTGCTATGCTGTTGGATTTGCAGAAGTGAGCCAGAATCCTGCGAATGTGTGTGTGGTGAAAGCTAGTTGCATGGATGCCTAAGCTTTTCCATGACACACACTCGTTTTTAAATGCTCATAAACACAGCATGTACACACAGAGAGTCTGCTGTTTTCACTCCCACGTGATGCATTGCTCCATTTCTGATATAAGTGACATTTGTTCGTCCCTCAAATGGGGGAGTGTATCAGAAAGAGCTGCATTTTAACAGGTATGAAAGATATTCTAAAATATCCCCTTTTCAGTCTCTTTTAGTGTCTTCTAGGGGTCACATTCCTACAGGCTTCTTCCTGTTTTGAGATGACAGAATTCCCACACTGTGAGATCTCCCAGAATCCTCCTGCTCTCTTCCTCTTTCCCAGAGATCTCTGGGGAATGTGCTTATGACCAACTCAATGCATCCTCAGTGACCCCCAGAGGTCCTTCCTTAAGACATCAACATCTGAAATGAGTGTGTCCTGCAGAGTGACACATCGCTGGTTAGCCACTAATATGAAATGGAAGCTGTCAGCGGCCAACAATACTGCATAAGCCTGGAACTAGCAAGACGGGCTTAGAGCAGAGAGAGCAAAAATTAAACTGGACACACTATAAAAAAAAATGCTATAGCACAATTTCAGGGCTTTTATGCCCACCAAGGCTGTGTTTATTTGATTAGAATACAATAAAAAAAAAGTTATTTCAATTTAAAATACCTGTTTTCTATTTTAATATATTTTTAAAATATAATTTATCCCAGTGACATTTCACCAGTGTTCAGTCGCATGATCCTTCAGAAATCATTCTAATGATTTCTGTTGATTTAGTGGTCAAAAATTTCTCATTATCAATGTTGAAAACAGTTTTTGTGGAATCTGTCATACAGATTTTTTTTTTCAGCATTTATGTATGAACGGAAAGCTCAGGATAACAACATTAATTTGAAACAGATTGTTTTCTGTTAATTTAAAAGTATTTAAATATTTAAATTTAAGTTAATTTATAAGTAAATTTATTAAAAGTATTTACTGTCACTTTCGTCAATGTAATGCATCCTTGCTAAAAAAGTATACATTTTTAAATTGATTAATTAATTAATTATTTACTAAAAATGTACTGACCCCAAACTATTCATTTATTTATTTATTTAGGCAGTGGACCTTCCGGAGCATGCATAACATGTATGTAAATATACAAAAATATAGATAATGTAGTTGTGGACACACTTGGCAAGTACCTTGTTTTAGTACGGCAAATTATAGAAAAAATGTTTGTGTACAGTGTTTACTTTCCTCATACAGCAGTACTTGACGGCTCATTTAAAATGACTCATGCACTTTCAAAAAAACATGATTACTGTACTTGTACTGTACAGTATAAAAACTTCACCTATATAATCAACCACCAAAAAATGGATTACTCTTTATTTTGATAGTCCATTTTAGCCATTCTACTAACTATAAGTAACCATGTGTACTAACACTCAGAGCAGACTGTTAGGTTAGGTTTAGGGTGAGTAGAATAAGTTTAGAAGAGATTTTAGAAGAGAGTCAGAAGATATTATTAGTAGCAGACAGTCTACCAATACTCTAATGACTAGTTGACATGCAGTTGCCAAGTTACTTACTGTTAGTAGAATGTCTAAAGTGGACTATCAAAACAAAGTGTTACCAAAAAATGTCTCTGCAAAAACGCAACAAGTTTTATATAGCCATATATGTGAAAACATTCCTTTTTATTATAAAAAAAAAATCATAAAAACACTAAATCATACTGAAGAAAAGTCTAAATGTATGGTGTTTGCAAACATAACCTCACCACAGATTTTCAGGAAATGGCATAAGCGTCAACATTCCTTTGGTAAACTCATTTACTTCAGTATCTGAAGTATTCTGCTAAGTATTTGGCCCAACATCTTGAACATGACATTACTGCATCATGTGACTGCAGCAGATGTCCACGTTTAAGTGGGACAGAGACTGGGTGCATTATGGGAAGGAGTTGAGAACAATTTCAGAATTTCCTTCCTAATTATTGTGTTGGATATTATTAAATAAGGTCAGTGAGAGAGCTGGTTTGTTCCGGACACAGCAGCTACCAAAGAATAATAAAGTTGTTGCAAATATGTGATTTTCTCTTCTTGGTTTAACCATTTTGCTAAATCAGAATCACATTTATCTAAACATTTAATACTCAATATCAACCAGAACATATGATTGTTTGGATGATTTAACCAGGGTTGCCAACTCTCACGCATTTGGCGTGAGACACACGCTTTCAGGCTCTGTCTCACGCTCTCACTCTGCCCATGTAAATCTCACGCCAAATTGGCAACCCCGCTTGTGATTTTAAACAAAGTTTCAGCTTTCAAATGTTGTAAGTTTCAAACGATAAATACCGTTTTGGCGCAGGTAATGTGGCGTAAATCGTAAAATGTAGCGCTTCTGTTAATGCGAGAGCCACTGAAAAACAGAGCTGCGACGAGCTTTGATCTCGCCGGCGTCGCTGCCACGCGGCCACGTGATTCACGAACCTCTCAAAACAAACCAGCGTTGACAGTACATTTGAATGTGTTTAAGTAGGATAGAGACGACAGCTTCAATATACAGGTATTTGCAGCAATTTTTGGTAAACATTACAGCATATTATGCCTTGATTTTTACGTCGATGACATTTACAGTATAATTTTATTCTGGAGAGTGATGGAGAGGCAACCCTTACGAAAATTAAATGTGGTTTTACTACAAATAAAACCAAAAAACCATGGTTACTATAGTTAAACCATGGTAACCACAAATTAACCATGGTCTTGCTACACTAACCATAGTTTAACCATGGTATTTGTAGAAAAAGTATGGTTATACAAATGGTAATCAATGCGCCAAAAAACATGGTTACTACACTGTTACTATAATAAAACCATGGTTAATTTTTGTAAGGGTTAATATGGTTTTCTTGTATTTAACCCTAAGGTATTGCTAATGTGACCATACAGTTTAACTATTTTTAAATTAAACAAATGTTCTATATTTTAGTTCAATAATATTCATTTATTATTTTAAGGAGATCATTTAGTACTAAATACTATTTGTCCAATAATTATATATATATATATATATATATATATATGTACGTGTGTGTGTGTGTGTGTGTGACCCTGGATCACAAAACCAGTCATAAGGGTCAATTTTTGAAAAACTGAGATTTATATCATCTGAAAGCTGAATAAATAAACTTTCCATTGATGTATGGCTTGTTAGGATAGGACAATATTTGGTCGAGATACAACTATTTGAAAACCTGGAATCTGAGGGTATATAATATTGAGAAAATCGCCTTTAAAGTTGTCCAAATAAACTTCTTAACAATGTATATTACTAATCAAAAATGAAGTTTTCATATATTTACAGTAAGAATTTTATAAAATATCTTCATGGAACATGATCTTAATATCCTAATGATTTTTGGCATAAAAGAAAAATCAATAATTTTGCACCATACAATGTATTTTTGGCTATTGCTACAAATATACCCCAGCGACTTAAGACTGGTTTACCCACTATGTACCTGTATGGCTCTTTACTAAATATACATGTATCTAGAATATTGCAGGTCATACTAGCTTGCTTATTTTTAAGTTTTTCATTTGAATAAATATTTAGAAATGATTAAACACTATATTTTTAAATGTGAAATTAAAAAAGTTAATAACTTACATCCTTTTTAATGATACTTGTATAAGTACACACAATGAATGCAAGCAAATGCTGAATTTAAACAAAGTTTAAAATGGTGCTAAAAAAAAGGCATTCAGCTGCATTTTTATCCCCTTATATGTAAAATGACCCCATTCAAAAGTTTACATACACTTGATTCTTAATACTTTGTTGTTACCCGAATCATCCACAGCTGTGTTTTTGTTTAGTGATAAATGTTCATGAGTCCCTTGTTTGTTCTGAACAGTTAAACTGCCAGCTGTTCTTCAGAAAAATCCTTTAGGTCCCACAAATTATTTGTTTTTCAGCATTTTTGTGTATTTGAACCCTTTCCAACAATGACTGTATGATTTTGAGATCCATCTTTTCACTCTGAGGACAACTGAGGGACTGATGCTTCAGAAGGAAACACAATGCACCATGAATCTGAAGATCAGGGTAAATGTAACTTATTTTGTCTTCTGGGGAACATGTAAGTGTCTTCTGTAGCTTCTGAAGGGCAGTACTAAATGAAAAAAGAAATTTTGTTCAGCAGTTTACACCCCTGCCTCAATGCATGTGAACCTTCTGTAATAGTTGCATACGAGTTCCTCAGTTGTCCTCAGTGTGAAAAGATGGATCTCAAAATCATACAGTCATTGCTGGAAAGGGTTATTGTGGGAAAATAATTAACATTCTGCAGATTCTGCAAGGTGCATTTAAACTTTTGATCTGAACTGTATGTCCTATACTGAACTACTAAAATTAACATTTTACTGACCTCAAACTTTGGTACTTGTATTCTTTACCAAAAATTATACTAAAATGATATTAAAAACACAGTTTTACAATGAATCAAAGTCTAAAATCTATGTAGATAACATGGTACTGTTTTGTTAGCATCATACTAGAAACTTTATTTAACTTTCCCCCCAACACACACATACACTCTGAATCCACTAAACACAAAACATGGTGAGATGAGTTCAGCCTTTCACACACTGAAAGCAGTGGATGAATGCATCTGCACAGGTCAAATATGAAAAGGAAGCACTGCAGTCTGATGACTAAATCGCACTTTCCTTCTTTTAGACATGTTACCCGGTATTAAGCTGTGTATTTCTAATCATGTTTGGTGGTTGGCCTTGATATAAAGCTTTTCTTAACAGGAAAGAGTTTTGAACTCTTGGCCTGGTTTTAAGTTCCCACTTGAATCATTTATTGGAAGTTGCAGCGATCAAAAATAAAAGGCACAGAAACTAGAGTGGGGACTAAGGGGCATCAGATGCTTTGTGTACACAGAGGCCTTCAGTGGATAGTTTGACCTCTTTCACAGAGTTTAAAACACAGCTCAAAGAGAGCAAACATGCTGCCATTCAACTTGTTGTACATGCAGAACAAGTCTAACGCTGATGGTTTGTGAATAGAAAATGAATGTGACGCACACACACACACACACACACACACACACATACACACACAAATCTCTAGCTTCAGGAACAGAAAAATGATAGTATAAATATGAGTACATATTTTAAGCCTGATTATCAAAATGGTCTACAGACTACAGGGGGTGTTTAACAAGCTCTTATTTCTAGTTTCTCATTTCAACAATTCTGCACAGTCAGCTCTTGAAAGAATTCTGCCTTAAAAGCCCTGCTGGGGCTGAGAAGAACTCAGCATGAGTGTGATTGTGAGAATAGATGCCCATTTCACTCTCCTACCAGACATTTTGAGTTCATTTGTTCTTTATTGTTTCTTGCCTTGCACAACTACCTCAGAGCATTAAAACAAGACATACATAAAGTTCTCTTCCTTATCCTGCACTTTTAACTGATATAAATGGCTGTTGAAAAGTTTAGGGTCAGCACGTTTTTTTCTTTCTATCTAGCCAGGATGCATTAAATTTATCCAGAACAAAAAAATTACAGATAATGTACTCACCCCCTTGTCATCCAAGATGTTCATGTCTTTCTTTCTTCATAAATAAATTATGTTTTTTGAGCAAAACATTACAGGATTTCTCTCCATATAATGGACTTCTATGGTGCCCCCGAGTTTGAATGTCCAATGTTTCACCTCAAGCGCTCATCTTGTCTAGCCCTGTGTGAACTCTGTGTATTCCAGTTCTTGGCAGTTAGGGTATGTTGAAAAACTTCCATCTCATTTCTCCTCCTACCTTTTTTGTGAAGGGCGTTTGACCTTCTTTGCATGTACACTTTGTAAACACTGGGTTGGTACTTCTGCAGTGATGTAGAACGATTTTGAAGTTGGAGGAGAAAACGAGATGGGATTTTGACATTTTTCCGCATTTAAACTGCATTTTGGAAATTCTAACTCGGGGGGCACCATAGAAGTGCATTATTTGGAGGGAAATCCTAAAATGTTTTCCTCAAAAAATATAATTTCTTTACGATTAAAGAAAGAAAGACAAGACAACATCTTGGATGACAAGGGGGTGAGTAGATTATCTGTATTTTTGTTTTGTTTTTGTTTTTTTAAAGTAAACTACTGTAAAATGTAATAATATTTCACAAACACTGAGGCAGTTTTCAAAATATCATCTTTTGTCATCCACAGAAAAATAGAAATATATACAGGGTTGGAATTACATAAACATGAGTAAATGCTGAAATTGTTAACTATCATCAATATTTATTTATATTTCCTCATCAATAAACATCATTAAAAAGACCATGCTGATCAACAAGCTTCATCAGTTTGGCTATATGCTGCACTAACTAGCAAGACCAGTGTGAAATATTGTAATACTGCGACAGCATAGAAAGAACATGAAGTTCTAAGTTAGTCTTTTCAATATAGGGTTTCTCTAGAAACTTGTGCAGCTTAAGGCCAAATCAGCAGTATTCATCAGGGAGCTAATTATGAGATTGATCTTCATCATTAATATCTGTATCATCATAATTACTGTACCTTCGCACAATTTAATTATCCTCTAAGGGTGAGTGATCTATAAACCCAGTATGATGGGGCGAGGCTCTGCCTTTATTAGAAACAGAATCACACATGCATGCACATGCACATGCCTGGCATCTATGAAGTCTAACAACACAAAATCACAGCCTTGATGTAAAGCATATACATGTAATGGAGAGTAAATCTGTATTATGGGTCACAGGCACAAAGACTCTGAATCTCCAACAGCTCAATCCTCTTTTTTAACTTGCAGTGATTTGTTTATGAATGAATCAGTATTTTTGAACAAATCTTTTATTCATTAAATCTACGGACTGCGCATCATGAAGATTCTGTCATTATTCACCCTCATGTCATGACTGTCGTTCATCTTCGAAACACAAATTAAGATATTTTTGATGAAATCCGAGAGCTTTCTGACCCTGCATAGACAGCAGCACAACACATTCAAGGCCCAGAAAGGTAGTAAAGACACTGATAAAATAGTCCATGTGACAACATGGTTCAACCTTAATTTTATGAAGCTATGACAATACCTTTTTCATGCAAAGAAAACAAAAATAAGAACTTTATTCAACAATGTGTCAGTCTTTGACACATTCACGAGAGTACATGTCACATGGATTATTTTAACAATGTCCTTACTACCTTTTTGGGGCTTGAACGTGTGCGTTGATGTCTATGCAGGGTCAGAAAGCTCTCGGATTTAATCAAAATTATCTTAATTTGTGTTACGGGTTTGGAACGAAATGAGGGTGAGTAATTAATGACAGAATTTTCATTTTTGGGGTAAACTATCCCTTTAAAAATGCACAGTAACACTTTATAATAATAAGTAAACAGTACTAAAGTACTTAGAAATGATTTATAGTTTATAAACTGTAGTTAATACATTAATAGACTCTATACCAATATTGAGTTCTTCATTCATTATCACTGTAATTAACACAATTATTATTGTTTAATTAGCTCATAAAGGAATTGTTAATTAGTAATAAGGTAATATGTAGGACGATTTTGAAGTTGGAGGAGAAAATGAGATGGAAGTTTTTCGGCCTACCTAACTGTCATGAACCGGAATACACAGAGTTCACGCAGAGCTAGACAAGATGAGCATTTGAGCTTGAGCTTAAAAAGTATATAAATTGTACATTTTTTTTAGAAAATAACCAATCATTTTGCTAGATAAGACCCTTCTTCCTCTGCAGGGATTGTTTAGAGTTATTTGAAGGTGCATTTACACTGCATTTTGGAAGTTCAAAAATAAGTACACCATATGGAGAGAAATCCTGAAATCTTTTCTTCAAAAAACATAATTTCCTTACGACTGAAGACAGAAAGACATGAACATCTTGGATGGCAAGTGGGTGAGCAAATTATCTGTAAATATTCAATGTCCTTTGTTTACAAATACATTAAGGACATGAAAACACATTGGCATATGTAGTTTACAGGGACTCTTCATAGGTGTAATGGTTTTTATACTGTACAAACTGTATATACTAACTGTATTTACCTAATCTTACCCCTAAATCTACCCATCACAGAAAACTCTCTCTGTCTACCCCTCTCTAATTTTCTGTGAAGGATAGGTTTAGGGTTAAGGGACAGAGTATACAGTTTGTACAGTGAATAAACCATTACACTTACGGATAAACTCTGAATGAACTATAAACTAATAGTTTGCAAATGATTTGTTAGCACTTCATGAGTGTATACTTATTATGAAGTGTTACCAAATTCATAACTGAATTGTGTGAAACTTCAAAAATCGATTCTATGTCTACCCACAGACTTACACACATTCATGCATACGGTCACAAGCGCATAAACACAAAGGGGGAGAGAATGTGATCTCAGACAGTTGCTCAATATGGGGAGTGATTTCTGAAATAGTCACTGTGTTAGTGCCACTTAAGCAGTTCCAAGAATCTCAAATCCACCATGAAGCCCAGATTCATACTTCAACTCCCTGATAAATCCCCCGACTGACACAATCCAGCACATTCAGAGTGTCTGCGTGTGAGCAGCATCATGCGTGAAAAGGGAAATACTCCAGTTATCACTGGTCTCATTATCTCCATCATCGGCACTGCTGTGTTGTCAAGAGAATAAACAAATGAGCATCTAGTATCTCTCTGTCTGTGTTACCGATACAATCCTTTGCTATCTTTATTGCTCATTCACAGACAACATGATTGGAATAAGTAAGATTCCTTCTGTACTCATGTGTTAAACAGAAACTCCCACACTCAAGGACTCTCGTTGCTCACTCCGTCCTTGAACTCATAATAGTTCATGTCTCCATTAGCAGTAGAAAAGAGTCGTTCAAGCCCTTAAATGGCTCGCATTCACTCCGGCGCTCCGTAACAAACACAAATCCCCACAAGAACTCCAGCCACCAGCCCTGGATTTCAGCCTCACAAATAAATGACAATTACACAGCATGGCGTGTTTTGCTTGGGCTGGTTCCTGTCTAATGGATCCTGCTGTATAAATAATGACTGTGTTTTGGACGACGCCTCCAGGGTCTTGTGGAATAGGGCAAGGATGAATAAACACAGAAAGCTATGAGAGACTTTACCTAAGGGACCGAGGTTGGCAAGGTGGGCCGCTGTCAATCACCCACGTAAACGCATCAAGGTAAAAATATATATGCATAAAAGCGCACCCACGTACAACACCCGTCACGCATCAGCAGACACACAAGGACTACACATACTCTATTCGTGCCCTTTTAGGTCTCCTGTGACGCCAGTTTCTTGGACCGTTGAACATTCCACAGATGCCCATGGCCAGAGATGTAAGCTGGAGTGATGTCATTGCTTTCCAAAGGGCGTGGCTGTGAGCTAGCATAGTGATTTAGGATGTGGTGCTTGAAAAGTATGGTGCTATATAAATGCTTTTAATCACAACTGTGTATACAAGCGAGCACAAACATGGAGCAGGAAGAAAGAGTCTGGAGAAGAAACATGCTGGAACTGATTTGAAACCAGCTAAAAATAAAATCCAGCATGCATACTGGCCACTCATGACGTGCACTGTGCACAAGGCTATCTTGGGATTAATACTTTTACTCAGCGAGGATGCATTTATTTTAACGAAAGTGACTGTAAAGACTTTTACCTTGATACAAAAATGTCTAATGTCTAAAATATGCTGTTCTTATGAACATTCATCAAAAAAGCCCTGTTTTTAACATTGACAATAATAAGAAATGTTTCTTCAACACCAAAACGGCATATTAGAATGACTTATGAAGGATCATGTGAAAATTTAGTTTTGCCATCACAGTAATATATGGCGCTTTAAAAGACACTGGCATTCAAAAGTTTGGGATCAGTATAAAATAATGTTTTTCAAAAAGTTTCTTATGATCATCAGGGCTGTTTTATATTTTTTATATTTATATTTAAAAAAATGTTTTGTGAAATATTGTTGCAATTTAATATAACAGTTTTCTATTTTAATATATTTTAAAATATAATTTATTCCTGTGAAGCAAAGCTGAATTTTCAGCATCATTACTTAGTCTTTAATGTCACGTGATCCTTCAGAAATCATTTTAATATGCTGATTTATTATCAATGTTGGAAACAGTTGTGCTGCTTAATATTTTTTGGGACCTGTGATACTTTTTTCAAGATTCTTTGATAAATAAAAAGTTCAAACGAACAGTGTTTATTCAAAATAGAAATGTTGTATTACAATATACACTACTATTTAAAAGTTTAGGGTCAATGATTTTTTTCATTCTTTTTTTAAAGTAATTAATACTTTTATTAAGTAAGAATATGTTAAATGGATAAAAGGTGATAGTAAAAACTTTGTTATAAAAGATTTCTATTTTGAATAAATGCTGTTTATTTTAACTTTTTATTCATCAAAGAATCAAAGAAAAAAGTATCACAGGTTCCAAGAAAATATTGAGCAGCACAACAGTTTTAACACTGATAATAAATCAGCATATTACAGTAAAATGATTCTGAAAGGATCATGTGACACTGAAGATTGGAGAAATGGCTGATGGAAATTCAGCGGTGCATCACAGAAATAAATTATATTTTAAAGTATATTAAAATAGAGAACCAATTTTAGAAATTGCAATAATACTTTATACTGTTTAATTACTGTTTTTTTTCTGTATTTTTGATCAAATAAACAGCCTTGATGATAATAAGAGACTCATTAAAAATTATTAAAAATCATTAAAAACACTGAAAATCTTAATGATCCCAAATGCTAAAATGACAGTGTATATTCAAACAGAAAGCAGTTTAAAAATTGTAAAACTATTTCGAAATATAACTGTTTTATTGTTTACATCAACTAAATGCAGGCTTGGTGAGAAAATCATGTAAAAATCTTATCAACTAAGAAAGAAAGAAAGAAAGAGTGTTGTTCTGATTGGTTATTATTGCTATGTGGCCTTTTTAAAAAGGTAAGAAAGAGATGGTTCTTTAAAGAACCTTTGACTGAATGGTTCTTTGTGGAATCAAAAATGGTTCTTCTATGGCAAAGGTGTAAAAAAACTTTTAAAACACCTTTATTTTTAAGAGTGTGAATGTTTTTTAAATCTTTTTTTTTTTTTTTATTAAACACCAGGAGATATTTAGGTGAAAACTGCAAGTGTGATTAACTTTGAAAAGTAATAGCACACATCTTCACAACAAGGCCCATTATTTGCATGATCAATCTTGTTTGTACCACAAACGAGTAGGACAAAGTACACTCCAAAACTGGGGTTAGGGTTTTGAAAAACCAGAACTACATTATGAGCTGTGGTGCCCATGTAGGATATTCAGGTTTGAATCCAGCCTGCATCTCGTCATTCCATTCCCCTTTCTTCCTCCCCCATAAACTTCCTGTCTGCTCTCTCTCTCCACAGTCTATAATAAAACTTGCAAACACACCCCAAAATAAATAAACAAAAAATACTGTGAATACACTGTTTAATACGAAACAAATTGAAATCTTGTGATGAATAAAAAGAACTGTTTCTTCCGGATTTCAATTTATTTGCATGCTTAATTGCTTTGTTACAGATAATTTATGTGAAAATTCCCCCAGAATTTCCCTTACTGACTGACTGATGACCTTCAGAGGCAAGACACATGGAAACTATCCCATGGGCAAAACGATTCCTATCCTTTATATATACTGTGTGACTAAAGGTCATTGTCTCTGCTGTCTTTTTTACTTTCATATATAAATGAAACGGAACAAAAAAAAAAAATCTACGAAAACATCTTACCTTCCTTGTACGAAGCTTGACAAGAGAACCTTCAGCTCTTGAAACACTCTCAGCGTCTTTGGCTGTATTTGCCTGATGCTCATCATAGAGTGCTTCAGGTAGAGGTTCTCCTCTAGTTGGCTCGTTTAGCCTCGTGTTTTGATCCTCTGAACTTGTCGAATTCTCACAGTCTGTACTTATTAGATGTTCTGTCGCCTCTGCTGATATCTGACTGGAAGCATCATTTTCAGATTCAGAAAAGGACCCCTCATGGATGGTTTGGAGTTTTGAGGAGCAATCATGCCATGTTTCCATGATGTCAATTTTTCCAGATGGCTCCTGATGAGAAGTCTCACAAGCAGGTGGTTTAAGGCTTCCCACTTTTAACACCTCATGATCGGAGTAGATAAAAATGCCATCTTGAGATGCTGTGTAATGTTTATACATTAGACTTGCTTTATTTGCATCTGAGCTAGCTTCTGCAACGTGAATTTCTCGAGAAGTCGGTAAGATCGGGATCACAGTTTCATCGGTGTATGAGCATTCGACTTTGCCACATGTTAAAATCAACATTTCCCCACATTGTCCTTTCACAATATCGTGTGGGTCAGCAGATTTCTGCTGTGAATCAGAGGTGGGAGGTTTATTAGTTACGTCTGTGATCTTGCTTGTGACACTCATATGCTCATGTACTAACATCTGACTGTCCACCATGGATTCTGTATTTTCTATGGAAGTTCCACTTTTGGAATAAGTTGGTTCAGAACAGTCAACTTTGACAGAGTTATTGTCCTTCAAAACATTTGATAAATCATCCGTTTCTTCTATTTGATCTAATTCTGGGGTAGGAAGCACATGAAGTGTCAGACTATGGGAAGTAGATACTTTATCATTGTTTAGTTCCTTACTATCTGGATCTCCATTGTGAGGTTGCGAATTTCCTGAAGCAGAACATTGCAATTCATCTTGATCTGACACGTTGTCTGAAGGTAGCCTGCTATCTTGGTCGATCTTGTTCTGTGCTGTCAACGACTGGCTCTTTGCACCTTCACAGTTAAGTTGAGATTCACCCTTAAACTTCTGCACTATCCTCTCCATCGGTTTTGTACCATCCTCCTGAGGACAGGATAAAGTCCAAGCCTGGTGATGACCACACTCAGGCATCGAGGCACATCTACCGCGCTGGTACCGCACATGGCAGCAGACCAAGTCTAGGTCATCATAGCTGTACTGTAATCCTGTCCGTGGGGTCACATGATCCTCCCAGCTTCTTTTACGAACGGCAACAGGCATGGCCAGAAGCCTCTGCTAGCCCATAGAGCCTTATTATTACAGCCCACGGAAAGCACAAAACCAGATACAGATCTTTCTGCAGAGAGAGAAAAAAGAGAATTTCTTCACTGTCAAACACTTGTGATCTTCATATGTGAGAGAAATGGAAACGACATTCCTAATGAACGCTATTGACATTGAAACTCAAGTGCTCTTAAACTTGTTTAGCCTGAAGTGTCTGTTCTGTGTTACAGAGAAAACCACAATGACAACTTAATGTGATGCCACAAACCTTTTGACCATCACAAATACTTGATTTATTCTTGAAGAAGACCAACAAATTGTCCATGTCCACGACTTTTGACACTTTTCCGATGCTTACGGAAAGATTATTACCAATTACAGCTACACCAAGAAAGCAGATCTCATAAACAGCTGTAGGACTCGTGAAGAAAAAGAAAAATAGACAAATCACATTTACCCTCACGTCAACTGTTGAGTCAGCCAAGCATTTCACCAGACCTTCCACCCACTCAAAAGTACAGTAAGACTTCTCTACGTTTTGCACAAGTCATTCTTCAGTGATTAGCCACCAAGGACCGACTTCTCTTTAAAATTAGACCAGAAGGAAAGTCTCAAGATGGAAAGAAGTGCAGTAATAAAAGACCGTTGGGGGAAACCACACAGCGTGGTGAAATGGCAGGAGCTCTTGTAGTCCCTTAAGCCTGATAGATCTTCTTGACATCTATGTGAAGTCAGCGGTTAGTGGCGAGCGTTCAGAGAAGGTCCTAACCAGGACATTCCTCTCACATCTGGCCAGAAGTTACTCCCTCTGTTGAACATCTGGTCGCGAGGTCCAACTTTCCTTTGGCAGGCGCTTTTGCGGATTATTCGTTTTCGATAAAGACACTTATCTTGTCGTAAAGAAAGATAATCCTTGGTTGCTCACGTCACTGACATCCTGGACTTACTTTGTGCTTGTTTGGTAATGTCTGAGTCTCAGTATGAGACCGTAATTTAAATATAAACAACGAAAGCGTGACAGAAAGCCAGTGCAGCAGAAGTTTAAAAGAGATTCGTAAGCAAACGTTCGGTCTAAACCTTAATACCTGGATGCTTTTCTCCTTCTCCTCTTCTTCTGGCCTTGTGAGTGTGTCACTTGGGGTCGGTACTGTCCGTCTGCGGCGATGGAGCGGCCAGTTACCCACTCTCCCCGCCGTGTGGTGAGCTCACCCTCTGACACAGCTAGCTCTGTTCTCCAGCCAGCCAGGACGTCAAGGTCATGTGTCTCCAGGGGTCAACAACTTTTCTATAGTCCCATGTGATGTTCCAATCAAACACAATTGCTGCATTGAAAAGGTCTAAAGAGAAATGCTGAAAAAACAAATAATTCTCCAAGGTGAGAAATAACTAAATAAATCCATTTCTGAAGTCTCTAGACTGTTGATAGATCAACTGTTCAGCTGTCAGACCGGCATGCGCTCCTTAGCAATAAGCGTCTCTAATTGGTTCTGCAACCAATTTGCATTTTTCCTTCAATGAAGCGGTTGAAGATGATGCAAGAACTCCAGAAGAGGAAGGAGGAAGCCATTTGTTTTTCGACCAATCTCTCCCTAGACGTCTGGAGCGATTACTGATCGTGGTCAGTTCCTGCTAGAGCTTTTTCTCCCTGGGAGAAACAAGGAGGAGGAGAAGAAAACAGAGACGCGTGGAGCTTGAAACGTGGAGAGCGTGTTGTCATCTTGACGGCATTAGAGGTCTTTGCTTGGGATGACTGTTCTTTTTGTTCCTGACAGTCTTAAGTCACTGTTTTTCTTTTTCACCCGCTTCCTCTGTCTTTTGCTTTCTCAAACTCTTTTTTAGAAACCAGGCTCTTCACATCTCTAACGCGCAGTTCTTCTGGAAACTGACAGTCGTATACTTTTCTTACTTTTTACTCTCTCTCTCTCTCTGCTTTTCTTTTTTCCCCCTTTCTATTTCCGTGCTGTTCATAACATTTAATTCTTCCTATAAAATCGGCATGCCACATTCCCTTTCCTCTCACTGACATTCACACACAGACACACACACACGCTCTTTCCACGCCTCTGCATGTGTGTGTGTGTGTGTATCAGTGTGTTAGCTGCGAAAAGCACTCTCCAGTTTTGATTAGAAGCAGACAGCGTGCTGTGTAAAGGTTTGAGTCAGAGCGCCAAGTCAGATCGCAGTAATGTTTTGGCACTCATGTCTTTTTTTTTCCTGTCACTAACGCAACAGCTCAAGCATTCTTACCCAAACACTTAAACAAACTTACCATAATAATAATATAATATAATATCATATCATAGTAGTAGTATATAGTATATAATTAGTTGTATTCAAATAATAATTATTTTACTTAGCTAAAGCACACAAAATACTTTTTAATACTGATAAAATTAATATAATAAAATTTAATATTATATAATGTAATATTATATAATAGTTTGACGAATTTTTTCTACATATTTTGGAAATGGTCCATGTCAAAGCTGTTTGACAGTGACATGCTTGTTCTTGGGCTGCTTCAAAGGAAAACAAGGTATAGTGTATTTTAATGTGTGAGTTGGCTATTCATTGCCTAATATAGACATGTTTCTTGATGGTCACCCACTCTCTCGCGCTTTGTTGTTTAAAGGGAAAAGACCTGGAACCCATACAGACTTAAGGGGCGTTCACACGAACTGCCATTTGCAGTGGCTAAATGGCCTGAAGTCATTCGCTTTTAGCTTGAGCGCTGACAATTTGTTGGCAAACAGTAATTGTTGCTGACATGATGTGAGTGTGTGTAATATACAACACAGCTGAGAAACATGTATGCAACTGAGATGGCAAAACAGAGGAGAAGCGAATGTTACTATTGTGTTTTTAATGTTAATGCTGTGATTAAAGGGATAGTTCATCTAAAAATGAAAATTCTGTCTTCATTTATTCACCTTCCTGTGGTTCCAAACCTGTGAGACTTTTGAAGGACACTAAGAAAGATATTTTGAATAATGTTAATAGCCAAACTTAGCAGTAAGTGTAGAGGCACTTGCTTTGAATGGCATCAGCATCTGCGGCTGCAGGACATCACGTTTCTCACACTGCGAGGTGTGATCTTGGTCTACTTTTCTTACACTCTCTTCCATAGTTTGGTAACTGTAGTAAGTTTCTTAGCCAAAATTTTGTCACCAACAATTTTCCAGAGATTTTCAGTTGGGTTTAGATCAGGACTCTGGCCCGGCCATTTAAATATTTCAATGTTCTTAACTTTAAGGAACAGCTTTACCCAAATTGCAGTGTGATGGGGGCATTGTCTTGCATGTCAACTGCTGGCTGATTGTGAGATGCTTGCAGGGAAGGAGCTGCATGTTGCTGAAGGAGGTTCTGATAAACATTTGCTTTTACCCTGCCATGTAATGGTTTAAGAGGCCCAACTCCTGCTGCAAAAAACATCTTCCAAACCATGACACTTCCTCCTCCACCTTTCACTGACTTTTTTATGCACTTGGGCTTCAGTCTATACTCAGTTTGATGCCTAAAAAATGTTCCCCATCAGACCCAAATAAATTAAACTTGAACTCTGGATCAATTCTCCTCTTTTCACACAACATGCTCCTCAGCAAAGGTAAGCTTAGCCTTTAGAATATTTCTTTGAATCTTTCCTTTTGAATCTGATGAGAGGCTTGGTCACGGGAGAGTGTGCTTTCAGTCAGACTTCTCTTAAACATGCCGTGACAGATCCTTACCCTGTTTACTGGCAAGCAATTCCAGCTGCAGTGTTGAACCGATTCCTGATTGAAAGTCTCTGCATTATCCCGTGATCTCCACCGTGTATATATCAACCTGGTGTCATCACAAAAAACGTACCCGGGGGAACTTTTTCATGAGATGCGAAATACATACCAATAAGTACATATCATTGTAGTTTCCAAAAAAATAAAAAATAAAAAATGCTGGGCAGTGCTAACCCAATATTGATCACGAGCTAACTTACTATTGAGAATGAAAAACTTCCATTGTACTGATCTAGCATTAAATATTGCCAAACAAATCATTTAGCTCAAAGAACCACTAATCTTTAGAAGCTAATAACTTTCCATCCACCTATTTTCATGCACATTTTGATATATTGCATAACAAAACGCTGGATGGAAATGCCAAGATGTGCATAAATTCTAAAAATGCACGTAAAAAACTTAAGTAAGTTTAAGTGCTCAACTAAGTGGTTCAAATTCTTATCCGGTAAAAAAAATGCGCATAAACTACGATGGAAACAGCTTAATGTACATGTAACTTTTCAAATACATGTAACTTTGCGATGGGACAGCATAACTGGACTAACCAACGAACCAATCTCTTTGCACACCATCTGAAATGCTAATTTTGTCATTCTTAAATGCTTGAGCAAAGTCTCGTTGAAGTGCTTCGTTATAACACCAGGCTCTAAAAATTAGATGACATGACCGCATTTCATCTGATCGCTCTATATTCCGAATTCCGAATAATGTCTTATTCTTATCTACACGACCAAAAAGTGACATAGGCTAGTAAGTTGTTTCTGCTACTATAAGGGAAAAAAATCTAAGCGATTGCGCTGGAGCCTCTCGTGGGAAATATTTGTATTCGTGCCGAATGAGAGATGTATCGATGCTTTGCAGTTTCTCTTTAAATTTGTTTTGGTTAGACTTTGATATGTTGTTTATTACGAATGGCATCATAATTTGTGTTTTATGTTATAATTTGTCTGTTTCTTAAATTCGTTTTGGTTAGACTTTTATATGTTGTTCATACCAATTATAATAATTTGTGATTTACTTTATAATTTGTATAAATTTGTACTATAGACCATTTCGCTAGATGTAAACAACACTGGTCCAGAAGCGCTTCCTGTTTTTTGTTTTTTATTTCTTTTTTTTTATTTCACATATACAAATACATCTTAAAGGTGTTAATGTAACATTTTCATCTAGTCAAATGTTATGTTGGTTGTATTTTTTTGTGAAAAAAAACCAAAACGAACCCTGTGAAAACAAAACGAATTTATACAACAGTTCAGTAAATAAGAAGTTGATATTGTGTTATATTTCAAACACAATATTGTGTTTTTGCTCAGTTTTGAAGAGAACATATTAGCTTTGAAGAACTTATCAGTTTTGAAGAGAACATACCTTTGAAGCCATAGCAGAATTGTTGCATGTCTCCGACCAACACAGCGGTGTTTAGTTTCAGAATGAATCAGCCTTTGGTTCTAAAGAATCGAATGAATGACTCCTAAATACATTTACCGCCACCTGCTGGCAGATTTAGTTTATCATTTCATAAAGAAAAAGAAAGAAAGAAAGAAAGAAAGAAAGAAAGAAAGAAAGAAAGACATTAAAATAAAATAAAATAAAATAAAATAAAATAAAATAAAATAAAATAAAATAAAATAAAATAATTAAAGGGATAGTTCATCCCAGTTGTAATGTCCACTTGGTACTTTCTCATTTAATACAAAAATAGCCTTAAATAATTTTTTGTGGGTATATTCAGTCAACATTACTTTGTGATTAATTAGATTAAGTGTTGAAACAACATGTAATTAATCTGATTAAAACTTTTTAATCGACTGACAGCCCTAATATATATATATATATATATATATATATATATATGAGAGGAAAAGAGAGAATGATGAGTTGTTTTTCCGTTAGAGTTGTGGGATATAATCTCGGAATTGCGAAAATAAAGTCAGAATTCTGAAATATAAAATCAAATTTACCTTTTTTTTATTTTTTTGTTCCATGGCTCGATAGACTGCCACTTGAACCGCCCACAAAAAATGTCATCCCTGTTTCAGATCTGTAAGACTATTCCACTATCTAATGTCAATTTCGATTCTGTATTTATAAGCGTGTTGTCCTTATGGGGACCAAAGGACAAGGATTTTGTATTTGCCATCTTTGAGGGGACATTTTGTCTCGGTAGGGTAAACCTGAACCACACACACAGCTTTTCATTTACAAATTAAATACAATAACATGGAAAGAAAGAAGACATATCTTCCACCTCCATAACTTTATCTTTCTCTGTCACATTCAAACCAACCTTTTGTGGACTGAAGATATGCTTCACATATTGGATGACTGCATACTCCTAGTAACTGACAAAACGGATAAAACTGAAACGCAGACAATAAACCCACACAAAAATGGACAAACACGATCGCTGTCACATGGCCTTTTGTTTGTATAACCAAAACCACCCTTTCACTCACTCTATGATAGTTAAGCAAATTGATTTTGAACACACACTCACGAGCTCCCAGACAAAAGCAGCGTGTGTGGTGTGTGTGTGGGAGGTTGCTTGGAGGAGTTTTCATGGGAAAACTGTACTGTCCTATTTCTAACTGCTCTTAACCTCTGCTATTCCTGCTCCTCTGACCAGAGGCCAAACACGACACAAACTCATGACAACACAAAGTAGGTTTGGATTAGACTGTGATCATTTAAAAGAGCAGGGATAGTATGTGTGACTCAGCTTCTCCACTAATTACCTTCACAATATTCAGCTTCAGAGCAATTTTGTCTTCTGACCAAAATTAACCGTTATTTTCCGAAACGTTAAAAATCATAATACCCTGATGCATGAACAGCTCATGCATACTATAAAAATTGCTGCTCTGAGCTGTATTCATCATTTGAGGTTAGGCTATATTGTTATTAAAATATATGAGTAATAGAAAATGGTGTATATGTATGCAGGACCTGTCATCTTTGCTACAAAGTGCTGAAACACACCCACACTCATTCCTCTAGAGCGGAAACATGCCCATTTAGGACCATGAGAGTTCCGCTCTCGCATAACAGCATCATTAGTCACATGACTCTGATAAAGAATGACCCATTCATGAAATGCTCACGAGTCCCATCTGGTCTGCCCTGTGCTCCATAAGCGCTGCTTAGAGCATCCAGAGGAAATGCTCCCACATTCCTGTGTCGTATAGTTTATTATTGGTGGACGGTCAGTTTAACTTGAGGAGGGCACCCACGTGAGGCTGCTGGAAAGTTTTGCTCGCTTGAAAGGGGAAGGTGAAAAAGTCGTCAACTTCAGATCTGATGCAAATGTCAACTTCCTACCGAGATGGAAGACAAACGGTTGCATCATTTGCATGGAAAGCAAATCTGGTAACTGTGCATATCCATTAAAAGTTTGGCAAAATTCAGTTTTCTTATTACACATCCAGAATAAGAAAAGGAAAGGCCAATATGATGATGATACTACTACTACTACTAAAAATAATAATAATAATATGCAGAATCCAGACTTTGATTTTATGAAACCTATGAAACAGAAACTGTATATTTTAATTTAAAATAAAAAAATATTAGGGCAGAGAAAAACATTAATTAGCGGCTAATTAAATATGACAAAAAATATATATTTTAGCCTATATATTTATCAAAAAGGTGACAAAATGGAATAAAGACATCCCATCATATCAAACTAAAAGCAGTTATCAATAACAGATATTTCTCAAAATTTTAAAGCTTAGTTTAAAAATTATTATTTTAATATATGTAAAGAAATTATTAGTATAATTACTAATACTAATAGTAATAGCAATAAAAGAGAAATTATATTTTTTTATGTAAAATAAAAATATTAGGATTGCAAAAATATAATAATAATAATAATAATAATAATAATAATGAACACTCCATATTGTGATTTTGCTTAACCAATAAAACAGAAATTATACATTTTAATCTAAAATAAAAATATTATTACTGCAAAAGGATTATTATTAATTAAAATAATAATAATAATAATATAATAATAATAATAATAATAATAATAATAATAATAATAAATTCATATGTAATTACAACAAAATAGAATAAGTAAAAACCCCCTCCAATATACTAAAAAATTAATAATAATAATAATAATAATAATAATAATAATAATAATAATATAATGATAATAAAACTGAAATTATACATTTTAATCTAAAATAAAAATATAGGACTGCAAAAATATAATAATAATAATAATAATAATAATAATAATAATCGTATGTAATTGCAACAAAATATAATATAAAAATTCCCTCCAATATGCTAAAAATCAAATAATAATAATAATAATAATAATAATAATAATAATAATAATAATAATAAATCTGATATGTAATTACAACAAAATAGGATAAGTAAAAACTCCCTCCAATATACTAACTAACTAGCTAACTAACTAATAATAATAATAATAATAATAATAATAATAATAATAATAATAATAACAATAACACTATCCACATTTTATAATAAAACAGATTTTATAATTTTGAAATAAAAATAAAAATAGTAGGACTGTACTTAATATAAATTATAATAAATTATTATTATTATTATTATTATTATTTTGTTGTTGTTGTTGTTGTTACAAATAAGATTACATTATTAGAATTATAACGTTAATGCTAACTCATAAATTAAGTGCAAGTTACACAGAACCAATTCATGCTTTGATATTGAAGCTGGTTTCTATGCTTAATCTTTAACTGTGTGTTTTGTATGTCAGGGTTCCAACTCAGGTATTTAATTAAGATGTCTTTAAGAAATCTTCCAATAGTTATACAGCAGTGGGCAGACATAAAAGACTATCACAGAGCTTACGAGTATGTTCTTTGGCAACACGGACCCCCTACATTGAGCTTCAGATTGATTGCTTGAGCCTGGAGATCAGGACCACAACTATATGCAATAACCACCATATCCTGTTCTCACGATCTCTGATCGAGGCTGACCCCCAAACACACACACGGGCCTCTCACAAAGCACTCGGTGAAGCACTGAGCTTTGTATATGTCTTTACAACTACAGTCCTTTTTGAAGGTCAGTGGTGACTGTGCTTGACTTCTCAGTTGCTTGGATTTATTCCAGAGTTGTATGCTCTCGTATTATCTCTGCCTTCACTGCCCCCTGTACTGATCTCTTTTTTCCCTAAACCATTACCAACTTTGATTAAATCGCTCTGTCCTTTTTGGGTAATTATGTTTTTAATGGGAATTTAAATTGAGTTAAAATTGTTCAACCCCTTGAATGTTTCTCATTATTCAGCTTAAATTAATAATTTTTTCAATGTTTTTGCTTTTTGTTTTTGCTATTTTTTTTCCAACTCCACCAATTTACATGATCTTACTTGCATTTGTTTTCAAAGCACAATGTAACAATTTCAAATATGACAATCTGTGTGCATACTGAATTAGATATTTGTTTGATTTATTAATACGCATTAGTGTATTACACTATTTCTTTCAATATGACATACATATTGATTTATTCATGTGACGAAAGCCTAAATATAATAAGACTAAACTAAAATTAAACAATGAATGATTAACTATTTGTTTTGTTGTAGAACTTTACAAAGATTTGAAAAAGATTGAATATGCCACCTTAATCACTAGTCATTAACGGGATAATTCACCCAAAAATGAAAATTACATGATTTACTCAGCCTCAAGCCATCCTAGGTGTATATGACTTTTAGATGAATACAATCAGAGTTATATTTTAATGCATTGTTTCACTTCCCGGAGCCATGTGGAGTAGTTTTTATGATGGATGGATGCACTTTATTGGATTTTAAAATCCCATCACCCATTCACTGCCATTATAAATCTTGGAGAAGCCAGGATATTTTTTTTTTTATATCACAACTCTGATTGTATTCATCTGAAAGAAGAAAGTCATATAAACCTAGGATGGCTTGAGGGTGAGTAAATCATGGGGTAATTTTCATTTTTAGGTAAATTATCTCTATAATCATTGATCATGTTTCTGTTTCTTTAAATTGTTTTCTGGCACTGCCTTATTTTGTTATTTAAAGGTTCACCAAAAAATAAAAATTTGCTGAAAATGTACTCACCCTCAGGCCATCCAAGATGTAGAGGGAGTTTGTGTCTTCATCGTAACAGATTTAGAGAAATGTAACATTATATCTCTTGCTCACCAATGGATCCTCTGGAGTAAATGGGTGCTGTCAGAATAAGAGTCCAAACAGCTGATAAAAAACATCATGATCCAAAAGTAATCCAGTATATCCAGACTCCAGTATATCAATTAACATCTTATGAAGCTAAAGCTGTGAGATTGTACAAACAAATCCATCGTTCAGTTATTTTAACTTTAAACCATCGTTCTGGCCAAAACAGGAGTCTATAATACATAATAACATCAAAATCCACTGACATATTCCTTTAGAACTGTTTTGGATTGTTTTCGCTTGCAAACGGTGCTTGATCAGTGCATATTTCTCTCCTAATACAGATTAGATTAATTTTTAAATAGAAAGAGCAGTATTACTGATAAAGGACTTTTCAGCCGGAATTTTAGCTGGAAACAACAGTCTTGTTGGACTTGTATAGTACTAACACACAGCTTCGCAAGATGGTATTTAATTGATTTTGTGGATTATTTTGTGGATTATATACTCTGACGGCACCCATTCACTGCAGAGGAGCCACTGGTAAGCAAGTGATGTTATGTTAAATGTCTCCAAATCTGGATTATCTATTTCTTCAAGATTTTATAGTGGCCCTTTCTGTAAAGTAAAATACAATTGAGGTCAAAAGTTCACATACACCTTGCAGAATCTGCTAAATGTTAATTATTTTACCCAAATAAGAGGGACCATACAAAATGCTTGTTATTTTTTTATTTAGTACTGACCTGAATAAGATATTTCACATAAAAAGACGTTTACATATAGACCACAAGAAAAAAATAGAATAGTTAAATTAATATGTTCAATAGTTATATGTTGAAAAGTTAAACTGCCCGCTGTTCTTCTAAAAAATCCTCCAGGTCCCACAAATTCTTTGTTTTTTCAGCATTTTTGTGTATTTGAACCCTTTCAAACAATGATTGTATGATTTTGGGAGAAGGTTCAAACGCTCACTGATGCTCCACAAGAAAAAAACAATGCATTCAGAGCCAGGGGTGTAAACTTTTGAACAGAATGAAGACGTGTACATTTTTCTTATTTTGCCTAAATATCATATTATTTTCATTTAGCACTGCCCTTTAGAAGCTATAGAAGATACTTACATGTTTCCCAGAAGACAAAATAAGTTTCATTTATCCTGATCTTCAAATTCAAAAACTTTTCACCCCCCGTTCTTAATGCATTGAAGCATCAGTGAGCGTTTGAACCTTCTGTAATAGTTGCATATGAGTCTCTCAGTTGTCCTCAGTGTGAAAAGATGGATCTCAAAAGCATACAGTCATTGTTGGAAAGGGTTCAAATGACACAAAAATGATAAAAAAAAAAAAAAGAAAAAAGAAAATTTGAGGGACCTGAAGGATTTTTCTGAAGAATAGCGGGCAGTTTAACTGTTCAGGACAAACAAGGGACTCATCAACAGCTATCAAAAAAAAAAAAACACACCTGTTGAACATTCAGGTAACAACACAGTATTAAGAATCAAGTGTATGTAAACTTTTGAACAGGGTCATTTTTATAAATTCAACTATTATTTTCTTTTGTGGACTATATGTAAACACCATATGTAAACAAATAAAAAAAAAAAAAAAACTAACATGCATTTTGTATGATCATTTTTATTTTGGTAAAATAATTAACATTTTATAGATTCTGCAAGGTGTATGTAAACTTTGACCTTAACTGTGACAACAAAACCCAAAGTGACTAAACACTTTTCAGCAATAAAAAATGAGGGGAAAAGCAAAACAAACAGACTTACAATGAAAGAGAATGAAAGAGAAACTGAACATCAAATGAATTTTGGAGGTGGGCTCTTTTGCCTTGAGCCTGTGTATAACCACTTAGCAACAACCTAACAACCGTTTCAAACATTGTAGCTACTTTACGGCAATGTTCTAGCAATCAGTCACATTTTGCACAAGTAAGCACCGCTCACATTTTCTTCTGATAATAAAAAACCTAGTCATCTCTCTAAACTTGCTGAGGTTTGAACCTTTAGCTTGTGGGTGTCAGGTAAATATTCTCTACCATTTATCATCATTACCGTGGGAGTGTTTGTGAGAAAGCGAGCGAGAGTTTGTGCGTGACTGACTGACTGATGTTCTAGTGAGTAATTAAGTGTGAGAGAGGAAGGCAAATGTCACTGTTTTCCTGGGCTGTGCGGAAAGGGGCATCATTGGTCATTAGATGTGGGCAGTTCTCCTCCTGCTCATTAACCGCAATAACACCTCTGAAAGCTTTGGTTTTTGAAACAAGTCTGTTTTAATTAGGACTGATCTCTCTCTCTTGCTCTATTTTTTTTTTCTGTCCCCACCACTCACTCACCTATATTTTCCTGTGCGGTGGAGTACAGAGCGTTAGTCGGCCCATGTGGCTTGACGCACTGACCCAAAGCAGAAGCAGTGTCACAGCGCTTTTGAAGAAACGTCTTTTAGATGCCCACAGACCACAAAATCGCACCTAAAGGCACAGACAGGAACAAATGTGTGTCTCTGAAACGCCTCGTCTGAACAATTGTGTGACAACACTGTGAAAAAGAAACAGAGAACAGTCACAACACATTAGCTGTTTGCTAAAAGGAAGAGTTCACCATTAAATTAAAGTTCTGTCATTGTTTACCTACCGTCTTTTACGGTTACGTTGTTTTAGAACTGTATGGCTTATTTTTTTCTCTGTAGAAACTAGACGAGATACTATGCAAAATAGTCATGCTGCTCTATTTATTCAACAACCAAGAGACTGGCACGGAAGAATCCGTAAATTCCGTAAATTCTTCACGGAGAAGAATTTGTTGAATTAAGTCATTATTTTAGTTTTCTTTGTGCACAAAAAAGTATTTTTTAGGCTTCATAACATTACAGTTGAACCATTGATGTCACATGGACTATTTTAATGATGTCCTTGCTACCTTTCTGGGCCTTGACCGTGGTAGTTGCACTGCTGTCTACACTCTAAAAAATGCTGGGTTAAAAACAATCCAACTTGGGTTATTTGGCAACCCAGCGCTGGGTAAATATTGGACAGAACACATGCTGGGTCATTTTATTTAAGTCAACTATTGTTTAAAAATGATTATATTGCTGGTTTAAAATGGACTGGAACTTATGAAAACACACAGAATTACTAGAGGCAACAGCAATAATCAAAAGATGAACATTTATTATTAAGCAAGAACACATGGACAAAATACAAGACAAATTGAATTTGGGTATTTGGGTGAATACAGCAGTTTACAATATTACATACATTTAAACTCGTTAACAAGCATTTTAGACATTGAAATGTAACATTTAAAAGTAGAATTTTCATTTTAGTGTATTCAACCTTTCGTTTTTTACTGAAATGGCGCTAATTCTCATGCCGGTGTTTCACCGAAATCTGAGCTGGTAAAGGACTGCTGTTCACCTGGTTAACTGCGAACTTCAGACCACGGCTTTGCGTTTCACTCGTAGCTGAACGATGCCATGACTGACACCAAAAACTGCCCATAAACAAACAGTACTGACATTAAAGAACATATTTTATGATTAAACTCAGTACAATAACGAATAAAATCCATTTATTTTATGCAAGCCAAAAAGCGTTTCTATCCTGCGAAACAGTCGCTGCTGACACAGCTGACTGACATCTCGTCCTTATGTTGGGTTGTGTAAAATAATACAATTTACAGCACAGTAAAGATGTTATAAACAAAATAAAATGTATACAAACCTTTATTTCGCTGAAGAAGTGCAAATCGGTGGAGAACCGCTCTCTCCTGTAGAGGACTCAAAAAGCCCATGCTCTGACTGACAACTCAGCAGCTGGGTTGTTTCGTCAGAGACAGGCTTAACCCAGCGGTTGAGTAGAAAAAAATAACCCAGCATTAAAACTATATATTAAAAATAACCCAATAAAATGACCCAACAAGTTAAACTCAGCATTTAGGTTAAAAAAACAACCCAGCACCTGGGTAAAAATATTAAAAATAACTCTATAAAATGACCCAACAGGCTGAACCCAGCATTTGGGTTAAAAAAATAACCCAGCATTTTTTAGAGTGTATGCAGGGTCAGAAAGCTCTCAGATTTCATCCAAAATATCTTAATTTGTGTTCTGAAGATGAATGAAGGTCCTACAGATTTGGAATGACAAGAGGTTGAGTAATTAATGACAGAATTTTCATTTTTGTCTGAACTGTCCCTTTAAATGACAGTTGTTGAGGCACTGAATTAAAACATTTTTTAGCTTTTTTCAGAAGCATGTTTTGTCTTTTTTTAAATCATTTTAAGTCATCTTAAGCCCACCTTGAAAGCTTACTAAGTCCCCCTAGTGGGCCCTGAAACTAGGCTGAGAACTGGTAAGCTAAAGGACACCAACTGGTTGCATACAGGCTTGAGTCCATTCCGACTGGTATAATGCTGCTGTGTTTGTGTTCATCCTCCTCCACAAACACCACACCTGTCTATCCAAAAAGCTATTCATCTCTTTTTCTCCCCCTCTATTCATTCCATTCTGTGTTTATCTCATTCACTCTCTCCCATCCATCTCATTACAAGAAACACAATTACCAGACACTCAGGCCTTCCAATGCTCTTCTTAAAAGAGGTAAGGTGATTTGGACTGCTTATATTCCAGCTCTGATGAAGGCAGTAAGCTCCCATCTGCAACTGATGAGCAGAATCAGCCAATCAGATCCTTGCAAATCATGACTGGCAGGGGTGGGTGGGTATCGCTGGACTGGGGCCATAGATCTGTAATGAGTCTTGCTTTCCAGCAATTCTACCTAAGAATAAAATAAGATTTAAAAAAAGAAAGAATAGCAGAGAATCTGTAGATAAATAACACCAAAAAGTTGTTGATGAGTTTGGATACACTAAGTAGGTCAGTTGGAGGTAGATTTGCTCACAGTGTACTTCATTAACATGCTGTGTGTTTGTCTTTTAGACTGGCTGAACTTGTATTAAACGGTAACAGGGCCTCATGAGGGAGGGGGAAAAAAAAATCACAACAGATGGTTTGATCTATTTATGGTTGCTGGACTGGTGATCAACAAGCGTTCTTAATATTTGATATAATGTATTGAATGACAAAACAGAATGAGGACATATGGAACGATGTTACTTCCAACACGTTTCCTGGGATTTAAATACGTTATGCCTTACATTTTATAGTAAACGCTAGTTAATGGCCATTTAAAGTGCCCAGCTGACAGTTTACTGGCTTCACCTGAATCTTCCAGCAGGTGGCAGTGTGGTTTCTTTGCTCTCAGCTGAGGGTTAGATCAGGACAGTATTGTTACAGTGCTGTTGCCTCACCATGTGTGTGTTTTGTGTCTGGGTATATGAGTGTATGGATACAGAAAGCAAAATAGGGAACAGGTAAGGCATTTCTAACAGTCTGTGACATTAACAGGCACTAATGGGTTACAAATTGTGTAACAGACATTTAGAACAACCTTAATATGCCAAACTTAATATGATCACTCGTTTGGTATAATATGCATTTCCTTATGAAGGCTTACAGAAATATATGACCCTGTACTTAATAAATAAACTTTCTATTGATGTATGGCTTGTTAGGATAGGCCAATATTTGGCCGAGATACAACTCTTTGAAAATCTGGAATGTAATGGGTGAAAAAAAAATCTAAATATTGAGAAAATCGCCTTTAAAGTTGTCCAAATGAAGTTCTTAGCAATGCATATTACTTGGAAAAAAAAAGAAAAAGTTTTGATATATTTACAGTAGAAAATTTACAAAATATCTTCATGGAACATGATCTTTACTTAATATCCTAATTAATTTTAGCATAAAAAAAAATTATAATTTTGACTCATACAATGTGTTTTTGGCTACTGCTACAAATACGCCACTGCGATTTATGACTGGTTTTGTGGTCCAGGGTGACATATATTAATAATAATATAAAATGGTATTCTGATGTGAATATAGGAAAGAGATAAACAGATTTGAAATTCTGATTAATAATTTTATGAATTGAAATGTACACATTTAGAGTCAATCAGATGTACAAATTCATGTTTTGTGAGGCTTCAAGCAAAAAAAAAAAATCAATTGTGTAACTGTTTAAAGATTGTTTAAAAAAAACAGATCTATACAGCAGTACAGAATGTATGCAAGCACATTTCTGCCAATGAAAAAAAAAAAAAACTTTAACTTACCATTTAGACTTTTTTCTCACAATTGTGAGTTTATATCTCACAATCCTGACTTTTTTTCAGTTGTGAGTTATAGTAAGTCAGAATTGCGTGATGTAAACTCGCAACTGCAAGAAATAAAATCATAATTTTAAAATACGAACTCACAATTCTGACTTTTTTTCTCACAGTTGAGAAAAGTTCTGACTTTTTTCAAAATTGCAAGTTATAAAGTCGGAATTAAGTGATATAAACTTGCAACTGTAAGTTATAGAGTCAGAATTCTGAGATATATAGTCAGAATTGTGATATAAACCCGCAACTGCGAGAAATAAAGTCAGAATTGCAAAATAGAAACTCACAATTTTTACTTTTTCCCCCACAATTGTGAGGTTACATCTCACAATTCAGATTTTTTTTTCCCAACAATTGTGAGTTATAAAGCCAGAATTGCATGATATATACTCACCACTGCGAGTTATAGAGTCAGAATTGGGGTTAACTCCCAACTGTGAGAAAGTCAGAATTGCGAGATATAAACTTACAATTCTGAACTTTTTTTTCTCAGAACTGTCAGATATAAACTCACAATTGAGAGTAATAAAGTCAGAATTGTGAGTTACATAGTCAGAATTATGAGATATAAACTCACAATTTTGACTTTTTCTCAGAATTGCATGATATAGTTCCAGTTGCAAGTTTATATCTCCCAATTCTGATTTTATTTCTTGCTATTGTAGGTTAATCACACAATTCTGACCTTATATCTCACAATCCTGACTTTTTTTTTCACAATTGCCAGTTATAAAGTCAGAATTGTGGTATATAAACTCGCAACTGTGAGATACAGAGTCAGAATTGCAAGATATAAAGTCAGAACTGCGGGATAAACTCCCAAATGCGAGAACTGTAAGATATAACTATATATTTAACTTGCAATTGCAGTTGTGACTTTTTTTCCACAACTGCAAGTAAAAAGGTCAGAATTGCAATATATAAAGCCAAAACTGTGGAACAAACTTGCAATTGCAAGAAATAAAGTCATAATTACGAGATATAAACTCACAACTGTGAGAAATAAAGTCAGAATTGTGAGATATAAACTAAATTCTGACCTTTTTTCCCGCAATTGCCAGTTTATATCTTGCAATTCTAACTTTTTTTTCTCAGAATTATGAGATATAAACTCGCAATTGAGAGTGATAAAGTCAGAATTGCAACGTTTTTCGCAGAATTGGACTTTTTTCCTCAGAACTGTGTAATAAAATTTCAATTGCAAGTTTATATCTCACAATTCTGAGAAAAAAAGTGAGAATTTACAAATTTGTATCGAGTAATTCTGAGAAAAAAAATCTGAATTGTGAGATAAAAACTCGCAATTATTTAAAAAAATAAAAAATAATTTAGTGGTGGAAATGGGCTTCCATAAGAATAAGATTTCTTACAATACAAAATATTCTAAGCACGTCTATCATTTTAAATACGATCCACTAATGAACGGTTATATTTGCTATAAGGCAATGTTTGTGAATTCATGTAGTGTATTAACATTATACTGTTACTGAGAAAATCATGATTTTTTATGGCTTAGCTGGGAATCTAGATGGAGGGAATAACAAGAATGGTCAAAGAACAAATCTGTGGAGAGGCACAGTGGATGCAAACCTACCAAACCTAGAATAATGGGATGCCAAAACAGAGCCTGTCCAGCACAGCTCCCCACGGCATACGCGGCTTTCTATTGTTGCCACATTATTGCATCAGTGTTCTGGCCGGCCAGGGTGCAGTCAGCGAAATTAAAGCCATCTGACCCACAGTGCAAATGAAATGAGATGAATATGGAAGCATGATACCACAGACAAGCCTCTTGGTATACAATGTGAGTGAGGGAGACTGAACCAAATAATAGCACATGAATCTAAAGCTTCAGAAGACTGTGGCACTGACTCCCGTTGAAGAATCTCTCAAGATCTTTCAAATCGTGTTTATTTTTATAAAGGTCACGCTCTCCACAAAGAACGTGTTTGACTGTAAAGAAAGAGCCTCTGAATGCTCTATTTTATTCATAAAACAAGAAAAGAGTGAACAATTTCTCATCAAAATGGAGATTTCCAATGTCTATTTCATGGTTGAAAATACTTGTATATTTTCCCAGACTACGCGTGAGTCACACAGCGAGCTGTAGTCATCCTGGTGTATTGTCATACATCAGGCCAGATGGGCTCTTGCACAGCCAGAGCATATGTAAGTGTGAGTACACGTGTGTGTGTGTGTGTGTTCCTGGAAACTGTCAGTTCTGGCATGACTACCTCAGAAGAGGTCCAAGCAACACTGCTGTCCCTAGATACGGTTGCCACAGCAATATCAGAAGGAAGTGGCTCACAGGAAGACTCATGGCTGTGCACGTGAGAAGTGCGCATGAGATGCGAGCATATGCAAGTTCATCGGCCTACATGCTCTCATTAACATCCACAACAAAAGAGGACTGGCCACCATGGTGGCAGGTTTATGTGAATCCTAAAGAGATTTTGTCTCACCACTCAGAAATTCACACCAGTGAATGGAATCTGGAGGAGAAAATAAGATTTTACAAGTTGACCATTTTGAATATATAACTGTATAAAAGATTAATCTCAACCCATTCGAACTCAGTGTGTGTTCGGTGAGCAAATAAGAGAAAAAAAAGAATGAAAAGACTGAAAAACAACCCTGTATTCTAACCCAAACAGGAAGTGCAGGTCTGGGGGATGGATATATAACATCTACTTCCCACCTAGACAACATTTTTAGGCATCATAATCACATTAATAATGTACTGTAAAGATAATAAACAGCCAAGTCAAAAACAAACTTTACTAACTGAAGAAAACACACCACTTTTTACATAAATCCAAAGTCTTTCTGAGTATTCGGACCCAAATCTAGGCATGCTGGGTAACTGACAGTGTTGGGCATGTTACTTTAAAAAAGTAATTAGTTATATTTACTAGTTACTTCTCACAAATAGTAAATGAGTTACATAATTATAAAAGTAACTAATTACAAGGGAAAGTAACTATTGTGTTACTTTTTAAAAAATGTTCAAATATGTCAAATAACTTGGATGCCCCCAATATATATATATATATATATATAATGTCCAGTGAATGTGGCCAATTCAATTCAGTTAAACTAACAAATTAAAAATATTCCAGGTTCAACATAAATTACATGGCACAGTTTCTTAAGTATCTGAAAGTACACTTCAGATACTTTAACGAGTTTAAGAGTGACTTTTCATCAGTCAGTCAAGCATTATAATATGACATTATGATAATTTAGCATTAAACTTTAGTAATTAGAACTTTAGTATAATAGCCATGTATGAATGCATATTTGTCATGTTGACTAAACTGGGTTCATGAATATTAATTACATTGTCTGCGTTCACTCGAACTGATGCTGAAATCAACACATAGGTGACTATAGGTGATAGGTGAGCGCCAGCCAATGAGATTGCCGTTTGCGCATTAGTCCCGTCTACTACCGGAGAAACTGGCAGTTCTTAAAATCTGAAGAACTTCAAAAGGAACTCTGTTATTTTAACAGGAAAATACAACAATAAATATAATTTACATCTAGCGTGTCAATTCTGCATGGTATATAAGACTCTCTCGCTCTGTATCTTTCTTTGCGTGTGTGAGAGACAAAACGACAGCTAGTCGTGTGCCTTCACACTAGAGTTTTACGGTTCGTCAAATACAGGTACGCTGCGCATCCATTCAGAAAAATAAAAATTAAAAATTTAATTATAATAATATTACAATAAATTATAGTAACACCACATTTTATTGTCAGTAACGGTAACTGCGTCGTAGCAGCGAAACAGTAATTTGTTTGATTACTCGTTACTGAAAACGTTAATAACGCCATTTATTCATTCCCATCACCGGTAACCGACAGCACTACAATAGTTTATTTAGGGCTAAAATTGCCTGTAAGGTAGCATCACATGCTAGGAGTGCATGGATCCCAGAATGTATTACAAAATATTACACATTGTTTTTAAAACCTAGTGGATACACCACTTTAGATTTTTAGAGCAATTAAATCGAAATAATTGTTGAAAACTTAATTTGAACATTTCTGTTCAAACATTTATGGTTAGTGAGATTTTTAAACGCTTTTAAACTCTCTTATGCTCAGTAATGCTTTTTATGTGATCTTAAATGAAGTAATATTGTGAAATATTACTACAATTTAAATTAAATGTTTACTATTTTAAAACATATTAAAATGTAATTTATCCCTGAGAAGCAAAGCTGATTTTTCAGCAGCTATTATTCCAGTCTTCAGTGCTAGATCCTTCAAAAATCCTTCAAAATATGCTGAGTCTTTTTTTTTTAAATATAAATTTAATACGGTCTTACTAACAAAAAGCTACTTACTGACCCTAAACTTTTGAAAAGTAGTGTATGTACTGAAAAATATTCGTATTAAAATATACTTCATATGAGAAGTGCTATTCATGCAGCGTTTGTGTGAGTTAACCGAGTTCCTGCCCAGTGCCCACAAAGGGCATTTCATATCAGTTACTTATGAGGTTCCATTTCGGGTATATTGCTGCCTTAGAAGACATTAAACAGCTCACTGGGGGTTGGAACAGGGTTAAAGGCATATTGAGAGACTCTAATAACTTCTTAGTCAGGCACTAAATATGACTCTGAAAATTCCGAGCAGGTCTAGACAGAATTTGTGTACTTTTGTACATTTTCTACACTGATTTTGGCAATAAAAGGATTTAGAATTGTATTAAATGAAGCTATAAGTACTACACGCTTATTGCAGAAGCATTAATCAAATCCGTACAAATATTTAATAAACAAACATGCAAGGGCTGGGGGAAGTGTAGAACTGTGAATAACAGGTGTTTTAGTTCTGTGCATGTTTCTGTTAAGTTCTGTGCACAGATTCCATGTGGGCCTGGTTTTGACACTAATAAACACTCACACATTCACACATAATTATGGAGCTCAGGTTGGAACAACGCTAGCAGGCTAATGCCAACAGCAATGTGTATGATGACTGTGTGTGGTTGAGTGGGCAAAGCAGAGCGGTAGACCACAACATCCATGAAACTAGAGCAACACAGGCCTGACAGAACACATCTCTGCATCCCAACACCAAATACCACTCTACTGCTCTGTCATCCCACTCCAGGCTAACTCCAGAAAATGAACATTTCCTAATGAATTAATGAACCAGCTGAAACAGAGAAATGCAACACAGAAAAAAAAATGGTGTAGAAACAATTTTCACTCAGAAATTGCTAATAAATTTCACAGTTAATTATAAAGGAATGCCAAGTAACAAACTGAATTAAACATGAAATCTTGAAGCAGAAAGACTGAAATAGTATGTTCTTGTAAAATGCACTACAATGATAGCATCAATTTTTTTAAAATTAAGATTTATACATTATCTGAAAGCTGAATAAATAAGCTTTCCATTGATGTATGGTTTGTTAGGATAGGACAATATTTGGCTGAATCTGGAATCTGAGGGTACAAAAAAAAAAAGAGAAAATTAAGTTGAGATATATTTATGGTAAGAAAAAATACTAAATATCTTCATGGAGCATGATCTTTACTTAATATCCTAATGATTTTTTGCCATAAAAGAAAAATCGATAACTTTGACCCATACAATGTATTCGTAGCTGTGATACTTAAGACTGGTTTTGTGGTCCAGGGTCACATTTGTTTATTGTCCACCCTCATATTATACAGATGCTTTGAATAAAAGTGTCTGCAACATGAGTAAATGTACACTACTGTGTTTGTAAGTTTTCTATTACTCACATTTTGTTGGTTGTGCTGTTTAAAATGTTTTGAGGGAAAAACTGCATTTATTTGAAAAAAAAAAAGTTAGTTTTGATCAATTTAATGCATGCTTGCTGCATAATAGTATTATTATTTAAAACAATATATTTAATTTCTATGTAAACATTAGCATTTGTGTTAAATCTTCTTTTGGATGTACTAAGGACTATAAATAAATCACTTTTATTTCAGTTGAGTTTATTTAGATGCTGTCAAACGATTAATCACGATTAATCACACCCAAAATAAAGGTTAATATTTGCATACTGTATGTGTGTGTACTGTGTATTATGTATACACACACACACACACACACACACATACATGCATATATTAAGGAAAAATATTTTAGATTTATATATAATATATATATATATATATATATATATATATATATATATATATATATATATATGATCTAAATTAAATAGCAGTATAAATATACATACATATAATTTTTTAGCAAATATATATATTTGCAAATATAGCAAATATACATAGTATGTAAACATAATATTTTGGATGCAATTAATTGCGGTTAATCGTTTGACAATCCTAGTTTTTTTGCACTAAGCGCACTCTATATAAATACATTCAAAATGGTAAAATAAATACAAATTTAAAGGACTTGATTTCTGAATTATTACTTATCCAGTTAAGAAATAAAATCACATCTCAAAATTGCAAAATAATCTTATGCGTTACTTTTTAAATAATTTAATGTAACAATTAAATTTTATTTATTTATTTTTTTGTTGAGGTATAGCGTCCTTATACATAGGCTTATAATGGACGGTTCTCTACAGTTCTACCCAGTAAGAAACCGAATGATCTTACCTTTGACATGCGATTGCACAGACTTGCAAAGTTTCCAGAAAACTTCATGTCCAATACACAGTGAAAAAGTCTCTCCCAGGCAGAGCTTCCTGAGTCTTCCCCTGAGGTCTTGCAGGTTTTTCTGAATCCTTTCGTTTGCAAGAGGCTGATGAGAACAGGCTCCAGCACATGAGGACACCTGCTTGAGAGATGAAGCCCAGAGAGGCCAGCTGAGCCTGGGATCAGACTGAGCCCTGTCCCTGGAGAGACTACTGATTCACTCTGATGAGAATGAAAAGGGGATACACACACACACACACACACACACACACACGCACAATAATTGTCATCCGGCATATACACATCCCACATATGTACAAGGAGAGGAAGCCAATCAGCTACAAAATAGGATTCTAGAAATGAAATAAAATGAAATCAAATTATGTTTTTGGGGGGTTTAGTCTGTTTAGCCTGTGACATTTAAGGTCATCTGACAGCTAAACAGGCATGTTAAATTTACAGTCTATCCTTTCTGGAAGAATAGATAAAAAATATGAAAGGCAATTTTGATGTCAAACTATTTCATGGGAGCTTTAAATCAATACTTCACTACTGGCAATATATCTCATCATTACCCTCCTGGCTGAAACACCAGCAAAACCAGAACAACACGTACACAATCACACACAGATTATTCACACACAAAAATAATGTCAAACGCACAAGGACATGATTACATACCACAGATATCACACAACACACTTTGATTATATACAAACAGATCAGGTAAACAACCCTGGAACTCACAACACAGAAACACACACACAAACAGGCCATCACCACTGCAAAGGACAAACCAACATCAGGACACAAAGGTGTGGATAGAGTCGGTTCTCACATACAAACCACTGAGTTTGGAGCTGTCAAACCTGCGTGTCTCGTCTGGATAATTCTGGAGATGCATCCACACACAAACACACACACACATACCGGCCCACAGCACTTACCCAGATGAGAGGACTTGTCTTCTGGGCCACTACACTCTTGGATCAGGGCCAGCAGAGAGCAGCCTGACTCTGACTGATTCTCTCACACACACAGTTACTAATCTTCACGTTAGACTTTTAAAATTGGAGAGTCTTAAGATCCCTTTCATTTATTATATCATTAATCTTCAAGTTGCCTCTGCACAAACATAAACAAACAGAGAGACCTTAGAAGCTATATTAGTGAGAACCTCTTTATTACTATACAACATGAGGACTGTGACAAATATACACAAAATGCCATCATCAATATTAAGACATATTCTGATAAATTATGCCACTCAAGGGCCATGTACACACTGCAAGTTTAAGGTGTGACAACCGAATGTGTGTACTGAACAGCAGTCACTCCACCATTTGTAACCACAGCAACATTATTCTGTCTAGCGGAATAAGAATTAAGGTGTTTGGTATCTGCCATTTTTCGGCTAAAGACTCTTTTTGTCCGTCGATTTTACTACCCGCTGATAGACGTGCTGTGTTTTGTTTATGCTCAGGTGGCTGCTTTAAAGAGCACTTGCAGTGTTGCCATGTCCTCATATTTACAAGTGCTTTTAGGTTTGATGTTTGGTCTTAGCTTATAAAACTAGGAACTTTATGGAGTTAATAAAGTGGTCTGTTTCGGATATGAGATGTATGATTTTGTGGTGTTATAAAACAGTATTTGGATGTTTTAGTATTTTTTGTACTTGTCCTTGTTTGTTGTTGTTCTTTTTTATAAAGATCTGGCAACACTGACACTTTACCGTAGGGCTTGTGAGCGCAACTAGCTCCGTGTCAAAATGTGCTAAGGTTAAGACTTCTTTCACTGCTATTTTCTTGCATCTCACATATAGACAAAGAAACTTTTCTGATGCACGATTAAATACGTCATTAACAAGCAGTTGCTCATTTCAGTTCTGTACACACTGCACAGAATTTCTGTAAATGTGGTTGTCACTAGGTCACATGAGTGTCAGGAGTGATATTTAAATGCGGGAGTGAGTCCCGTAAAGTATAGTTCCATGTGTGTATGGAACAGAAGTCACTCCTGCATTTGTAACCATAGAAACATTTTGACATCTTGTGGGAGTGAATGAGAATTTAGCCGTTTTGTTTCTGCCTTTTTTGGCTAAAGACTCCTCTTGTCAGTCGATTTTAACTAAACTACTGCAGATAGACGTGCTGTGTTTTGTTTATGCTTAGGAGGCTGCTTTAGAGGGACCTGTCTTGCAGTGTTACCAAGTCCTCATATTTACAAGTGCTTTTAGACATGTTGTTTGGTCTTAGCTTATAAAGCTAGGAACTCTATGGAGGTAATAAAGTGGTCTGTTGTTGATATGAGGTTTATGATTTTCTTTAGTGGTATAAAACATTAAGCATTTGGGTGTTTTTTTTTTTATGTTTTTTGTGCTTGTCCTTGTTTGTTGCTTTTTTGTCTATGAAGATCTGGCAACACTGACGCTTTACCGCAGGGCTTGTGAGTGCAAGTTTAAGACTTCTTTCACTGTTATTTTCTTGCATCTCTTATATAGATGAAAACACTTTTCTGATGCGCATTTAAAAACATCATTAACAACCAGTTGTTCAGTTCAGTTCTGCATAGAATTTCTGTAAATGTGGTTGTTATTACCTGTATTTTTCATCCACGTACACACTGCAGCTAAATTCGGTTGTCAGATCACCATTTATTCAATCGTGTTCTGTACACACTTAATTCACTAAAACACGGGAGTGAAAACCACATTCGACAACCAAATTAACTCCCAAAAAATACAGCTATGACAACCGCTTTTACATGAATTCTACACAGTGTGTACGGAACTGAACTGAACAACTAGTTGTCAATAACACATTTAAACATGCATCAGAAATGTGTCTTCGTCTGTATGTGAGATGCATGAAAGTAACAGTGAAATAAGTCTTAACCATAGTACATTTTAACACGGGTCTAGTTTTGCTCAAGAGCCCTGTAGTAAAGTGTCAGTGTTGCCAGATCTTCATAGAGAAAAAAACAACAACAAACAAGGACAAGCACAAAAACACTGAAACTCCCAAATACTTTGTTTTATAACACCAACAAAAATCATATATCTCATATACCACTTTATTAACGCCATAAAGTGCCTAGCTTTATGAGCTAAGACTCTTAGCTCAGACCAAACAACATGCCTAAAAGTGCTTGTAAATATGAGGACATGGCAACACTGCAAGACAGCACTCTCTAAAGCAGCCTCCCGAGCATAAACAGAACATAGCACGTCTATCAGTGATAGTTTATTTAAATTGGCAGACAAAAAGAGTCTTTATCCAAAAAATAGCAGATACCAAATGGCTAAATTCTTGTTCACTCCCGCAAGACACAAAAATGTTCCTATGGTTACAAATGCGCGAGTGACCGCTGTTCCTTGGAATGATAATTCACTCCCGCATTTAAATGTGGTTGTCACTCCTGAAACTTGCAGTGTGTACTGGGAGTTAATACGGTTGTCAAATTCAGTTTTCACTCTCATAGTTTAGTGAATTATGTGTGTACAGAATGCACTTAAGGAGTAAAAAGTGAACTAACAACTCAATTTAAATGAAGTGTGTACGTGGCTGTATTTTTTGGGAGTTAATGCGGTTGTCACTCCCTTATTTTAGTGAATTATATGTCCATGTTAATGGTGATTTCCAGTGACAGCGCTGCTAAGTGCATTTGTTGGCTGTGTCTTTTAAGGTGTCACTGAAAGTTAACATAACTTCAGGGTTGCCAGGTTTTCACAACAAAACCCGCCAACTGCTACTCCAAACTAGCCTAATTGCATTTTGAGGGGGATCCCCTGTTAAAGAGTAAAAATACACATTTTTTGGCTAGGTGAACAAATGAAATGAACAACACAACTGCAGCAACAGTGTCAATGTAGCCCAATTCCGGAAAAACCGCGGACTTGGCAACACTGCATAACTTCCTTGTTTACAACGCTGTTTCGGCCTCTTTCAATAAAAGGCTGTATTGCTGACTGTATTGCATCTAATGGCAGAATAATGTAAGTAAACAGTACGAGCTTTTCAAATAGTGAGTCACTTCAAAATTTCAAAACAAGAAAAAAAAAAAAAAACTTTTGAGTAATGGGTTTTTCTTTTGCACACGTCTTTTAAAAAGTGGTTAACAAACGAGAAATTGTCTAATTTCTGTCCTCAATTTTCTCCCCAAATTAAAACTAAAAGCTCACACATTCACACACACACATACTCTGTACATAATGAGTGTATTTGTAAGACAAAGAATGAGCAAGAAGAAGGAAAGGCTTCTGAGCATCTGCTCAATTTGACTATAAGCTCAGCTAGCAGACATCATGTGTCGTCATGATCTCTCTTTCTCTACCCCTCTTTTGATTTGTGAGGCAAATTTAATTAGCAAAACATTCTCTTTACTAATTGCATCAGTTATTCCTCTTACAGAGCGCAGTTGCGGTTGCTTATTTTCTTAAATGAAATATGTCATTGTGTTCTCTGTAGAATTAGATTAGTGCTTTAGAATTTTTCCACCCTCCTTTATCCTCCCTTATCTTGTTCAGATAATATCTAAATGTATTCTTCGCGACATGTGGCGCACAAGCCTTATTGTGCTCTTGATGATTTATGATGTTGGATTGTAAAGTCTGCATCCTGTGATCACCATATTAATCACAGAACCTTGTAGTTATTAAAATGGTCTCGCTGATTAAGAAACAACTCACAAAGAAATGGTTGCGCATATTTAGTGACCGTTAATATCAAGGTTTCAGTTATAAATACCCAATCAAGTGTTTGGAAGACAAAAACAAATGAACGCTACGTTAAAGGTGATGTTTGCAATTCTTCATTGCGTCATCAAATTGGAGAAAATTAGTAAAAGTAAATTCACACGTATTAAGTATTTGAGTGTGTATACTTTTACTACTTTTTAAATAACTCTGTGACCTCGGACTGACACGTTGTGAATACGCTGCAATCCTTTTTATTCATTTTAATCCATTTTTACATTAACCTTTAATTTCTTATTCATTTTTATATTCTTTTAACATTGGTTTTTACATATTTTTCTCTTTCTCTCTCAATTAAGCCTATATAAGGCACTTTGAATAACCACTGTGTGAAATGTGCTATATAAATAAACTCGCCTTACCTTACCTTGACTAGCCATTTCTACCAGAGCTGACCCTTAAAATTAATTTCACTGATATAATGGAATATAGTTAGACTGATTCACTCATATTGAATATGAATATGGTACAAGGAGAAATGTAGCTCAAATAACAATGGCTTCCTGTTTAAAGAACCAATTCTGATGCCTCTGGCTGCTTTACATATTGGTGTGTGTGTGTTAGTATTGTACTGTAGGCCTATGTATACTTTGCATGAATAGATCTGACCTTCAGATGTTTGTCTCTTTCCATCCCTCCTTCTCTCTCTCATGTTTAATGATTTGGCCATGGTGATGGAGATTAGCCCAGAGGGAGCAAAAGTCATCTGTTTCCATCTGAGCATTTAATAAAAGGATTACCAGTATTCTGTCTTCAGGCTGCCAAGCACACACATCAACTAAACACTCACACAAGCACACACACTCACACAGTTTACTATCAAATGAATCAAGAAAGGGTGGAGTTGACATAAGAAAGAACCTCCAAACAATCAATCCATGCATCAACACTGACCCTGGCCTTCAACTAAATAAATAAACTAGCTATAGGAAATACTAGGAGGTACATAACACAGAAAACAAAAAGGCAGTCCTTTCTCTACTTTCTCAGAAGAGGCAAAAGTCCATAAAGTAAAATAAAGAAACTGCTTTTAAAGAAGGACTAACTGACATCAAACATTTATTATTGAAAATGTACTGCGTACCTGAGGTGATGCAGGCACGACCTAAAGCAGTTACCTCATTTACATGAGAATATCATCTTTCAAAACAGTCCAGTCCATCCTGTAACTATTTTGAAAGAATGTGGTGAATTGATTTGCAACTGTAATGTGGTCAACAAACTAGAAACTACTTTTTTTCCCAATGCTATTACAGAAAATAAATCAACACCCTTGAAATGTGTCTGTGACTCAATATGTATTTGAGAAACTGAGGGCAATAAAATAAGCAGTAGGCAAATTAAACATAAATATATACAGCACCTTGTAATGATGAATCAAAATTACTATTTTATTTTTTATCATTTTTACATATACAGTTGAGGTCAAAAGTTTACATCCTCCTTTCAGAGTCTGTTAAATGTTAATTTACCAAAATAAAAGGGATCATACAAAATGCATGTGCTTATGTAGTACTGACCTGAATAAGATATTTCACATAAAAGATGTTTACATATAGTCCACAAGAGAAAATAATAGTAGAATTTATAAAAATGACCCCGTTCAAAAGTTTACATCCCCTTGATTCTTAATACCGTGTTCTTCCCTGAATGATTTTTTTTTTATTTAATGATAGTTCATGGGTCATTTGTTTGTCCTGAACAGTTTAACTGCCTGCTGTTCTCCAGAAATGTCTTTCTTTGGAAAAAAAAAAACTTTGGTTTTCTAGCATTTTTGTGTATTTGAACCCTTTCCAACAATGACTGTATGATTTTGAGATCCATCTTTTCACACTGAGAACATCTGAGAGACTCATATGCAACTATTACAAAAGGGTGAAATGCTCACTGATGCTCCAGAAGGAAAAACCATGCATTAAGAGCCGGGGGTGAAAACTTTTGGAATTTGAAGATTAGGGTAAATTTAACTTATTTTGTCTTCTGGGAAACATGTAACTATCTTCTGTAGCCTCTGAGGGGCAGTACTAAATAAATTATATTTAGGCAAAATAAGAAAAATGTACACATATCCATTCTGTTCAAAAGTTTTCATCCCCCCGGGGCTTAATGCATCGTTTTTCTTTCTGTTATAAGTTCACATAATACTGTATTTCAACTTGCTTACTTGCATGTTTTTATTAATTATTTTTGATTAGCAAATCCTATTTATCCTCACTGATAAATAATTACTTGATTTATAAGTCTATACTTTTTTTACATTTATTTCTTTTTTTACATTATATTTCTGAGTTAATTGATTTCTTAAAAGGGTCATGAACTGCCTTATTTTATTATATTGTACTGTTCCCTGAGGTCCACTTATAAAGTTATCAATATTTTTTACATTAAAAACATCATAATGTAGTAACAATATGTTATTTTCTGCCCTGTTTTGAACCCCCTCAACTGAACGCTCTGTTTGAACAGACATGGCTGATTGTAGACTTGGAAGTAAACGCCCACTGCTATGACTGGCTAAAAGTTGTTTGACAGCCTACGTCCTTCAAAGATGGACGCAATACTCAGTACATATTAAACAATCTGTAATAATAGACAAAGCAATAGAAACCACATAATAAAAACAGTTACTCACACTTGTGTGATGCGACATTACTGTCCAATATATGCAGCACAGCATCGTCTTTTAGTTTTAATCTTTCTGAAAATCCTGCGTCGAATTGTTCCTTGTTTGCAAACGAATCTGCGGTAAAATGAAGTGAACAAGGGATGTGGTTCTCACTGATGTGGTCTGGAACTTCATTAAAAAAAAAAATCATCCACTCTTTCCTAACACTGCAATCAGAAGGAAGGCAATGCAAAGACTGTTTTTCCACAACTTGGCACTGTACATTATCTTCTTGTCTTTGGAGCCATCTTCATCTTTTGCTCTCTTGTTATTTACCCACTTCATGCACAAATTGGTGGGTGGGGCTAAACAGGGAGTGATGTAGAAGCAGGCGTCGATCTTCTTCTAAGGAGGAGGGGTTTAGACACATTATTTCATCATAAAGTGGCACATTCCACAACCTGTCGTTTTGGCAGATTGGCTTCAATATAAGATGCTTTTAGACTAACAAGAACATTTTGAGTTCTGAAACTTACAGGATGTTTTTATAGTATAATGATGTCTTATATCTCAAAAGATCAACACCAATTTTGATTTCTCAGTTCATGTCACCTTTAGTTGATTTATGCATTGGTTTTTCTAATGATTACATTTGGTTCTTTACAGTCAACAAATTAGAATCAAGTATTCAACAATGCCATAGTATAATTAATTATAAATGAGAAGAGTCAAACTACATTAGTTCTACTCGCAGAGAGACAACATGTCATTTGATCCAAATTGCTCTATCTATCAAACACATAGATAGCAAAAGTTATTAGTTTTAAAAGACATTATGAATGTGATGTGTGTGACTGTTTCAGCTTGTAGTTCAGCTCATCTGACATCTGCTGTCAGACCTCTTCTTTACTCAATCAGTCTAAACACCTTTCCCTTTCAAATAAATTTAATCAAATCAAATCCAAACAAAGCATTAAAACCATATTTAAAGCAACAAGTACCCTATTTTGTCCTTTCATCATTTCGTTCTTGAATTAGCAGCTACTGGTCTAATTGCAAACCCAATTTAAGGTGGACTAGACCCTGTGAATTCTGCTTGAGACTCTTTGCTGTGAGGTGAAAGTTTCTCAAATCTGTCCTGCATGTCCCCATAGTGTTGCTCCTCATGACCTCAATGCCATGCAGCCAACAGGGAACGCTGGATCAGCACCAACCCAACACTGCTAATTGGACTGTTGTGGGTCGGACAGGCAGCTTCGGGATTGTTACAGGCTCTCCTGGGGAGAACAACAGCCCTGATTTATTTAGCTGCCCATGGAAATGGCGGAAAGGCTTATTATTGGGTGCATGGTGTGTAATAAGGGAGGTTGGAGCAGAATTTTTGGGACCAACAATGTGCTTTATAAAAAATAAATTAAATTAGGGAGAAGTAGGAACAAATCTTCTAAACTCTATTTTTGTAAAGCTACAGAAATTCTCAGTGGATTTATGATTATTAAATAATTCACACTAAAATTCAAATTCTTTCAACAATTGAAAGATGTTTCTGTGCTTCCAGTAAAAATCCAGGTAACCAAAGCTTAGAGACACAATCAACTAAACTAAATCTATTAGTCAGATACAGTGATCAGATCTCTTCTCAAGTTTGGATTAAACTGCTCAACATACATGGATTCCCTTTTTTATGTGGATCTTTTAAGTTGGTTACTCGGACTTTAAATGGAAGGACATAATCACCTCAGGTTTTATTAAACATTTCTCAGTCTGTGTTTCGAAGAATAACTAAAATCTTAAAGGGTTTGGAATGATGACAATTTCCCTTTACATTTCCCTTTAACCTATTAAAGATACAAATAGCTCCTCACACTGACCAAAACACAAACAAAGTCATCTGTTGTTTCAGAGGACAACAGTGACATCCCACAACATAAAACAAATCTTTCATTCTTTCAGAGGGGGGTCTAGAAAAACCAGGGAGAATAAGAGGGTGCCAATGGGTAGTCTGGGTATTACCGTAGGAGGCCAGGGGTAATTAGACAGAACGTGGCAGGAAGGTGGTCTACCCCCCTGGGCGATCGGAGGACGAGCATGGAGGCAGGCGCAGTGTGCTCTCATTTCACCATGTGGTAAACGTGTGGTGTCAGCAGGGCCAGCGGGAGAGAAGCCAGCAGGTTTTAAATCATTCTCTTCCCATCCCTCCCCTGCCAGTTAATTGTGGAATTGGAGCTAATCTGTGGTTTGTGAAGACTGGAGAACTGTTAGGGAGGTCCACAGGGGGGAACGAGAGCTGCCTGACTGGACCCACCAGCTGGACTCTGAACATGTGCTGTACTTTCTCTTCCCTATTGACCAGATTAGACCAGCATGAATTTCCATGCTTGTCAGGTTTAGGAATGCTAAAGCTGGGGTTTCTAATAAGACCTTAGTTGAAAGTAGAGGTTGAACCGATCGATCGGTTTTGCTGATTAATCGGCACGATAGTTGATTGCTGGAACTATCGGTCATCGGCTTAGATTTTTTCTGGATTACAACCTGTTGCTAGAGTTACTGAGAAGGGTCCGCTGTCATTATACAGAACGAGAGCGGCCTCTAGAGGCAAATCTCTGATACCTTGTACTGTTTGTTTTGACATTTTGTTTTGACATTTCAGATGTCGATTTAAAACAGGCAACGAAAAACGTGTATACACTATGCGATACTGCATGTTTTCATATTATTATAAAGTGATTAATTTATTGACTAGATGCTGCATTTGTGAAGAACAAACGTATGGTTGCCGACAAGGCTGAGAGAATGCGAACACTATTAGTAGCTCAAGTGGTTAAAGTGTGACAAAAAACAACTGTTACCATCTGTCTGCATTAGTTTATGTCCAGTTGGTCACTTTAATGCATTTGTTAGCCAGCGAAGTTGCAGATTTAAAGCTAGTGATGTGAGAAAGCACACTGACATGTTCGTGCACCTGACAGAAATCCCGCCATGCCATGGAGCGCCATTCACATATATTTCCATTGAATTGTGTTGTCTTTCTGTGACTCTAAGGCCTTGTCCACACTAATAGGTTTTTGTTTGAAAACGCACCTTTTTTCTCCATTTTGGCCTTTGTCTACACTGAGATGTCCTTTCTGTCAAGCAAATGGAGCTTTTTGAAAACACTCTCCAAAGTGGATACATTTGAAAACGCCGTATTCGTGTTGTAGTGTAGATTGTGAAAACAATGACGAATGTTTAGTTATGTGTCACATATTGAACCAATAGATATCTATGTTTATACGTTATGTACTATTTACTTTCACACTGTTGCTACAGATGCGTTACTTTGTACACTCTTCATATTACAGTCCTGCAAAGATGACAGAACAATTAACTCACGATTGCTGTTTGTGGCAAAACATAAGAGCAGTTGCGTTTTAGATCAGACATACAATAAAGTGAAATATTTTCCTCAATGAAATGATCCTGCCAGAAGAACTGCATGAAAAAATATCATGTCTGTTCCATCTGTATCATCTCAGTGAGCATCTCAGTGAATTGATATTTATTATAAATATTTTTATTCCATATAAAAAGTATGGTTCAGTACTGTGTGGCTGTGTGATAAAGTTCAGCACTATTTTAGTTTTCAATCAGCGTACATTTTAAAAACTGTTGGTTGATTTATCGGTTATTGACCATTGTTGTTCTGCAAAAGCCCTATTCGCATAAAATTAGTATTATCTGGACCTCCTGTGATTTAGAAATTACCCAACCCCCCCAGCACCCAAAATACTTTCAAAACACTTCGCAGCCTCCATTGTTCACGAAAAATAGATAAAAAGACACACGGAACTGAGAAAACGCGAACATTATTAGAAGTGCATCGGAACTAATATGATCACCTGACCTCTGTGTTCAGCGAAATATGGTAGGTTTGAAGGGGGATTTTACTTTACAATTACAGACATGGCCGATTCACACAGGATTAAGATCACAGACAACCTTTGCAATTATTACAAATGACTAGAGATCACTAGGTAATACCAATCCTCTGTGAACAGAGCTTTAACTATCAGTATCGGTGAAATCGGTTGACCTCTAGTTCAAAGGTTAATAAACAAGATCATCTTTAAACTAAAGTTAACAAAAATACAAATCAGGTTCTCAAATGGCTTTGCTACATGTTTGTGATATCACAGTGAATCTAACCAGTGTTCATTTCTACACAGTTTTGAGTTTTAGTCCGTTTCTGTTTCTTCTAGTCAATATTTTACCCTGACTAAAATACATTGCATCTAATTGTAATCTAATGTTCACTTCTGCATTTATTTCAGTTTGTACAGCTGCAAGTTAAGTGCATGTTACAAACATAAAAAATTTTTCCGCTTTACATCTCAGAATTTACAGAGCATCTTGCGATTCTTTTTTTTTTTAATCAGAATTGCGCGATACAAACTTGCAATTCTGACTTTTTTTCTCAGAATTGCGAGATACAGGCAGTTCTGACTTTTTTCTCAGATTTGATTGACGTAAACTTGCAATTATAAAGTCAGTTATATAGTCAGAATTGTGAGACATAAACTCGCAATTGGTATAAAAACAGACTGTAAAAAAAGACTGATATTTTCTCATAATTGCGAGTTTATATCTTACAATTCTGAGTTAATAACTCGCAAATGTGAGTTTATATCCCGCAATTCTGACATATTAACTCGTAATTGTTTGAGTTTAAACTGTATCTCACAAAAAAATCAAATCCCGACTCGAGGAGCTTCCCAATCCCACCTGCCCTCTCTCTCTCTCTCCTACTTTGCTTCCTGTCAACTCTGATCTGTCCTGTCACAATAAAGGCAAAAAATGGCAACAAAAAAACAAAACAAAAACAAAGCAGACTATGTAGTACTTCTGTTGAGATTCTGAAAAGTGCTTCTAATGGACACTTTACTTTCCCATGAGGCCATGAAAAGAAACGCTGGGAGTGGCAGTGAAGTGCTGAAGCCAGCATGGTGGGTACTGTATACTATAGTACATTCATATTTCATTCATACTACACACATTTTTTAATGGGTCATAAAGCTTGTTCCTCATCCTATGTAGTACCCAGTCAGACAGTATGTGATTTTAGATGTTTATCATCTTCACAACCTGTATTTAATGTACTCCGTCCATGACCCTTTTAGAACAGAGCTGCGACCCATTTTTGGGTGGCGACCCACTGCTAATTTACATAAATACTGCTATTAAATGCTGGCATTCATAACAATAACCGAAGCATGGGAAAGGATGATTTAGTGAAGAACAGCAGATGGCATTTTAATTGTTTTCCTCTGATCCCTACGCTACATTCAGTCATTCTTACATAACAAGAGATCAGGCAGCAAAAGGCAGACCTGAGTCATCAAATTGTTGCGCCTCTCTTTAAGGAGATAAATGGCCACAACTAGCGCGGAGAGACATGACTGCCCCATAAATGTAGCTTGATAGGAACTTTGTTGAACAGAAGTCTCAGAAGAAGAGATTTAGCAGCCTAAATAAAGCGATCCTAATCTTAGGCAGCATCAACTTGCAGGTGCTACAGTGGCGCTACTGAAGAAACAAATGGACATGTTGCTGCTGCTGTGCTTGTTTCCTTCATAGCTATTCTGCTCTGCATCTAAGTTGGCCTTTCACAATTTTACCCTTGTAACCTGTGAACCTGTGAATCTTGGGGACTGTTTACGCCGTGTTAGCACATGCATTTTGCACTGATTGCTTAGCAATCAGATAAGGGTGAAGCCAAAATGCACTGGAGCAATCCGCTTGGTCAGAAATCAGGAGCTGGTTTGAGATGCATTGCAGAGGCTATTGATAAAAGGTTAAGTATAAAGGAAAAACAGCATCGGAGATCTGCTGTAGCTCACAACCACAAGAGGGCAATGGAGATGCAGTACAGCTCTCTTAGTTGATCCAGTAAAGCCTCACCTTTCGATGGAACTGTTGACACTGGCGGTGGGACTGATGGCGCTCTGAGGGAAAGCCCCGGTTTGCAGATAGCATTTTCTCCGCTGTTCTTCACAGATTTCGCTGTTAATCAGACATGTAAACAGATTCTTATTATCTCACCTCAGGGTTTCGTCTCTTTTCTTCAGAGGTATTAAAAGAGAAATAAATACACCCACGTCTGCTTGAGTCAAGATGAGAGGTGATGAGTAGAAAAAAAAAGAGCAGCTGATGAATTCTTAAAATAATTGAATTCTTATCACCTTGAGGCATATAGTAAACTCAGGTTGTTTAGCTTTAAATCTCATGTCTTTAAATCTCGGTTTCTGCCTATACACAATCCTTCATCCGTTCAATGTGTGTGTGGGGGGGAATCTAGGTGATTTAAAGAGATGAGACAGACACTCTCAGACTCTGTGGAGATTGAAGGATGTGTGTGTGCGTGCCACACAATGGCCTCCAGAGGAAAAGATCCAAAACACACTAAACTATAGAGATCCATAAATCAGAACAGGCTTCAGAAAAAAGCTGTCAGGGCTGGTACATAACAAAAATAGATTCCTCTGTTAGTAGGGCAGCTGACAATGAATGAGGCGTTCTCTATGTGCTTGGAGGCTAGATAGACATTGTCCACCATCTTAACCTGAGATGTCCAAGACATTGGACATATAGTGGCGATTAATGTGTACAGTATGATGTGCATACACATAGTTTTAAAAATCAAACTCCAAAAGTTTTCCAGAATGGATTGACCCAATGTATGACACAATTTCAAAAAACTGATTACTAGTTACTATCGGTGCGATCGAGACATGAACATAGATGCAATATCTTACTGAAAGTGTTTCCTGTCACTATAATGTATGAAACACATTTGTCATATGCAAAGGTCTACATTTGTAAGATAAGTAGTTCTGCCTTAATAACAGACTAAGCTGTTTCAACACTAATTAATCATAATTAACAGTGAAGTGTGTGTTGTTAATTTATTTGCCTATCCTTGTAGTGTAACACTTGAAGCTACATTGGTAAAAAGTGACTTTTGATTTAGCCTTTATTTGTATCTATATTTAGAAGCCCATCAAAAGTCAATAAAAAGCCCATTTTAGATGCAACTCTAGTTAATTTGAAGTCTCATTTAGTAAATGTGCTGTATAATTATTTTTTTTTATTACAAACTGTATAACCTTTAACACACAGTGTACACAGTAAGGATGTGCCGTAAGCTGAATATCTTATTAAAAACAGCACTAATAATTAGGACTGGGTAAAAAAAAAATTGATTTCTCAATTTTAACCGATTTTCATTTTTACAAAACGATATATATTCTTAAATCTCAAGAATTGATTAGACTAGCTTGTTTTCAGTTAATGAATGAAACACTGTAGCGCACATCCCATCCAATAAATTGCAATGAGCTTTGTGCTTTGTTACTTTTGATATAAAACCCATTTTATTACAGTATTCAAATAATAAACGTTGTTTTGGCGCTGTTTAATGTGGAGTGACAGATCACTGTAGTGCCGTAGTTTAAGATAAGTGGCCATGCGAGGCACACATGAACTGATCATCTTCACTTCAATACCAGTTTCAGCACAAAATAAACATGAATGAACATGCGAAGGTATGTTAAAAGAGTACAACTTACCGAAATCCATACCCTGTCTCATGTAATCGCTCAATCAGTGTTTCAGTTGTGCAAAGATATCAAGATATCATATTTCAATAAACAAATTGGAGTAGTATTGAAGGATGTAGTAATATAATTATGTAATTGTAACTTTTTTTATTGTAAAAACATCACTGAGTATAATTTAAGCATTTGTATACAAATCAGTTGTATGATTGTAGTACCCAACTGACTCTCATGTATATTTTACAGCATTAGTTTTTTTTTTTTTTTTCCTGGAGAAAATTTAACATGTACTGTACCTGATGGTTGATATATCCATAATAATTGATTAAATCAGAATCTAACTGGATCGTGAAATTTGTGTCAGAACCCAGCCCTACTAATAATGACTTCAAAATAATAGAATAGAATAGAATAGAATAGAATGGAATATATTTTAAAAATCACACAAACACACAAATGAATACAATCTGTAAACTTAGTCAGTGTACTTTTAGCCTTCTCAAAGACTGTAGTGCTAGGCATAAAATCGTTTTTCCACCATGAGAACAAATGAAGTGCAGATGAGACCTTTGATACTAAGCACTTCCCTAGAACAGAAAATGAAACCAAGGGGTAAAAGCTCAACTTTCAATTAGCAGAACTTATAAGTTTGACCTCTGTTCATGTGCAGTCAACCCTGCAAATACAGTATAAGAAAATCCTTCACATTAAATACAGACTAGGTAAGGAGAGGTGAAGGAGAAAAAGACAGACATGCACTCATATGCTAAGTTATAATGTCAAGGAGGGCTCCAATATCTGGAGAAAGCCATCCAAGGCATTCCCATTCATCACAATTGCAATTGCTTTGCTGGCAAATGGCCATATTTGAAATCTGCCATCTTTACTCATGCACACCAGGTTCTGCAGCTAGGTAAAATATCTACTATTATATAATGTTAGAAAGTAAGAATGAATTAATACACATTTATTTTGATTGCAAATAAAAAAGGTATAGAGTAAAAAAAAAAATCAAATTGGCCAGATTGCACAAATACTAGGCAATTTGTAGAAAAAAGATGAAACCTGGCCTTGACAATGATGCCTTTTGCAGGCAGATGGTGTACTTATGGCATCTACCAGCAGGGAGTAACTAGGCCATGCAAAACCAGCCAAACCTTGACCCCTTGGATAGTGCCCACACCTCCAGACTGAAAAAGAGAGACAGCAGTACATAAGCGCACCATTATCACACCGTTTGTGGAAAAGAGCCAAGGCCTCATTCCCCATTGCTGGCTTACACTAAAATAAGCTTGCTGATTTATGAGAGTGCTCAAGGAAACCATAAATTAAAAACTACTTAGGATTAGAAGAGACATATTGTCCAAATGTGATTACGTATTGTTGTGCATACCAAGATATTGAGCCAGCAGAAGTGAAAACGTCAATTCAGTGCTTAATTGCTGTTTGTCCAGAGTCCTGGCCACTAATAAATGTTTCTTTTCGAGAGGAGAAAGCAAGTGCACTTCCAGTAGCAAGGCTACACTTCAAAAGCAAACTTCTGGAGAAGTTCACATCTTCATGTTTACTAGAGTCACTCGACCACTAGCTAAGAGGAGCGGGATGAAAATGAATGGAGAGAGTGTGTAAGAGTCCATAAGAGGGAGCATTTTTACTCAAACGTACAGCAAAGCGGCAGGCTGAGGCATATGTACAAGTGCTAAGGAGAGATAACCGAAAGAATTTCAAATATCCTTCAATTTAGCATCCGTACTTTAGGATTCACAAGCACATTTATATTTCTGACAAGCGCCAAAGCGGCAGCCAAGATGCACAATTACCATGAGTTTTTAACTGAATGGGCTCCAAGTAATTCTTCTGGCTGGAAGGATTGTGAACGGCAAATTTGTAGGAACTAATTTTTTACACGCCTTACTGTGGCTGTGTTTTAAAGGCTCTGGGGTGTGAATGCTCTCTGGCTCCATGGTGATACAAGGGAAGACTCCAACTGCGAGTTGATTAGTACCCGCGTTTGAATGAAGTCTAATTAAACCCAAGAAACATCGCGGACTGGCTCATTGAACCACAGACGCCCATATTAAAATGCAACCACTCTTTTTATTTGATGGATATGTTTATCAAATTTTCAGATAAATTGGCCACAATACATCTTGGCGCCGAAATAAAGAATGTTAATTAAAGACTATGTTGCAATTTCAATTATTCATCACAGTGCTGTGTTTGTTTTTAATCTTCTCTTGCTTGATCAGAACTTGTGTTGCTTGGCAATGTGCACCACTGCTAAATCAATTAATATGACAAAGAATGGGCTTCATGGGGATAACTTCAGGGAAGGAATATTTATCTCTGAGTGGGAAATAATTATAGAAAAGTCTCTTAGAAAAGCTTTTTATTTATTTTTCATGAACATTAGGTGTTTTTTGGTGATGAATTGTTTTCATGTGGGCCTGCTCTGCTACATATACTGCTTAATATTGTGTAGGTCCCCCTCGTTCTGCCAAAACAGCTGTGATGCATTATGGGACGGACTCCACACAAGACCGCTAAACATGTGTGGTACCTGTCGCCAAGGCATTAGCAGTAGATCTTTGAAATCTTGCGAGTTTGCGAATTGGATTTGGTCAAGCACATCCCATAGATCAGACGTCACCAGAATTGGTCCTGGAGGGCCGGTGTCCTGCAGAGTTTAGTGTTTAAACTTTGCAGGACACCAGCCCTCCAGGACAAAGTTTGGTGACCCCTGTCATAGATGCTCAGTCAAATTGAGATCTAGGGAATCTGGAGTCCAAGACAACACCTTAAATACTTCTTTATGTTGCTCAAACTATTCCTAAACAATGTGGCAGGGTGAATTATCCTGCTGAAAGAGGCCACTGCCATCAGAGAACACGAATGCCATGACAAGGTGTACGTGGACTGCAATGATCTTAAGAGAGGTGGTATGTGTCAAAGTAACATCTATGCAAATGCCAAGACCCATAGTTTCCCAGCAGAACATTGCCCAGAGCATAACATTGCCTCAGTTGGTCTGCCTTCTTCTTATAATGCAGAGGTGTCCAAACCAGTTCCTGGAGGGCCACTGTCCTGAAGAGTTTAGCTCCAACCCTAATTAAACACACCTGGACCAAAGAAATCAAGGTTTTCAGACTCACAAGAAACTTCCAGGCAGGTGTGTTGGAGCTGGTTAAACTCTGCATGATATTGGCTTTCTAGAAGCAGGACTTGCACGCAATTTCAGTGGTGGGCAGGGGTCATCATGGGCACTCAGGGCGGCTACGAAGCCCCATACAATGCACTGTTTGTACTGACACCTTTCTATAACAGGCAGCATTAAGTTATTCAGCAATTTTAACTACAGTAGTTTTTCTGTGAAATCAGACAAGATGGACTAGCCTTCACTCTCATGTGCAACAATGATCCTTGGGCACCCATTACTCTGACACCAGTTCACCAGCTGGCCTTCCTTGAACAAATTTTGGTAGGTATTAACCACTGCATACCAGGAACACCCCACAGGACTTGCCATTTTGGAGAAACTCTGACCCAGTCTTTGAGCCAACACTATTGGCGCTTTTCTATTATATACTAAAATGTGATGTGTAAACACTGCAGATCACTGATTGGTCAGAGAGAATCGTCACTACCAGCGTCATTAGATTTACAACACGAGACAACAAATCAGCTAGATTTAAATAGTCAGCAACAGCCATCGCAGTATCATTTGTTTACACAACTTCTATAAACGACTGTCACACGCATCTTGAAAAAGAAAAATGCTGTATCATGGTCAGTACCCTGATGGCGCACGTACATCACATCTATTTGATGTCTGCACCCAGATAGCACACGTACGTCTGCAAGGTGTCTTTTAAAGATCGCTTGATCTGGAAAGCATCTGCTGTATACAAACATCTGACAGATGTCTGTAAGATGTCAGTTTTACATACATTTCAAATCATAAACATCTTAAAGACATCTAATAAACGTCTATTTGACATCTGATAAGAAACGTCTTATAGACGTATTGCAGATAAAAAAATACGTCTTGCAGATGTAAATGCAGACGTCAAATAGACGTCTCTGTGATGTATGTGTGCTATCAGGGCATTTACACCTGCAAGGCATTTTTTTTAGAGTGTTTGCTCATCTTCAATACGTCTATTGGACGTTTCCTATTAGATGCCAAATAGACTTCTATTAGATGCCTTTAAGATGTTTATGATTTAGAATGTATAACTGAAATCTTGCAGATGTCTGTCAGATGCTTTCCAGATAAAGTGATCTTTAACGGACATCTTGCAGATGTACGTGTGCTATCTGGGTAGATGAGGTGGCACCACAACTATGACATTCACCTATATTCCTACATACTTTGAAGAGGTACTAAACTGCAGTGGAAAAGCAAACCGAGCCAATATAAAGCAAACAGAGTCGAGCCTAATTGTGCCAAGCCAAGTTGTCCTACGCAGTGGAAAAGCACCATATGTGGCCCTTGTCAAACTCACTCAGGTCTTTTAGCTTGCTAATTTTTCCTGCTTCCAACACATAAAATTCAAGACATTTCACTTGCTGCTCACTGTCCACCCTTCTATGGATGTGTACACAGATCATGTAACCATCTTGACAAAACTCCCTATGGTAACATGAACATCTATGTTCACGATTGTCCTGGAAAACACATATACAGATAAAATGGTGTACATTTTGTTTACTGTTGTATATCCATTTAGAATCACTTCGGATAAAAGCATCTGCCAAATGCATAAATGTAATCCACATTTACATATGACATGTTGGAAATAAGTAGCACAAAAAGTTCTAAAAAGTGACCTGATTATATATTGCGCATTGCTCGTGGCCAGCACTGCTGATGTGTACAACTTTTTGGGGTAGAGATTCAAACTTGTCCTCTTGAAAGTCTGCACACGCTCTCTGAATGCATTAAGAACAAACCCATACCCACAGACACTGCTGGATAATGACGAGAAGGTGGCGATATACTCTTTTATGTGAGCGAGCTTTTACTGCAGCGTGAACTATAAGAACATCATAAAGAATAATGAGCACTAGATATGAGGATACACTGTAAAGTAGACCGGCTATATGTAGGTATGTATGGATATACCTTCTTCAAAATTATGATATATTACTTTCTTCATGAACCCTAATTGAAAAGCATAACAATGTGTCAGCAACTTGAATGAAGAAAAAAAAAATCAATACATTTCTGAGAACGCAACATGCTTTTACCTTACACATTTGACAGATGCTGTTATTTGCAACTCATGGTCCAATCAAGGTACACATTTTGTCAGTTTTGTGTATTCAAACAAACGACTGTGGTGCTTTCTTGATTATATGCAATGAATTGCTTGTTGCATTTAAACCAGTGGAAAGCACTTTGCCATTTTGTTACGCTACTATGTTACTGAGAAAGTGCACAGCGTTACTCCCAACACTGTGTGTATAAGGGCTTTTTCACGGTCTCTGACTGAACTGGTGTGAAGGTGAGAGAGATAAAAGATGGAATGCTGCTGTTACCCAGACTCTATCTGTCAGCGCTGATAACAGACATAAGACGGCTGTGTCCATCTGAGCAGGGAGACAGAGAAAAGAGAATGTTAGAGAGCCAGAGAAAAACAGAGGAAGTAAAAGAGTGGAATATTCCAGAAAGACTTGCTGCTGTCTGATAGGAATCTATGAAGTAGCACAGGGGGAAACAGTGGATATTGAGGTCGCTCTCTTACACTCATGCATGACTTTGGTTACTAATAAACCCATTTAGTCAACCCTCCACAATCTATAGCAATTCCACACAGTCCTATTTGTGTGTATAGACTAGAAATGGGAGGTCAAGTCAGAGATGGATGTGTGAATTTATGATGAACAGTTACGGTTTTGTTTATCTCTTTGTTAGTTTGTCTACATGGCAGAATAGACAATAATAAGAGACATGTGTATGTCCAAACCTGGTACAAAAATACAAATAAAACAAACAAACAAAAGACTGAATAAATAAAGCCCATGGCAACTAGCAATTTCTCACTTCAAAAAATAAATGCTGTCCTCTAGGGCCCTATTACTTTAGCAAAATCCAGTCATAAATTTGCGAAATCCAGTCATAAATTTGGAAATTACTGTATAATGCAGAATGTAACGGAATGCGATATGGACTAGCTGTGCATATTAAGATGCAAAACTACTATTAAATATGCATCCTGCATGTTCTATGTGAATGAATGGCACAGACGCGCGGTTTCTTCTACTACACACATACTAAAGTGCGCGCAACAAGCACAGCGTTTTCAGCCTCGGCCACCTCAAAATATGAGTACATGCACACATAAACACAGAGAACTGCTCTGAAAGTAACTTGATAAACATTTTACTGTTTCATACGAGAAAAAAACATCGTTATATCATATACAAATGGAAACTTACAGGTTTTCACAGCAACCTGTCAAAATAAAAGTTTAGTGTCTTTCAAAACAAAGATTTACATATAATGTAATCAACCCCCTTGTCATCCAAGATGTTCATGTCTTTCTTTCTTCAGTCATAAAGAAATTATGTTTTTTGAGGAAAACATTTCAGCATTTTTCTCCATATAATGGACTGATATGGTGCCCCGATTTTGAACTTCCAAAAGGCAGTTTAAATGCAGCTTCAAACGATCCCAAATGCGGTTGTAAATGATCCCAGCAGAGGAAGAAGGGTCTTATCTAGCGAAACGATCGGTTATTTTCATAAAAATAATACAATTTATATACTTTTTAATGCCAAACACTTGTCTTGTCTTACTCTGCTTGGACTGTTTTTGTTCCGGTTCATGACAGGGTATGTCGAAAAACTCCCATCTCATCCCATCTTCCATCTCATCCCATCTCCCTAAACTTCGAAATCGCCCTATATCGCTGTTTGTTGGAGTTTTTCGACATACACTAACTGTCTTGAGTCAGAATACACACAGTTCAGGGAGAGCAAGGCAAGATGAGCATTTGATATTAAAAAGTATTTAAATTGTTTTTCTTTAATGAAAATAACCGATCGTTTCACTAGATAAGACCCTCCTTCCTCAGCTGGGATCGTTTACAGCCGCATTTGGGAGCGTTTGAAGCCGCATTTAAACTGCATTTTGGAAGTTCAAAATCGGGTCACCATATCAGTCCATTATATCGAGAAAAATGCAAAAATGTTTTTCTTAAAAAACATAATTTCTTTATGACTGAAGAAAGAAAGACATGAACATCTTGGATAACAAGGGGGTGAGTACATTATATGTGAATCTTTGTTTTGGAAGTGGACTTCTCCTTTAACTTGAAGAAATTATGACGGGTGTAATGATTGTACTACTACTACTACTAAAATTATGAAAACATAATTTTTTAAAGAAATATTTACCAGAAAGAAAATGCAAATAATATATATATATATATATATATATATATAAAGAAATGAAAATAATAATAATAATAATAATAATAATACATTATTATTTTTAATAAAATCAATTAATTAGAGATGTTTTGATTATTACAATTTAATTAAGCCATTTAAATGGAATTCAAAAAATTACTGGAAAAACAGAATTTGGTAAAAACAAAACTAAATTTGAGAAAAATGAAAACGCATTTCATTGGGCCTTAAAAATGCAAATAATAAATTAATTTAAATAAAACATAAAACAAATAAATATGTAAAAATAATCAAACAAATAAATTAATAATTTTGTACTCTATATATACTGAAATAATGATACATTTACTTAACAAGCAAACATTTACTTAAAAGAAAATGATACATTTACTCAACAGGCAAACTTCGTTTAGTAATGGTTTAGTGAAGAATTACAACTTTAAGCACGTTCATTTAATGAATATATTTTTATTAAAATATAATAAAGTGTTTGTTTTGAATATATTGCTAAATACATAATAATTGTAATAATTATGTGATATTAAGTAGTCAAATTAATAAAAAAAAAAAAAACTAAACAAAAAAAACAAAAACAAACACATACACTCTTAAAAATAAAGGTGCTTCAAAAGGTTCTTCAAATGATGCCATAGAAGAACCATTTTTAGTTCCACAAAGAACCATTCAGTCTAAGGTTCTTTAAAGAACCATTGTCACGCCGTTGTGTGTGGGGAATGACGAGGAGGTACGAGGAGGTCCAAAGCATAGAGTTTTATTAATATAATCCACAGGGAAACAGGAACGGACAGGAACCAGCAGGGAACCAGCAAACACAACGTAAACTGACGGAGAAACATACAAACTGACTGAATGACAATTAAGAACCGACGATCTAACAGAGGACACAACCAAACTTAAATACACGGAAACAACCAATCAGGGTGAGACAGGTACAATCAAACAGTGATGTAATAAATGAGAAACGGAACAGGAAGACCAAATAAGGGCAACACAGGGGAAAAAACACACGAAAACAGTCCAAACGGTCTGACATTACCCCCCCGCACAGGAGGGCGCTCGGGAGGCGCAGGCCCAGGAGGGCGCTCGGGCGGCGCCAGCTCTGGAGGGCGCTCGGGCGGCGCCGGAGGAAGCACAGGCTCTGGAGGGCGCTCGGGCGGCGCCGGAGGAAGCACAGGCTCTGGAGGGCGCTCTGGAGGTGCCGGAGGAAGCACAGGCTCTGGAGGGCGCGCTGGAGAGAGCTCCGGCTCTGGAGGGCACGCTGGAGAGAGCTCCGGCTCTGGAGGGCACGCTGGAGGCAGCTCAGGCTCTGGAGGAAACACAGGCTCTGGAGGAATGGACGGGATTAGTGGAGGCTTGGGAGAGCTGGACGGGACTAGCAGAGAAGGAGGAGACAATAGTTCATTTGAATCCACATAATCCTTATTATAAATTTGGCTTGCCATATTGTTTGTAGCTGATCCAGAGCGTAGGGGTGTGGCTGGCGTCCGAGAGCTGGCCGTGGGCGGAGTCCGAGAGCTGGTCGCCGGCGGCCGTTCTGGGCTGAGGAGATGGATGGAGCCTTGAACCAGGGGGGTTCGTTTGGGGCGGGGCAGGCGGTCCGAACCGTTAGCGTGGCATGTGGGGGTTCCCGGCGTGGTGTTGACTGTCACGACGCGGTGTGCTTCAGAGGGGGTTGGACGACGAGACATATGAATTTCCTCGACTTCAAAGTCGGATCCGTAAATTGACGGAGAAACATACAAACTGACTGAATGACAATTAAGAACCGACGATCTAACAGAGGACACAACCAAACTTAAATACACGGAAACAACCAATCAGGTGGAGACAGGTACAATCAAACAGTGACGTAATAAATGAGAAACGGAACAGGAAGACCAAATAAGGGCAACACAGGGGAAAAAACACACGAAAACAGTCCAAACAGTCTGACAACCATCTCTTTCTTACCTTCTTCTAATCTTAAAACCTTATTTCCCACAAAGAACCTTTTGTGAAACAGAAAGGTTCTTCAGATGTTATAGGTTCTTTACGGAACCATTTAGACAAAAAGGTTCTTCTATGGCATCCTGAAGCACCTTTATTTTTAAGAGTGTATATAAGTATTTGATATCTATCAGAGGGAGACTTAGGGTCCATTTGTGCAATCCATTTGCACTGCTTACTAATTGTCATATGCACATATGTGTCAGACAGATCTGTTTAACCATTATGTCGCACTGAGCGTTTTTTTTTTAGTTCCTCGGACACAAATAGTAAGCTCTAAATCATATCTATAATCAGCTCATTAGCTGATGAGAAAACATTCTATTCTCTAAATGTGCATTTGGATGTTCATTTACCTCAGAGCCTTTGAATGAGTCGGTTGTTTCTGTTTCTGCTGAATACAAACAGATGCTAATTATATTTCCTCAAACTGAACTTCTCATCCAATGCCAATTCATCAATCTCTGGAGCTGGATGCACATTTGTGTCTTTGTCTGTGTTTTTAAATGCCATCTTTCTAAAATGTAGACAACAGCCTTATGCAGGATGCACGGTAATGCAAGGTGTAGCTCTTCACCACAATCCATCTCATACTCGGTGAGATGTCTACACACACGCAGAGGCGCAGCGGAAGGGAACGGAAAAAAATTGCTTATTCCAAAATCTTCAGCCGTTAATGAATGAAGTATCGCTATGCTTGCAGAAAAGCCGCCCAAAATAATTCTTAGGCATTAGCGTAGAGTTGTAGCTGCTTATCCATACATCTTGTTCTCAAGAAGCGCATTCGTGGAATCATAAATAGAGAAATAAAATGACGATGCCCAGAATTCGCTTCCCCTGGGCCTTTCAGGAGTTCACCAAGGTGAGCTTCCAGATACAGTGCTATTAGCCAAAGCTAACGCTAACCAGGCCTCAGAAACATGCAACTTGCCAACAGGCAAAAGAGATGGAAATCTGAGCGGAGATAGCCAGCATAATCAGCAACTCCCAGAGAGGATCTTTTCAAACAGCGATTATTTCACACTTCTAGAAGAGCAACAATGAAGACAGGTGGTGGAAGATAAGTGGCCAATTGACCACGGTTTTAAATCATAAAGTGAACGTACTGAGCATCATCACATTTCGATAAGCCGCAGGCCAGTCCGCCTTTCCGCTGTGCCAGAACCTCAAGGGAGACACTAGACTCCAAACGAATAGCCTGTCACTTCTATAATAACCTGAAATAAGTAGCAGATTGGTTAAAACAGCATTAGCGCCTGAACACTTTAGATTAGGTGCAATATTGCCTTTGTCCTCACGCCATTTATGGCCATTTTAACTCATTTGTTAGTATAAATCAAGCCAACAGTCCTCTGGGCTTAGAAGCTCTGGGCAAGGAATCATAATTTTCAAATCTCCATTTTTTTCTCATCTCACCCATTTATTTTTCTCCTTTTAGCCACTTGCTTTCAATAAAACAACCATGTGTAGAGGACACAAGTTGTGTGCAACATTTACACACATTTTCGTATGTTTGAATATATAACAATTTAGAGACATGGACAGCATGTAAAACATAAAAGTACTAGCATATCCACAGTTTAAGAAACACAAATTCCTAAAGAAATGCTTTACATAATATTTATATTATAAGTGCATTTGTGCATTTTACAATTTTATAGACATATTTGAGCTGTAACCCCTAACCATGTTTTGACAATAAAATAAAATAAAATAATAATAAGCACATAAATGTACAGTGACAATATTTGTCACAATATACAATTTTGTTTATAATTTTTAAATGCAAAATGTAAGTTACTTTATATATTGTATTGGGTAAAATTATGGAATCCATTGACAAAAAGTTTGAAACATTACCAGACATAAAAGAGAACAGAATGAAACATGTAATTAATCTCACTTATGAAATACAACAATATGTGTGTGTATATACATACATACATACATATATATATATATATATATATATATATGTGTGTGTGTGTGTGTGTGCGTGTGTGTGTGCTTAAAAGTTTACATAATAATTTTATCAAAATAATAGGGATCATGAAAACTGCATGTTATTTAAAAAAAAATAATGAAAAATATTTTTTTATTGTAACTTATTTTAAAAAAATTAAACTTACATTACATTTAAAGTAAAACATTTCAAAGGTTTTTTTTTTGTTGTTTGTTTTGTTTTGTTTTGTTTTAACTTTGATGATTAAAGCTTACAGCTCATGAAAGTCAAAAATCCAGTATCTCAAAATAGTATAATATTTACATTTAGTTTCATTAGGCCTGACTCCCTAACCATTAGACCACGGCTGCCCTAAATGACCATCCCTACAGTATAAATTCTGGGTATCTCTTGTTCTTTGAAACCACAATAATGGGGAAGACTGCTGACTTGGCAATTGTCCAGAAGACAATCATTGACACCTCCACAAAGAGGATAAGTCACAGAAGGTCATTACTGAAAGGGGTGGCTGTTTACAGAGTGCTGTATCAAAGCATATTAAATACATAGTTGACTGGAAAGAAGAAATTGGGTAGGCAAAGGTGCACATGCAACAGGGATGACCGCAAGCTTGAGAAAACTGTCAACCAAAGTCAATTTAAACACTTGGGAGAGTTTCACAAGGAGTGGACTGAAGCGGAGTCTTGATGCTGGGGGTTGCATCAAGAGTCACCACACTCAGACGTCTTCAGGAAAAGGGCAGAACAACGTCAGAAGCATCATACCTGGGCTAAGGAAAAAAGAACTGGACTGTTGCTCAGTGGTCCAAAGTCCTCTTTTTTTCAGATAAAAGTGAATTTTGCATTTCATGTTGAAATCATGGTCAAAGAGTCTGGAGGAAGACTGGAGAGGCACAGAATCCAAGCTGCTTGAAGTCCAGTGTGAAGTTCCTCAAGTCAGTGATGATTTGGGGTGTTGTGATATGGTGTTGGTCCACTGTGTTTTATCAAGTCCAAAGTCACTGCAGCCGTCTACCAGAAGATTTTGGAGCACTCTATGCTTCCATCTGCTGACAAGATTTATGGAGATACTGATTTCCTTTTCCAGCCAGACTTTAGCACCTGCCCACAGTGCCAAAACCACTTCCAAGTGGTTTGATGACCATGATCTTACTGTGCTTGATTGGCCAGCCAACATGCCTGACCTGAATCCCATATGGTATTTATGGGATATTTTCATAAGAAAGATGAAAAATGGAATAAACCAACAATACAGACAAGCTGAAGGCTCAATAGTGCTTCAACAGCAGTGCCACAGGCTGATCACTACCATGCCACACCTCAATGATGCTGTCATTTGTGCTAAAGTAGCCCCGTCCAAGTATTGAGTCCATAAATGAACACACTTTAAAGAACTTGAACTTTTTTGTTTTGCAAATCTGTTTTTGATTGATCTTAGGAAATATTCTGATATTTTGAGATACTGGATTTTTGACTTTCATGAGGTGTAAGCTCTAATCATCAAAATGAAAACAAACAAAAAAAATGTTATTAACATTGTTATTAACAACATGAAGTGCATGAAACATTATATTAGGTGTTTTTTTTTTAATTTTATGAGTTTCATTTTCCCATTTTATGCTTTCAAAAACTAATAATTAATCGCATCATAAAAATGTTAAATTGAACTAAGTCATTATAAAATAAATCAAAATAAAACACTTACTAAAAAAAATAGAAATTAGAAAATTAGGAAAAATAGAATTATTTTATTTGTTTACCCGCATATAATGTGACCATAACCAATGTCAGAGAACCATGAACATGCAAATGTGATGCTAAATGATTAAAATATGTATTTTAAAATATCAGGGATACTTTGAGTAAATATATATTAGGTAAAAGAGGATCAGATGACAAAAAAATAGCAAATTTTGTGTTTTTGAATTTGTGAATTCATGAATTTGTGCATTTCAATGTGTTTGAAAGACAAAAGCCTTCTTAAGACACAGAAATACATGGTTACATAACCTATAGAGTGATAATTTAAATGTGTTAATGTGTTTATCAGTAACTGATGCAATATTAAAACAATTCTTAAACCTGAAATTATTTCTATAAATCCAGTGCTCAAATGCGATGCCGCCACCTGAATAATGACTGGTCTTTGTGTGAATGTCCTTTCTGACTTTCTGAATGCATATAAACAGTAGGCTATTTTAGAAAGAAACATTTAAAAGATGTAAAAGAGGAATTAGGGAGAATTAATAAATGATGAATAATGTATTGCTATTGTGTAAATAATACATAATCATATAATCCACAAAAAAAAGTAACTGTAGTCTGATTACAAGCATTTTAAAATGTAATTTAATCTAATTACAATTACTTAATTTTTGGAATCTGATTATGTAATTCAGATTGCATGTAATCAGTTACTACCTCTGTTTATGTACATATAATAAAACAGAACAAAGGAAAGTCTTACATGCTTAGATTAACACGAGGTTGAAAGAAAGAAAGAAAGAAAGAAATAAAGAAATACAGACAGAAAGAAAAAGAAACATGATGTTTAAAAAAAAATAACTTGAGTAAAAAGGAAAAAAAAACAACACCCTTTTTGGGGTGGGGGTGGGGGGGTTTGGACTACTCTTTTATCACATCATAAAGTGATTCAGCTCATAACATAATAACTGGAAACAAATTGAGTTTCAGACTGGACGTCTCCCAACTTGCCAAATTATAAGCCAACCTCGAACACAACTGACCCTTCCAACAGCGTGAGAATTTTTTTTTTACAAACAACCAGAGCCATTCGGGTATTAAATATGTATGCTTTAGAACAGCTCCAAACTACATTTGGACTCATTTACAAAACTCATTTGCCTAGTTTCAGTAGCTCAACTGTTTAGACTTTCTTTTGCCTGTTTCACTCTATAGAAAAGTTTGGAATGAGTAGATTCTCAAAAAAAAAAAAAAAAAAGGCTGAGAAACTCTGGCTGTATTCAGCGCCAGCACCCTATGAGTCCATGTAATGAGCTGCAGTTTCCAGAGCACCATCACAACAAGAGGTAAATAGCATAATTTGGATTGGAGGTAATGCAAGTCTAAGTCCATTCTGAAACTAATGACCGCACACAGTAAAAGTGAAGGAGATGGGGAATGAAGGACAAGCGATGGCTCACATTGGATTTGACAAGAGAATGTACAGGAGAAACACAAAGAAAAGACAAGCAGCATGTCTAAAGCTCAGCAGGAGATAGACTGTAATTTCAGTCCTCTCTTTTTGTTTTAATAGACCTGTAATCAGTCTAAATCCAGCGCTGTCTCTCTGCGGGCATCCCGCGGACTGTGTTTGTGCGCACACTTGCGTCCGTTTGCCTTTGTGTTGTATTGGACTATAGGATGCCGCGGTTATGTTTGAGCACAACAGGATGTAACTGCACTAATTTTCTCTCTGTCTCGTTTTTCAAACTGTCCACAGTTCGGTACCTTACTGTGTATGTTTTGCTCCTTCCCCTCTTTCCCTTTGTCTGTTCTCTTCCTCTCATCATTGGTGGATATATTTAGGGTAATAAATAGGGTGTCTATCACACTGAAGGTCAACTCTTCCACTGCCACAGGCATGAAGTCTCTCACTTTCTTTGTGAATGATATTTATAATAATTAAATGACTGCATTCACACAGTTTTTATGAATGACAAACAAGTATGTATAATCTAGTGGGGCTAATTAAACTGTACTTGAAATGTCAAGTTTTGGAATGATATCTGTAATGAATATTCTAAAACATCTGTTACTTCAAAAAAATAAGATTTGAGATAAAGATGTTGTAGTAACTCAAGATAATAAGATAATAAGATAATAAGATAATAATAATAATAATAATAATAATAATAACCAAAAACTCAAAAGTGTGTGGAATACCCATAAATACTTACATTTGAATAGTTTAACTGTGTATGCTTGGTCAATAAATGTACACTCCTGTTTTATTATTTTTAATTGTTTAATTGTCAATTATTGTATTGTATTGTATTGTATTGTATTTTATATGTTATTTTTATTTCATCATTTATTTAAAATTAATATTTTTGTTTAGCGGAAATAACAAAAGTACAGTAAAGAGACTGTTACTGTAAAAACCACCAAAAAACAAAGCATCAAAAAAAAAAAAGAAAAAAAAAAGTAATGCCTTGTTTATAGCATTTATTTATTTATTTATTTATTTATTTATTATTTTTTGGTAACAGTGTCTTTACTGTCACTTTTGATCATGTTATTGCATTTAAAGAACAATATTAATAAAAAAATAACAAAATTGAATTAAAAATAAAATAAAAGAATAAAATAAATAAAATAAAATAATTTAACAATAAAATAATATTTAACAATTTTTACAATATTTTTGATCAAATAAATTCAGCCTTTGTGAGCATATTAGACTTGTTCAGTGACTGACCCATTATTAAATACAAATATAGACTGTGTGGCTAATTCTACTAAAACAATGATTATTTTAATTTTGAATGTCTGTTTGCTACTAGTTAACTTTACCTAAATGTTTAAGTGAACTCTTTGATAAAACCACAGATAAAATTGATGACATAAGTTTCAAGATACACCATTACTTAATTAATTTGGGAAAACAAGCAAATCCAATGTATTAGGCTTTACAGTGTGTAGCACTCTGATTAATCAACTTATATTATAATACAGTAAATGCACTCTGCTGTTGCCTCATTGTACATTATGTGACCTTTTAAGAACGGAGTAATTTCACTCTCAAGGTCCTGTATGGATGTGAATAATGCCCATGCCAGGACATGCCAAGTCACATGACCACACAGTGATTAATTAGAGCTGCAAGTGCTGTTTATGAGCACTAGGGCTAGCATTAACACTAGCATGTTTATGGCAGAGCAATGATAGAAGGTTCAAATAATAGCCTAATGTACCTAAATGCACATCAGGACTCTCAACAGGCAGCAGTCAGCTTTGTGTTTTCAGTCTCAGCTATAAAATAACTCTTCAGGTGGTCACATATTGCTTGAGGAATTTTATTTATTTTATTTTAAATCAAAATGAGGCATTATTGGTAATGTGTATGAGCATATTATTCAAAATTACTGATATCAGTTCCTTGGGAAATATAAAAAAGAAACAATATACAATAATGGCATCATCAACAGTTATTTCCATACAATAGCTGTATGTGGCAACCTAGTGGTACATAATTTACATACGGCCTTTAAGTTGTTTATACTGATGCTAGAGAAGAATATAGAAACATAACCATTGACTTACCTGGCCATTTTCAGAAAATGGTGCCATCTGTGCCAGATTTTAAATAGTTTTTCCATTTCATTTGAAAAGGTTACTGCTTTCAAGAAATATTCCCACTTCAGACCCAAAGCACCATAGCTATAATCACATTGCCCCCAGTAATTCAGATTAATGGTCAACAAATATGGGTTATGGGTTCAATGACTAATTACCAAATCATAAAGATGCGGGTGCAGCTCTGCAAAAAGTTATTTATAGTCGTCAACCCTAAACCTAACCCCAAAGCGTAACATTATTTCAACCCCATAAAAGTAAGTATAAAATTTATGTGTAATAATGGCTTTAGCTAGAAAACTTCAATGCACCAAAAACCCATTCGGCATAGTGAGTATTCTTATGTTTAGAGCCAACAACAACATTTTTGCTTTTAAAATTATTACAATTATTTGTCACTATAACAAGTTTGAATTTTTGAATTATAGTATAGTATTGTACTTTTTACTGCACTACATTTCGCATTAAATATCATTTAATACTTAAGTGCATTAGAACTCTAGTACTTTCTTACTTTTAATTCAAAGATTTACTTGAGTACAAGAGTACTACATTTTAATGTTCTTAAGTATTAGAGGTAAAAAAACAACTTTTATTTATGAAATGTAGTCCAGTAAAAAGTACAATATATGCTTTAGAATGTAGTGAAGATAAAGTACAGATACTTTTTAAATTTACTTGAGTAAAGTAAAAATACTTCAATACTGTCCACCACTGAAATTAGTTGATATTTTGACACTTAAAATAGAATTCATGTTTTAAATTATTTTTCACTGCATGGTAAAAAGTTAAAAATATCAAAAAGTTATTTATTAAGAAATCAATACACTTTAAAAAAAAATGCTGGGTTTAACCTAGCCTTCTGGGTAGTTTTATTTAGCTCAACTATTGCATAAACAGTACTATTTTGCCTGTTAAAAATGAACCCAAAACAGGACGGGAATTAATATTTATTAATATGTTCAATAAATAAACATGTATTAATAAGTTGAATAAATAATAATTAAATAATAATGTTTTTATTTTATTGCTTATTAATAAATGTTTACCTTTTGATTATTGCAGATGCCTCTAGTATTTACACCACGAGTCAAAAGATGTTTAATGTTTTTTTAAAGAATTATCTTCTGCTCACCAAGCCTGCATTTATTTGATCCAAAATACAGCAAAAGCAGTAATATTTTGAAATAGTTTTTACTATTTAAAAAAACTACTTCTATTTGAATATATTTTAAAATGGAATTTATTCCTGTGATCAAAGCTAAATTTCCAGCCTCATTACTCCAGTCTTCAGAGTCACATGATTCTTCAGAAATCATTCTAATATGCTGATTTGCTGTTCAGGAAACAGGGGTGAAGAAATTATAGAAATTAATACTTTTATTTATCAAGGATGCTTTAAATTGATCAAAAGTCATGATAAAGACATTTATAATGTTACAAAAAATATTTCAGATAAATGCTGTTCTTCTAAACTTTCTATTTATCAAAGAAACCTGAAAAGATTCTACTCAGCTGTTTTCAACATAATTAAAATGATTCCTGAAATCTCAGGAATAAAAAAAAAGTTTTACATTTTAAAAAGTATTCAAATAGAAAACAGTTATTTTTAAACAGTACAAATATTTCAAAATGTTTTTGTTGTACTTTGGATCAAATAAATGCAGGTTTGGTGAGCAGAAGAAAAAAAAAAAAAAAAAAATTTAAAATTGTACAGTTCAAAAACTTTTGACTGGTAGTGTATGTGTCTGATTTATAATGTCCAACCAGCCAACCATATAGTAATTTTGAAACAATATTTAAGTTAAATAAAACTACCCGGAAGGTTGGGTTAAACATTTAAAACAACCCAGGCACTATACTTTACCTAGAACTGGGTTGTATGTAACGTATACTTTTGTTTGTTCAAATGAATCAATCTAGTTTCTTGAGCACATTAGAATGATTTCTGAAGGATCATGTGAGATTGGAGTAATAGCTGAAAATTAAGCTTTGCTATCACATAAATAAATTTTGTTTTAAAAATATATTAAAACAGGTATTTTAAATTCACAATATTACTATTTTTACAAGGTGAGCATAAAAGACTTCTTTCAGGTAATTACATTAGTAGTAAGTCATGTAGACACATAAATTGCACCATTTTCTGAGAATGATCAACCTGTTTCTTTTTTACAGACCAATATACTGATCTGAAGAACCTATAATAATACAGTATCAAGACTGTTTTAAATCTCCAAAGAATTATATAGCCAAGTCAAGAACCATAAACTGAGAAAAATGGTTCTTGATAAGAAGAAGGCAATTTGCTGAACCAAAGAACCATTGAAGAACCATTATTTTTACAACAGGGCAAAGTCTGCACTGATGCATTATAGATACTCACAGATGGCTCGTTAATATAATAGGAAGCAAACTACATGAGAACAGAATGGCCCAGAGCATTACAAAGGAAAAGAAAGAGCAAATACATCCTCTTACACACGCAGGATGTTTTATATATAGGATGTGCTTTTGGAGCGTCAGAGAGATGAGATTATCTGGACTCAGCATGTTTCACTGCCTCAGCTGATGTTGGATAGTGATATAGTGGCTTGTATACACCTGTTAAACTGCAAGCCAGTCGATACACAAATAATGGGGATTTGCTTTCACAAAAGAACTAACCTTATGGGGACATGAAAGGTGATTCAACACAGAAGAGCAGCTCTCCACCAAAACAGATGTATGTGCTTCGATGCATTATTCATTCCATTAAATGGCATCTTGTATAAAAATTCAGGGTGAGGAAATCTGAACATTATACCTTATCGCTCTGACAACAGCACTGTGTGAGAATGACACCGCCTGGATCGCATCGGCTGTGATTCTGAATGTTTACAAAGGATTATGGGGGATTGTGTGGAATATTCAGAAATGTGTGTGTGTCATAAAACGAGCAACAGAAAACTGATTAGGTTGATTTGAACGTCCCTCAGCTTTCTGTTAAAAAAACACCACACATGCATGCAGTCAGCATCTTTTCTCACTTGTTTTCAAGCAAAATCCTCCTCAGATAGACTAATCCTATATGAGCTAATCCAAGACCTTCTCACAATCTCAAAGCTGGGTGCATGCAGCCAAAATTAGCTGGCCATGCAAATGCACGGTCTAGAGTGGACTATATGGAAACAAGTTTCCCCACAGACAAGGCGATATCATAGAAACTACAGTATGAATCATATCATTTTGGTTAACAGATATACATAAAACCATCTTCTAGCTGGTCATTAGTAGGTGCAAGATGGTTTAGGCTATTTACCAGCTCAACTACCTGCAGCTGGTGGTCAAGGTCAGCCAGGTAGACCATCTTGAACGATCATATACTTTATGGCCATGTACACCATTCAAAAGTTTGGGGTCAGTAAGTTTTTTTTAATTTTTTGAAAGAAGTCTCTTATGCTCACCAAGACTGCATTTATTTGTAAAAATAAATAAATAAAACTAAAAATAAATAAATAATAATAATAATAGAGTAAAATACATTTTTTTTGTGGAAATTCTTTGATGATGAATAAAAACATCTGAAAGATCATCATTTATTTAAATATAAATCTTTTGTAAAATTTTAAATGTTTTACTCTGTTTTACAATTTGATCAATATATTGTGTTATAGGAAATAAGGAAATAATAAAAGAAAAAAGAAATCCTACTGACCCCAAATGTTTGAATGGTAGTGTGTATTTAATATATAATCAAATATGTGACTCTGGACCACAAAATCAGTCATAAGGGTAAATTTATAAATCATCTGAAAGCTGAATAAATAAGCTTTTAATTGATGTATTGTTTGTTAGGACACAATATTTGGCCGAGATGCAACTATTTGAAAATTTGTAATCTGAGGGTGCAAAAAAAAATCAAAATATTGAGAAAATCGCCTAATGCATTAGCAATGCATATTACTAATCAAAATTAAGTTTTGATAATATTTACTGAAAATGTACAAAATATCTTCATGGAATATGATCTTTACTTAATATCCTAATGATTTTTGGCATAAAAGAAAAACTGTGCTACTTACGACTGGTTTTGTGGTCCGGGTCACACATATTATAACAATAAAGAAATGTATTCATAATTTACTCACCCTTGTCATTCCAAACCTGCATGACTTACTTCTGCAAAGCACAAAAGGAGATATGACAGAATTTAGAATTCATTTTGGCTGAATGCTTTTTAAGATTAACAAAATTGCTGAAAAGTTGGCTGAGGTAGAAAAAAAACGAAAACAGGATATTAATTACAGGAAGTTCAAACAAAAATTCAGACACAGTCTGCATCCAAATTCCTGAACTTTGATAATATGCATAGAATTCAGTGAAAACCTTACTTCTCTGTTGAAGTACATTATTATGCAGATATGTAAGTTTGTAGTATACAGTAGCATCCCACGTTGCCACTTTGACCCATGTGTTATTTGAACATACATGTACAAAGAGCAACTTCAATGAATATATACACTACCGTTCAAAAGTTTGGGGTCAGTAAGACTTGTAATAGTCTTTAAAGAAGTCTCTTATGCTCATCAAGGGTGCATTTATTTGATTAAAAATATAGAAAAAAAAACAGTAATATTGCAAAATGTTTTTACAATATAAAATAATGTTTTTTATTTTAACATACTTTAAAATAGAATTTATTCCTGTGATGAAAAGCTGAATTTTTATCAGCTGTTACTCCAGTCTTAAGTGTCACATGATCCTTCAGAAATCATTCTAATATGCGGATTTATTATTAGAATGATCAATGTTGGATAATATCAACAGTTGTGCTGCCAAATATTTTTTGGAACCTGTGATTTTTTTTTTCAGGATTCTTTCATGAATAACAAGTTTAAAAAGTACAGTGTTTATTCAAAATATAAATATTTTATAACAATGTAAATTATTTATTATTAACTTTTAATAAACTTTTAATTATTAACTTAATACATCCTTGGTGAATAAAAGTATTAATTTCTTTAAAAAAAAAAAAAAAAAAGAAACAATAAAAATGTACTGACCGCAAACTTTTGTACGGTAGTGTATATATACATTTTTAACATTGTTTACATGTCTATTTGGTGTTTTTAATACGCTTAAGGACAAACCATGCGCAAATTCATCAGTCAACGCCGCTTCAGAGCAGTTTAAAACTGCAGGGTCAAAGCCAGTCCCATAAAGGCAGTCTGAAGCATGCCCTGTGTCCTACCATCACAAACTTGCAAGGGCGCGTTTTTTCATCTGATCAATTGGTTTTATTTACAGCGCTTATTTGCAGCGTTAAGCAACATGGCCAATCACAGACATATCTGTTGATTTCTTTAACGCAATGCCCAATTAGAGGCGTTTAAGTTAAGTCAGAATCCACTCACCGGTTGAAGCGCTGGAGTTTTGTCTCAGTGCTGAGCTCTGCACGCTCTAGACACGAATCATCTAATTATAACAAGTGTTGACATGATGTAAATAAGATATCCATTGTAAAGCTTAATTGATTATAAAAGAACCTCGTGGGATCGCGATGAACTAAGACGAATGACAGTTATGTAGATTATAAGGCATGCGCTTTTTGCAGGCTATAATCCATTAAGGACTTGAGTAAATTCACTCACGGATTCATTCTCGAACCTGCAGTGAATGATATAGCGCTAAACCACTAATCCAAGATTGCCATCTGCTGTTGTGTAGTGTTAAATACTTCATTAGTTAAGTCAGTAAAGGTGGAGCAAGTCATAGCTGATGCGATTGAGTGGAGGCGGGGTCTAATTAGCATATTCATAGATTTGCGTATACTTAATAAGGTAAGTGTGCAGAGCTATATTCAAGGCATTTTAAGACATGAAGAAACTATTTTTTATGGGGACAAATTACATTTTATGATCAAAGATGAGTTTTAAGGGATAAAATGTGAGACTTGTACTTTAAATAAGCACAAATTAAGCATGAGAAGACATTCACCATTTATCAAGACATTAAAAAATGACAGTCCAGATTTTTTTTTTAATCATCTGAATCCACAGATTATGTTTATGTAAACTTTCACCTAATGCTGCTTAAATATTCAAATAGCATACTAAGACCAGCTGCAGCATCAGTAAATATGAAAGCCACACACTGAATGTGTCTCTATTTAAATTTTTTTCTTAAATGTTAACAAAAACTCCTTTAAAAGTGCTAAAGCACCAAGTAGATTCCAGACTTTAGGCTTTCAGATTTAAGATTCAACCAAGGCTTGAAAGACTGCAGCTGAAGAAATTCTGTTGACATAAATTACATGATCACAAGAGAAATTCTGCAGCATCACTGCTGTTGACACCTGTTTGATCAGAGGCTGTGGAAATGCAGCACAATACCTCCTACTGACTAAGCTCAAGATCTCTTTTCCTCTGTCTTTTATCTAGGATGAGAGAAGTTCCGGATGGGATCGCTGTTCCCGCTGCAGGAAAAACTGATATCCATTTTCATTTGTGTATAAAAGCCCCAGAGGAATGCTGGCCTGTTCTTGGTGGACTCACTTGAGTAGAAGGGTGAAAGCAAACCATCTTTTTTCTTCCTTTTTTTGCTAAGACGCTCACTCTATCTGTCAATCTCTTCGGTTTGGTTTCACAAGACAGGACGGTGAGAAAAATGAAAGTTCTGAAGTCTGAGCCTGCGTAATGGCTGTCAGAGCACACACACATATACACAAGTTAAAGCATTGATCAAAGGTGAAAAAACCTGACATGAAGCAGACTTTAATGTGCACTTGATCCCTGAAGCACTTCTGTCCAAGTAAGATGGATTTTGTAGGAAAAACTTCTCTTTTTTTCTTTAAAAAGAAATGAAAAGAAAGTGGTAGTCGTAAACACTGATTATCATTACCTGATTGGACAATTAGTGTTCTAAGTGCAACTTGTTGAACATTTTGAGCCTTGTGATCTCAGCAGAATCGTAATATTTACACATTTTTGTACGTTTGAAGACACTGACAGACATTATCAGTGTATTTACAGAATCTGAAATTCTGTTATGTACATACGAAAAAAAGAAATTAAATGAAATGAAATTATTCTCATCCTTATTTAAACTTTCATAATGTTTCAAACCTGTATGACATGTACAGTAACACAAAATAAGATGTTTAGCAGAATGTCCAAGCTGCTCTTTTCCATACAGTGAAAGTGGATGGGGACTGGGCATGTCAAGCTCAATAAATAAATAAATAAATAAATAAAGAGAGACAGAAAATGTAGCATTAAAATTAGCATAAAATTACAATCAACATATTCTAAATTCTGAATCTTAAAGGAATAACTGAGCAAAAAATGAAAAATTGGCAAAAATAACTTTATCCACAAGACTCCAGTCCATCATAAAATGTCTTGTGAAGCAAAAAAACAAAAAAACAAAACACTATTTGTAAACAAATCCATCATTTTTAAAGCCTATCACTTTCTTTAAAAGTTAAGAATATTTAATCAAATTTATTATAAATACAATAAAATTCACCCATTAATATTTTATGAATCTCAAATTATTTGCAAAGGTTACAGTGTTTATGCAAACTTATGAAAATGTGCATGTGCTAGAACTATGCTTTACATACATATTCTTTTGAATAATAATGAGATCATGTTGGGTATTTCTTATATGTGGCATTGTTCCATCATTTTGTCCCCAGTGGCTGGAATACATAATGTGTTATATGTTTATGCCTGTCGATAAGGATCTTCTGCAGAAAATATAAAATATGAATTCATGCATCATTAGCCTAATCCTAAAAGCATTTTAACTGCATTGCATTCAATGGCCACCATTAAATCTTTAATAAAATATCTGGAAGGTTATATAAAAACAGTAATAAATCATTTTTTCAAAACAGCGTGTGTGTGTGTGTGTGTGTGTGTGTGTGTGTGTGTATCTTCTCCAGCTTGGTAAACATTAATCATCAACTTCAACATATGGTTGATGTTCATCCAAACCACTGAATCAACTGGACGACCATTCCCTACACAGACACACACATGCATGCATACAGAATATAATCACTAAAGCTAAACAATAGACAGCACACAACATTAATGGAAGCACAAATCAGTATGCACACAGACTTGTGGTGAACAAAGAAAGCAGAGCTTCACGGCGGAATACTTAAATAGTAAAAGATTCCTTGTGCATGGCTATAACCCTAATCCTAAATGGAAGAAACATCAAAGAGAAACTATAAACCAAGACCTATTTACGCCACAAATGAAAATTCACATTGAACATGTCAACGTGAAATCAAAACTCGCCCTGTTTACTTCCTTAATGCACGTTCATGGTCTTTTCCCTAGTCACATTATAATAAATGATAAAATAGTTTTGTCTTTGTAATATATAATAACTTTCTCTGCCTTAGAAATGACCTTCATTTCAACTGACATCACAAAACCTTCTTACTTTTGCTGCTTTATATACAGTTGAAGTCAAAAGTTTACATACACCTTGCAGAATCTGCAAAATGTTAATTATTTTACCAAAATAAGAGGGACCATACAAAATGCATGTTATTTTTTATGTAGTACTGCCCTGAATAAGATATTTCACATAAAAGACATTTACAGTCCACAAGAGAAAATAATAGTTCATTTTTTTTTTAAATTACCCTGTTTAAAAGTTTACATACGCTTGATTCTTTATACTGTGGTGTTACCTGAATGATCCACAGCTGTTTTTTTTTTGTTTTTTTTTTTTTTTTTTTTTTGTTTTGTTTTTAGTGATAGTTTTTCCCTTCTTTGTCCTGAACAGTTAAACTGCCCACTGTTCTTTAGAAAAACCCTTCAGGTCCCTCAAGTTCTACGTTTTTTCAACTTTTTTGTGTATTTGAACCCTCTCCAACAATGACTGTATTGTTTTGAGATCCATTTTTTCACACTGAGGTCAACTGAGGGACTCATATGAAACTATTACAGAAGGTTCAATTGCTCTCTGATGCTTCAGAAGGAAAAACGATGCATTAAGTACATTAAAAAGTTCTTAAATTTGAAGATCAGGGTAAATTTAACTTATTTTGTCTTTTGGGGAACATGTATCTAAGTATCTATGGCTTCTAAAGGACAGTACTTAATGAAAAAGATTTTTAGGCAAAATAAGAAAAACGTGCACATCCTGATTCCATTCTGGCTCTTAATTCATCGTTTTTCCTTCTGAAACATCAGTAAGCATTTGAACCTTCTGTAAAAGTTTCATATGAGCCCCTTAGTTGTCCTCAGTGTAAGAAGATGGATTTCAAAATCACACAGTCATTGTTGGAAAGGGTTCAAATACACAAAAAAAAATAATTTGTGGGACCGGAAGGATTTTTCTAAAACAACACAGTATTGAGAATCAAGTGTATGTAAACTTTTGAACAGGGTTCATTATTTTCTCTTGTGGACTATATGTAAATGTCTTTTATGTGAAATATATTTATTCAGGTCAGTACTAAATAAAAAATAGCATGTATTTTGTATGATCCCTCTTAGAAAAGCAGATCAGAAATTACATTTTTGCTTGCACAATCTAATAGTCAGGTTGATTTACCACTTAACTGGGGTCTTAGAACTTTTCAAATATATATATATATTTCTCATTTAATATCATGTTTCACTCTGAAGTTGGTTGCAAACAGCATTTCACTTTGACTTTAAATCGAACCTTTTCTATACCAAGTTTATTTCCAATGTTTGATTTCTATTTCTTCATCTGGGGAAAAATAACTTATGAGAGCAATAAGGTTTTGGGTTGTGTGCTATGAACCATTTTATTACAACCCTATACGTCTATTTTTGCTATTATACAGTGATATTAGGTTCTACACCTTTTAAATGTGAAAATCTTGGCAGGCCCATTTTTTAATCAATAAGTTACCATTGCTTCACTTTATGTTGGGTGAATTCAGGTGAAAAGAGACACTTTTATCAGCGAGAATAATGGCAAAATATGTCCCATTGTTTTTTTAATTGCACAATTAAACCTCCAGTAGTAATGGTAAAACCTTTCCCAAGAATTTTTCAAGACATTCTCAAAGCGTGGCATGGAATTTCAAGCATAAAGTTGATAATTGTGCTATTGAAATGAAACGAACAGGTCAAAGCAATTTGCATGAAGAGCCTAGTGATTAGGTGTTTACAGCTACATAATTATTCATTTTCATTAACATCTGACTTCTTTTTATTTTTGAGCTGTGACTGAAAACGGTTATCGATGTAGCGGCATAAAGTTCGCGAAGAGAGAAGTTTTACCTTGTGTGAACTTTTGCGAACAGGTTGGAGCAGCCCTAATTCATCATTTGTTCTTTTGAGGAGAAACAAGTTGTTTCAAAGGGCTGTTCTCCAAGCTGAATGAACCAATCAGAAATTTGATTTGATATAGAATGTTGCATGCTGACTGATAGAAATGGCACAAAGGCGTGAATCAATACCGAAATAAACGGCGAGAGATTTATTCTGCTTTTATTACTCAGGCTTCTGAATCACACTTTGTTCCACTTATCTAAGTGTTCACATGTCTCTTTGATCTCTCTCTCTCTCTCTCTCCTGCTTCTCTCTCGGAACGGCGAGAGCCGTGAGTAAATTCAGTCCGGGTATGCAGCATACCTGCTCTTCAGATTGATTTAAAACCATAAGGGCTCGTCAAGTATTGCAGCTTAATAATGTAGATAATTCAACAGGGACTGCAGGTCTAGAGACTGTTGCTTTTAAATGGGCTACTTAAAACAGCATTTTATGAATAACAAATCCTCTAAATAATAAGCCTCCATCCCCTGTTATTCCTTTTTTAAACCCCAAAGGTACATGTAAAATAACAGAGCTATTTTCTAGTCAAAGTGTTCTAGACATTGCATGCACTAACAACCACCCTTGTATAACCTCTAAGATTCCTTGCTTAATAAAAGAAAGCAAGAGGGGGGACGGGGGGAGGGTGAGTGTGGACACACAATAGTGAAGTTGAAAGAGAGGGAAAGAAAATGAAAAGAATGAAGGTTTGTGGAGGTACTGGTAATTAGAAACAGGGGGTAATGAACCAGCATCACATCAGAAACCACAGATTAACTCATTTACCGTCAGGTTATGAGGCCCCAGTGCTGAAGAGCTATTTCCATGGAGTTTAGGTTGATAATAAACATGTAGCACCATAATAGAGTTCATTTAGCCTTCTATAACTCAATCACAGCAGTAAGGTGAGACAAGCGAACTCATTACAGTAGCCCTTAGTGAGATCCATGGGTGGAAGTGGGCTGAGATGGATGGTGAGATTATCAGACCAAGAAAGGTAGGGTTAAACATCGCCACGAAACCCTTTAAAGTGACAGCAGCTAAAAGTGAAAATACTCTAGACTTAACAACTTCTTTAATAACTATTAAAGGAGAACTCCACTTCCAGAACAACAATTTACAAATAATTTACTCACCCCCTTGTCATTCCAAGATGTTCATGTCTTTCTGTCTTCAGTCATAAAGAAATTATGGTTTTTGGAGAAAGCATTTCAGGATTTTTTTCCATATAATGGACTTCAATGGTGCCCCGATTTTGAACTTGCAAAATGCAGTTTAAATGCATCTTCAAAGGGCTCTAAATGATCCCATCCGTGAAACGATCTGTCATTCGAAAAATAAAAATTTGTATACTTTTTAAGCACAAAAGCTCGTGTAGCACTAGCTCTGGGATGTGCGTCCACGACTCTAATGTTACGTACTATGGAATCACGTCTAAGTTCATCGTCTGTGTACTCCGGCTCAAAAAGGTAGGATATGACAAAAAACTCCATCTCATTTTCTCCTACAACTCCAGAATCGTCCGACATTGTTGTACCTTTTTGTTTGTAAACAGTGTTTGACTTTTTACTTCCACTTACTTAGTCTTTGCACATTTGCTTTGGGTCTGTAGTTCCGTCTACGTTGTGCGTGACCTTTCAACGTGTTCTGCAGTACGTAGCGTCATGGACGTGCAACCCAGAGGTGGTGCTACACAAGCTTTTGTGCTTAAAAAGTATACAAATGTTTATTTTTAGAAAAAAATGACAGATCGTTTCGCAAGATAAAACCCTTCTTCTGTGAATGGGATCGTTTAGAGCCCTTTGAAGCTGCATTTAAACTGCATTTTGCAAGTTCCAAATCGGGGCACCATTGAAGTCCATTATATGGAGAAAAATCCTGAAATGCTTTCCTCAAAAACCATAATTTCTTTATGACTGAAGACAGAAAGACATGAACATCCTGGATAACAAGTTGGTGAGTAAATTATTTGTAAATTGTTGTTCTGGAACTGGAGTTCTCCTTTAATAAGCAGCAGATTAGAAGTTTGAGGGAAATGGACATGAAGTGGACATCCCCATCTTAAAGGGATCATCGGCTGCAAAATTCACCTGTTGTTTGAACATAAATGTGTGTTGGCAGTGTGTGCACACAATCACCCTATAATGATAAATATCCACCCAGAGTTTTTATTTTAAGTCCCTATAAATCACAACCCTTTTTTCAGTTTAAGCCATTCTCTGATTCTTAGCTATGTGACGTCACACAGACCAAAGCTGCTCCCACAAGCCGTCTTACCCTACCTTGACACAGCTGTCTTACCTTAGACACGCCCTAAGTGGGCTGTAGCGGGGTAGATAAGAATGTCTACTAAGCGATTGATGTGTTCTGTTTTTGTATGTAATAATGATCATAGCAGTCGTCATTTACTCCCAGTGTTGGGCACATACCTTTAAAAAAGTAATTAGTTATAGTTACTAGTTACTTCTCACAAATAGTAACTGAGTTAGTAACTGAGTTACATCATTATAAAAGTAACTAATTACCAGGCAAAGTAACTATTGCGTTACTTAAAAAAAAATCTAATTTAATATAACTATAAAATAAATATAAAACATTGTACACTAATCTACACTATTTTAATGTTGTTGTGGGCAGTGTTGGGAATGTTACTTTGAAAAGTAATTAGTTATAGTTACTAGTTACTTCTCACAAATAGTAACTGAGTTAGTAACTGTTATGGATCTGGTCGGTGAGCTGCGGACCACTCACCACCAGATGTCGCTCTCATTCTGTTTATACACATGGACTGTTGCACTACACCCCAGACTCCATTCCCCATCAGCCACTGCACTTCACCTGCGTCCAATCAGAGACAGTATAAAAGCCCCGGTCTTCCTGTCACACGCTGCCGAGTATTGAACTGTGTTTAGCATTCATACAAAGCGTTTCCTGGTTATCCTGTTTCTTGTTTTCCTGTCTTGTGATCTAGCCTCGTTATTTTCGTTTAGTCTGTCTCGTCGCCTGCCTTTTGTTACTCTCGCCTGTCTGACCATTCTCTTGCTTCGCCCACTGGATAACGTACGCCGCTGATCGACCCTCGCCTGCTTATGGACTATTCTTCGTCTTGCTGTCTAAACACCTGTTTGCCACTGTTTGACCCTGCCTGCCTTTCGACCATGTCTTTGCCTCGTCCCGTTAATAAAAGTTTGCATTTGGATCCGCTCGTCTCCTGTCCCTCTGTTACAGTAACAGAGTTACATCATTATAAAAGTAACTAATTACCAGGGAAAGTAACTACTGTGTTGCTTTTGTAAAAAAAAAAAATAAATAAATAAAATATATTAAATAACTTGGATGACCCCAATATTAAATATGTTAAATGAATGAAATTTTAATGAAATGAATTACATTTTTAGTTTACTCACCAGACTAATATTAAATATCTATAATCTATATTAAATATCTATAAATATCTATAATCTATATTATAATTAGAATTAGAATTCAACTTTAGCCATTAGAACTTTAGTAATTAGAATAACCATGTATGAATGCATGTTTGTCATGTTGACTGAACTTAGGACTGGTGGTGATATTGTTTGTAATTTAGTGTTTCTATGAACGTTGTGTTACTACCACGAATTCTACTATTAATAACAATATTAAACACACTAAGGTTTAATGAGCTGCTGGGTTCATGAATATTAATCACGTTGTCTGCGTTCGCTCTAACTGATTTGCTGTAATCAAAACAGGGACGATAATAGGTGAGCACCAGCCAATGAGATTGCTGTTTGCACATTAGTTCCGCCTACTACCGGAGAAACCAGCAGTTCTTAAAAGCAGAAGTATTCCAAAGGAGCTCCGTTGTTTTGAGAGGAAAATACAACAAAGAATATCGTTTACACGTAGCGCGTCAATTCTGCATGGTATAAGACTCTGTCGCTCTATATCTTTCTTTGGGTGTGTGAGACAAAGTGACGGCTAGTCGTGTGCCTTTACACTAGAGTTTACAGCTCGTCAGATACAGGTACGCTGCGCATCCATTCAAATGAACTGAAAAATAAAATTATAATAATATTATAATAAATGATAGTAACGCCGTATTTTATTGGCAGTAGTGGTAACGGCGTTGTAACATAGGAAACAGTAATTTGTTTGATTATTCGTTACTGAAAAAATAATGCCATTAGTAACGCCGTTTATTTATAACGCCGTTATTCCCATCACTGTTTACTCCAAACATCTGAGCCACTGAAGAGGCAGATAATAATTTTCGTTTTGAAGGGAATGTGCCTCCCGATCTACCTAAATGCATTTGTGATCCAGCTTCACCTACAGAAGAAATGAGTATGAAACTCTGCAAATCGCCTTTCCTAATAATGTGCTAGTTAGCAAGTTTCGTGGCTAGAGGGGCGGGGTGAGCAGAGCTCATTATCATTTAAAGGGACATGCACTGAAACGGCTTGCTCTGACCAGAGCTGTTTTTGACAACGTAAAATAGGTGTTGTTTTACACTACCACTGAGAAATTTTAACCAAAATATCTTATAGACTTTTCATTAAGACCCTAAAGAATCATACCAACTTGTTGAAAATGAGCATCCAATGACCTTTTTAAAGGAATAGTTCACGCAAAATTACATTTCTGAAAATTTACTTATATAGTTATATACCCTCAGGCCATCCAAGATGTAGATAAGTTTGTTTCTTCATCTGAACAGATTTGGAGAAATTTAGCATTACATCACTTGCTCACCAGTGGATCTGCAGTGAATGGTATCAACTGCTAAAAATAATCCATAAGTATAATGAAATGTAACTTTAAAGAGTTGCTTCTGGTTAAAATACTGGTCTTCCATTTGTAATATTGCTTTCTCCATTGAAAAACTTAATCTTGTCTGACTTAGGAGAGAAATATGCACTGATCAAGCACAATTTACAAGCAAAAACAATCAAATTTTTATATTTTAGGTGAACTACTTCTATTCTATTATCATATTGTAAACAAATAATCTATTTCCAATACAGTTAATCTTCTCTGTGGTGACGTATGGATTCCTCCGATGATTTTGTCCATATAAACCCGGTCTCTTTATTAAAATCAGCTGCAAACCCATATTCAGATCTGCCTTTATCTTATCAACAACCAGTGGGCTGAACAAATTCCCCAGGCTACATTTTTTTCTTTTTCGATTATCTTTTTCACTTGGATGCATCTTAAAATTCGTCCATTTGATTTATGCACTATATTCAGATTAACTGAAAATGGTTAACATAAAAGGGATATTTCATCCAAAAATGAAAATTCTGTTGTTCCAAACCTTATGTTGTTCCAAACCCGTAAGACCTTTGTTTATCTTGGGAACACAAATTAAGACATTTTTGATGAGCTCCGAGAGCTTTCTGACCCTGCTTTGACAGCAACACCATGTTCAAGGACCAATAAACTAGCAAAGTCATTGATAAATTAGTTCATGTGACGACAGTGGTTCAGCCTTAATTTTCTGAAGCTAATTAATGACAGAATCTTAATTTTGTGGTGAACTATCCATTTAAATTTAAATAGAAAGAGCAGCTGGGACATTACAATAGAAGTATCTGCTTTTGTGTTCCACATAACAAAGAAAGTCAAACCAGTTTTAAAAGACACGAGGGGAAGCAAATGATGACAGAATTTCCAATTTTGAATGAACTGTTCCTTCTCTGTTCATCAGAAAGAAATGTGTCCCGAGGGGCATCTTTTTTTCACCCTTATGTGAGTGTCTCCGTCAACGGTGCATGATAAAAGACAAATGAAGGTTTGATCATCATTATTCAAAATCTCCTTTCACTTCCTCACAGAAGCCCCCACCCCCTCATCAACCCCCCCAGTGCAATAACCCTCCAGGAGCCCTTGATCCCTATGACTAGAAATCATAAGGGCAATTTCAGGGACAGCAGATCATAATTCAATTTCACCTCATCTCGCTTGATGCAGAGGTCGATGCATTCAATTAGGTGATGACAAAAATTGCAGTCTCTCCGGAGGGCAAGTCACATACCTCGGGAAATAAAAAGCAACAACATCAACAGGTCAGTCAACCAGACTGGGGAATGGCTAAAGAAGAATGGCAGAGTTCTGCACCAGCTGAGCTGAACGCTTTGAGCAGTGCTGTGTTTATAGGACAGCATTGGGTTCATTTAATCGTAATTGAAAAACATGTAAATGGGTTTGAGAAATAAATGCTGCTTGTAGGCGTAATGCGAACAAGGTCTTGTTTGGTGTATGTGGGAATTCTCTTACTTGAATGAAATGAATGCAGATGCTCTCAGTCAGTGTGGATGGACACAAAGTCTATCATAGTACTGTAACCATAAAGCACACGGGTATGATGGTAGCAAGCTTGGTTGTAATTAACTTTATGGGCCACTGCTTTATATCGGTCATACTAAATCAAATGTTTTATATAAGCATTTTGACAATGCAGCTGAATAATGATAGGCAGACCAAATAACAGTCAAAGATACATCTGAATTACACAAAATGTAAGTGTATGAATTATGAGCAGGCCTATATTCTTAATCGGAGAGATGTCATAACACTAAGTGAATTTAGATTAAATGGTTCCACTCAAAATGCCCAAAAGTTATGATGAATAATGACAGTGCTTGAAATGTATGTCTACTTCTTAGAATTATTCAATGACATAAAATCTGTAAATCATAATAACTGTTAAATTAAATAATAATAAAAACATAAGCAACAACATATATTTCTGAGGGGGGAGATTTTACCCTAAGGGTTCATCTTTAACTAAAATAAATAAATAAATAAATAAATAAATATCCAACATGAATTCATAATTACTACTATTACTATGACAAATAATTACATATTTTAATATAATTTCACAAAAATATAATAATAATAATAATAATAATAATAAATAAAGATAGTTTTGGTTTGTTTATTATTATTATTATTATTATTATTATTATATTTTGTGACTTTCAGTTATTCATTATAGTTTTATTGTTTAAAATATATAAAAAATTTTTAATTATAATTAAATACAAAAACTATATAAAATATGCACAGTATAATTATAGTGTGTGTGTGTGTGTGTGTGTGTGTGTATATATATATATATATATATATATACAATAATTTATTATTATTATTATTAATAAAGTTTACTATTATTATTATTATTATTATTATTTTGTGACCTTTAGTTATTTATTATATTTTATATATTATAAATATTTATTATTTTAATTATAAATATATACAAAAACTATATAAAAAATATACACAAAAATAACAACAATAACAGCAATACTACTACTACTACTACTAATAATAATAAACTAACAAAAACTAATTTACTTCATTTATAAATTCATTTATTTGTTTGTTTGTTTGTTTGCTTGTGTACTTGCTTGCTTATGCTTAGTTTTTGGTATGAACAAAATCTTAAGTATGGTTAAATGTAGGGTTATACATCATATTAAAGCTACTTATATATGCACACGTGAGATGTGTGTACATAAGAAGAAGAGGAAGAAGAAAAAGAAGAAGAACAACATATGTCTGTGATCATTACAGTTGCCATGACGATGGCAAGATCATACAGGCCACAAAATGGCTCGAGGGCCCATGTTTTACTGTATTTTGTGTCCATGAAATATCAGCAGGTAGGAGTGATATTCAGTCTTGATTACACAAGTCATTTACATCACTTTCTTCTTCTGAGCTTAAATAATTAAGTAGCTGTGGTTACACAGGCAGATCAGGAGAAAAAAAAGCAGGGCAAGCCAAAAAATGGCAAAGCAGTATCATCTATTTATACAATCCCCATGTCAGGACGGTGGTGGAAATGATCAAAGGCTATACATAACTTCCTTCTGGACGTGAGAATCCAACAGAGATTTGAAACTGCACCATTTCTAAAGACAGAGCAGTCATCGAGTTCGCTGAGCTCTAAACTTTTAGCTTCTCACTTTTTATGTCAAGAACAAAAGGAAGAGAGAGCTGATTTAAATAAGGATATTAAGCACACTGAAAGTGTCAGTCTGTAGCATATGGCAGAGTCATGCTGGGCACATGAAACGCTGTCTGGTGTTGAGCCTCTGATCTTTCAACCTGAGGCTAAGATCTTCCTAATGGACCAAAAACTTCTGAAGATTCTACGATGCCATTAGATCCATTACTTCTTCGCGTGGAGGGAGTGTTTAACAAAAAGTAAAGCAGTTAAAATGTGTGTTTTGGCTGTATATCAGTGTAATTCAATCAAACACAGCAGTTCGGTAAACAACAATGTCATAATGACTGACTTACATTTTAGACACAATTTTGTGTGTTTTTGTTCCACCAACAAAAATAGCTTCAAACAAAGGCACAGCAAAGCCGAGGAAACATCGAATAGGCGTTTAATTCCTAAATTGGCATGCTCGTTTTGAATAAATTAGTTGGACGAATGGCTCGGTCACTCACTCATACAGTCCTTTTTTCGAACAAATTCATTGAAAAAATGATTCAATGACTTATTCATAAAGACAGACTTGTTTGGTTTCTAAATGAATCAGTGTTTTTGAACAAATCAGTTGAATAAATGGCTCAGTGGCTCACTCAGTCAATCACATGTTTCGTTCCCAAATGAATCAACATTTTGGAACAAATTGGTATAAAATATAATAGTATTGTACAATTGCAATAGAACACATACTGTTTATATATGTTGTTGATTCAGTTTACAGCACCTTCACAAATGATATAAAACATAGATCAGCTTTATTCATCATTTTTAGGGTGTTCCCATAAGGAAATCAATGGTTAAAAAGAGTGATACAAACAGTCCCAATGCTGTTGGAATAACAGTAAAGTGTGCATTATAACAGCTACCCCTAAACTAAGCCCCAATCCTAAATTAATTGATAATAATCAGTATTTAACTGTAGAATTATATCTTAATAAAGGCATATATAATACATAACATAATTATGTATAACACAATTAATAAATAGGAAACTTGATCTGAAAGAAATAGGTGCATACACCAAAAGAATTTGGACACTCTAGACACTCAAAAACAGTTTCCATTACTCTTCAATTTGCCCAAATTGAAATTGCGAATTGAAAATATGTTTAATGGAAGGACATCAATTTCACAAAAACACCCATGTAACACACAAAAAAGTTTTTTTTTTCACTCACATGAGGTGGTTTTTCAGGCAATTTAAACAGGAATCTTTCACAAAACTGCAATGGAAACAGTTTTTTCCACATTTACAGGTCACCTGGTGTACATGAAAGTCACATGATCATTCTTTAATGTACTTTATTCCATTGTCTGTCTGAATTCTGGATTCTGATTGGCTGGCAGGTATGCAGTAAAACCGTTTAATGCACAGGTAGTTCCAAGTTTAATCGCATTATTCATTCATCTCTGTGTCTGATTTGAAGCGGGCAGAATGGCAGAACTAATGTGTCGTAACTATTGTCATTTTTACCTGCTTCTCACAATTCTGACTTTATTTCTCACAATTGTGACTTTATATCTTGCAATTCTGACTTTATAACTCTAGCAATTGTGAGTTTTCTCAGAATTGCAAGTTTATATCACATAATTCTGACTTTAAAACATATAACATGCGAGTTATAGTCAGAACTGCGTGATACAAACTCGCATTTGCAAGAAAAGAGTTGTGAGTTTATATCTCGCAGTTCTGACTGTATAACACAATTGTGAGTTTATATCTTGCAATTCTGACTTTCTTCTCTAAATTTTAAGTTTATATCATGCAATTCTGACGCAACAGCAAAAACAAAGTCAGAATTGTAAGATAGTGGTTAGAACTGGAAGTTTATATCTTGCAATTCTGAATTTATTTTTTGCAATTGTAAGGTTCTATCACGCAATTATGAAAAAAATCTGAATTGTGACTATTTTTCGCAATTCTGAATTTCAAGTTGACATCACACAATTCTGACTTTATAATTTGCAATTGTTTTTTTTAATAGACATTTATATATTGTGCAAATCTGCAATGGAAACGTAGCATTATACAGTATATCACAACATATCAAACTAATATAGTACTTTTACAAAGTAAAGTGCGTAAAGCTTTTAAAACAATCAGTAAGTATAGTGTTCAAAATGAAGATAGAACTTACTTGAACAGAGTCTGTTTGTATAATATTTTAAATGTGGGGTCACGCTAGACACAATGCTCCATTTTTTCTTTTTTGCCTATTCATTCAACTGAGAATGCTGCAGAGCGGAAACAAAGTTTCATCTCTGGATGTGTACTGAAGTTCAAGCTTGTTGAACTCTGACCTGCAAAATTACACTGAGAGAAAAAAAAGACATTTCAAAAAGACTGCTTGACTCACTACAGAAAAAAGCCTACATTACAAAGAAGAATGGTTGAGTAAAATATGGAACAAAGAGACATAAATTCACTGTTAAAATATAAACTCGCATATGGTGAGTTCACATACTTTTGTGTGTAAGTATATGTTCTCACATCTGAATATTACAGGGGTTTAGGAACAAATGGACGCTCAAGCAGGTTTCTAAACTCTGTCTGTATGTAGAAAAAAGAGAAAACATGTCTTCTGAGTTTAATCCTTTCACACTCAGTTTGATACATAATCTGTACAATAATAAACCATACGTTTCAAATGATATATACCGTATGAGACACATCCAGAGTGAAATGAGCCATGAGGTGTTTTTAAATTAGAAGCCCCCTTAAATATAGGCAAATGGATCTGATTTATGTTAAATTAGGTGAAACTGAGCTGAAAGTAGTTTACTTTATATGGCTGGTAGTTGAAAGCATTATGAAATTACTCAAAATATTTCATAAACAAGCATGTAAGTAGAGGATGCGAAGCAGAACTTTGTGAATGACAGTTCCACTAAACGGAATTCTGTTCCAATTTTGTGGAAAATCTGCTGAGCTATCTCCAGGTGCAGATTCTGTGTGGGCCTGAGCATAAATTACATTTGTGTATGGGAGTGACAATAATAAATAATCCAAAAAAAAAAAAAAAGGAAGTCTGGAAAATGGAGGCTAAAAAAAAAAAAAAAAAAATCCCATCTCTATTATAAAGGGAAATGTTAAAAGCTACATTAGAGAGAATGTAATCTGAAAGAATAGTGCATGATAAAGTCATTTGTATGACAATGACAATGTCACAGTGATGAAGATGGAATGTCAGAGACGAAGTAAAAGCAGCTTTCAATCTCAAAGCACTCAGCAGAACGATACTTCTGAAAATCTTCTGCCCTTGAGCTTGAGTGTAGCTTTCTCTTCTGAGTTTTAAGTACCTTTGTTGCTATAAATGAACCGAGTAAACAGAACAAACATAAAGAAAATGACTTCTTCAACCCAACAACTGAAAACTGTGATCAAGTATCTGTGGGACATAAACAGAACAAGATGGCTGACTGGAAAAGTTTACAGCTTTAGATATGCAATAAACCAGGGGTGTCAAACTCTGCTCCTGGAGGGCTGCAGCCCTGTAGAGTTTAGATGCAACCCTAATTAAACACACCTGATCCAACTAATCAAGTCCTTCAGGCTTAATTGAAAACTGCATAGTATGTGTGTTGGAGCAAGGTTGGAACAAAACTCTGCTGGGCTGCGGCCCTCCAGGAACTGAGTTTGACATCCCTGCAATAAACTATTCTCTTTTTAAATCCCTTGAAGGGATAGTCCACCCAAAACTGAAAATTAGCATAATTTACTCACCGTCATGTCGTTCCAAACTTGTATGCATTTCTTTCTTCTGCTGAACACAAAAAACATATTTTGAAGAATGTTGGTAACCAAAACAGTTTTGGTTCCCACAGACTTTTATATAGACAAAACATACAGTGGAAGTCTTGGTCAAGGTAGCGCCATTACTTAATTTATAACAGAAAAGAAAACAAGACTGTGAGGGTCAGCAGGATGTTTGGTACATTGTAATGTTGTTTAGCAACACACTGATTTGTTTAGTTTACAAAAGGTCTTTAAAAAAAAAAAAAAAATGTCAGTAGATAAAAAGCTTCCATAAGATAAAGCTATTTCTTAACATAACTATTACGTTATTTGGGACCTTTATGCAGGTTGTATGCATTGTATGTATGTATGACCTTGATGCATTGTAAAGACTGTAAGTCTATTCCTCACAGCCCAGTTTTAATTTGTTAAATTAAATATGGGGTCCAAGGTGTGTGGGAACCAAAAGTTACCAATATAAAGGAAGTAAAGTCATATAGGTTTTGAAAGACATGAGGGTGAGCAAATTAATTTTCATTTTTTGGTGGACAATCTCTTGTATAAAATATATATAGAAAAATACCTAGAATGTATTCCTAAATAATACAAAATTGCTTCTATTCAGGAAGACTGGGTTTCCAAGGAAACTAAATGTTTTAAATCTACATTTCTGGGCCTTGAACGTGTCAGGTGTATTGCTGTCTATATGCAGGGTCAAAAAGCTCTCGAATTTCATCAGAAATATCTTAATTTGTGTTCTGAAGATGAATGAAGGTCTTACCGGTTTGGAAAGACATGAGGGTGAGAAATTAATGACAGAACTTTCATTTTTGGGTAAACTTTCTTTTTAAAGGTAAATTTACGTATAATAAAAATATGTATAATAAAATATTACTCCAGTAAAAGTATTCTTTTTTTATTATTATTTTACTTGAGTGAAAGTACAAAAGTACTTGATTTTATATGTATTTAAGTAAAAAAGTACTGATAGATAGATTTATTTAGAAATGTTTCATAGGTTAATTTAATTTTATATTAGCATGCATTTTTTATAATCTTACTGCTCAAAATACCTGTGATTTTCCCAAAATAACCACTATGTGGAGTCAAGATATATTTTTGTTGTTGATATGGACTACGTTGATGAGAGTGATGTAGTAATGTTCACTGTGAAGCTTACACATCGATGTACCTGAGAGAAAACAGATTTGACCATCTAATTTTCACCAGTAAGAAAAAAAGTGTTTTAAAGCTTGTTGTTTTACAGTTATATATGAAATGAGAAATGAGAAGGCCTGAAGTTAGGAAGAACATATAATTATATTTTCATAATGATTTTTTTTTCTTCTCAAACCTTTTCTGTGGTGTAAAAACACCCCTGGCCAAATGTCCCTAGAAGACATCACATTTGCACTTTGAATATCACATCCTTTCTTGTTCCCTCAGATGTAATCTATCTAAGTGGTTGAATAAAAAATATTTGGTTTTTATATCTAAAAATTACCTCAACTTAGCACTTGCAAAATTGTTAGCTAGACAGTTAGTCTCAGCTAACCATATTTACTTATTTTCAGTATGGTTATGAACAGTGTTGGGGAGTAACTAGTTACATGTAACGGAATTACGTAATTTAATTACAAAATAAATGTAATTGTAATTAGTTACAGTTACTGAGAAAAAATGTGTAATTAAATTACAGTTACTTTTGAAAAATGCCAGTGATTACAAAGGGGATTACATCTGAATTTTTTCACACACCCACCCCCACTTACAGATTTAATTGACTTCTTTCATAAATTGCATTGACTGCTCTAAAATGAGACACCAATGTTTCAGGAGTTTAGGACACAGAATAGGACACATGCTTATTCGATAACTGTTTTATTTCCTATTTGGGTTTATGCATAAACTTTATTTTTTAAGATTGTTTTTTCCAAGGCATTGTTAGATGCTAGTGTTTTCTGTCATAACTATGCAAACATTTGATTTCAAACCCAGTATCATAGCTATTAAACTATTTCTTGTTATGATGTTATTTATGTTATGATCTTATGACATATAGCGCAACTGCGCTCACAGTGACCAGAGTTCGATTCCCGTCTCAAGGTCCTTTGCAATCCCGCTCCTCTCTCTCCTCCCAGCTCTTTCCTGTCATCTTTCGACTGTCCTATCACAATAAAAGGCATAAAAAGCCCAAAAATATAAGTAAAAAAAAAAAGTGTGAATTTGTGGTGGCTGTGCTTTAAATTAAATTATTACACAGCTCAGACTCTTTCGGGACAACTTAAGTCAGTGCTATATGCTTGATAATTTTTCTTGGCGGAAGCTTTGTGTTTGGTTAGCTAATAAAATATTAAAGCTTAATTCAATATTATGTGGACAATTTCTTAATTCTGTCATCCTGGTATCGTGGACTTGCTCTATTTCATACAAACGCAGCTGCTGCCATTTTTTTTTTTTTTGTACACTGTAATGGATTATAAGATAACTAACAAACTAGTACTACTACTAAATTATTTATGTGGTGAAATGTTGTGTAAGAAAACTGGTATGACTGCACTGTATCCCTAAAATGTCTAGTTTGAACTTGCCGTTTGCTAGCAACTGATTTCTTCATGGAAGCTTTGCGTTCAAATATTTCAACTCAGATCAGTGTTTCGTGTCTAATAATTTTGACACGAAACATCTAAATAATCTATCAAGCAGCTGTGTAATAAGTGAGATAATGTACATTCAGCCAGTTGTTATCGCAAAATAAAGATGTATATTATCCCTTACTTATTATAATCTTAATTCAAGTGATGAAGATTTTGAAAGTCTGACAGTAATCAGTGTTGAGTGCTACTGTAAGGTTAACTCTGCCTGGTTTAAATGTTTCAAAATGATTAACAGTTGAAAATATTAGAAATTTAGAAAAGTAATCAAAAAGTAATTAAAAGTAATAAGTTACATTACTTTAATAAAGTAATTGAAAAGTTACACTACTTATTACATTTTAGGTCAAGTAACCAAAGTAACCTTCCCAACACTGGTTATGAATAAACATTCATATCTGTCTACTAAAATTATACCGTTGATAAACAATATAAAAACAGACGTCACACAGGGCTAAATGCGTAGCATTTTAATCTGTGTTTTAATGTTTCGTTTTTGACCTAAAACAGAGACACTAGACACTGATGTTGATGTGTCTGCATTCAAGCATTTAAGTGGGCTTAAATATATCACCGTTTACAGCAGATTTAGTTCACAAACAACTGACAGTTTTGACCTAAATACGATTTTCAGTTACAATAATTAATCTTAAAATCCATTAGTAACTTACTTTTCGCAGCACCAGTCGCGCTCGCACTCACAAGATCTCCCGGTTCTTACTCGTGAATTCAGTTCACCGGAGACTCGCTTTAAACGGATCATTTGAATCAATGAATTGTCGACTCGAGAACAGCTGCAATCGGATCATCCCAATTTGTGAATGAATTGTTTGGTGCGATTTGCGAACCGATTTAACAGGTTCATTGAAAAGAATTAGATTGTTCATGAATCAGACACCGCTTCTGCGTCTCGGAGCATGTGATATATTATAAGGAGTAGCGAAATGTTTATGAATTGTAGTGAAGTAAAAAGTACGATCTTATGCTTCGGAATGTAGTGAAGTAAAAGTTAATCAAAATAAAACTACTCCAGTAAAGTACAGATACTTGAAAACTGTACTTAAGTACAGTAAGGAAGTAAAACTACTTCATTACTGTCCACCATTGGTAAATTTTCAACTCATTACTGAATGAATCCCACTTATTTTTATGCACTCTGACTCAAGGCAGCAGGAACTGCCAGTGAGATCAATGTGAATCCAAACAGATAACTTTCTCCAGATATTATAGACCTCCTTGGTGTTGACGGGACACCTGGCGGGGTTCAGTTCAGCATTATCAGATTCAGTTTTTCTACGCAAAATGATCAAAGGATAGATCGGAATCTCCCTCCACACCAGCTTTTTGTGTATATGTTCTCTTTTTCTAATATGGATAACGATTTTCATTGAAATAGATGAAACATTTCTGAGAGAAAGAAACTTTTACATCCCTTTAGATTCAACCCCCTCAGCATAATCCAAGTAAACAAGTTCTTGTGGGGACTGCAGTACTCCAAGAGAGGCCTGGAAAATAATATGTGATGGATGCATCAATATTTTGTTGACCTTATAATACCTAATCAAATTGTTTTTTCTGTAGGGAAAAAGAAGATAGAATTGGCATCTGAAATGTCTGAAGTCATAAACTTTAATGATTTATACCTTCTGCTTATCTGCTTGTTTTTACTGAAGATGGAAGAACACAGGTAGTTAAGCACACAGAAATGTAAGAATCACGATAATTTTACAGAGAAATGTCAGTATTTCAGGAGACTAAAGTGATCTTTTATTTTATAACGAATAGCCTTCTTATTCGCAATCTGCACGTTATTTTTGAAAATTCATTAAAGAGGCCATCAATCAATACACCTTTTTATTCAACAGTCTGTTATTGTGTGCATTTTACATGCTGTGATTAAATGAGAGTGACTGAGTAAAGAAAAGAAAAGAAAAGAAAAGACGGGACTCTGGAATTCCAGGCATGTCCTCGGGACTTTATGAATCATCCAGATGTGAGCTTTATCCGTAAACATGAAGCAGACAGTCAAACAAATATTAGTGACAGTACCCGTCTGATTTTCCCTTTGGGATCACTGATGTTCCTACAGTATAATACAATTAATCATTCTAAATTACAATCTGAATTACATTCTATTACATTAAATAAATGGCAGCAGTTGAATGGCTCTGATGGGGCAGTGTGGCCCTTGGCTAGACACATTGTTTCAGGTGATTGCCTGCCTAATCTGATTTAATATGCCTGAGAGCGCTCATATTAGCTTCTCTGCTACTCTGTGCCATTACGGCAGATGTGCACCAGGAATCATGTTACGTTAGACATCAAAGATTCTCCGTGACTTGAAAGTGCTACAGCCAAGACCATTTGAGATGACCAAAATAATCCTGCTACTGTCAGCTAATGCGATATCTTCTTTTTTCTATTGTCTATTACCTATCTTTCTTCCATGATAAAAAATGAATACTAGATATCATTTTAAAATTCAAAACTTTTAGAAAGACACAATGAATGCAGATCAACATGCTGTGATCATGAAACTGCCTTTTTTTTATTATTTTGTACCAAAATCTTTATGAAGATTTTGTGTTTTTCCACAACTTGGCACTACACAACATCTTGTTGTCTTCAGAGCCATCTTTATTGTTTGGTTTGTGCATAGATTGGCATTTGCCTCCCTTGTTATATGCAAATCAGTGGGTGGGGCTAAACAGGCAGTGATGTAGAAGCAGGTGTTGATGATCTTCTGCGGAGGTGGAGTTTAGCCACACTATTACATCATATAGTGGCACATTCCACAACCTGTCATTCTGGCAGATTGGCTTCAATATACGCTGTTTTTAGACTAACCAGAACGTTTTAAGTTCTGAAACTTACAGGATGTTTTTATAGTACAATCCCCTCTTACATGTCAAAAGATCTAGGGAATTTTGGTTTCTTAGTTTATGACCCCTTTAAGATGCAATTAATTGATCAAAAGTGATCACAACTGCTTTCAGCATTGATAATAATAAGCATAGTTTCTTAAACACCAAATCAGCATATTAGAATAATTTCTGAAGGATCATGTGACACTGAAGACTGGAGTAATGGCTACTGGCAATTCAGTTTTGCCACCACATGAATAAATTACATTTTAAAACATATTAAAATAGAAAACAATTATTTTAAATTGTAAAAACATTTACTGTAAAATAATTAAATAAATTCATGCTTAGCGAGCATAAAACACTTCCAGACAATCCAACTGACTCTTTAAAACGCAGTATGTATGCTAATCTACTCTCCATATCTGGATATATGCCCAGTTATAATGCTCTTCTACATCATTTGAGCATCATTTGATGAATTACTGATGCCATGATCAATAAAAAATGAAAGCAAATATATTTTCTTTAGCTTTAAACTCTGCAGGCAGTAAAAGCACAACATGAATTGCACCTGGTAAACAGTTTCTTGAATAAGGCGTAATATATAACAAGAGCACTTTACATAGAATAAAAATGAGTTTGCTCTGAAAAAATAACAATGACTTAACTTTACAAGTTAAACTGAATTGCAGTTATATTGGTCATTGGATGCCCATTTTCCACAAGTTGATATGATTCGTTAGGGTCTTAATGAATCTATATCATACTTTGGTTAAAATTTCTCAATGGTAGTGTAAAAAACACCCTTTTTACCTTGTCAAAATCAGATCTGCAGACATCAACCAGTTTTGTTGCATGTTCCTTTAAATGCTAATGAGCTCTGCTCACTCCGCCCCTCTTTTCTGTGGGCTTCTTGCTAACTAGCACATTATTAAGAAATTCACACTGCAAACACAGATTTATGTTCAAACAACATGTAAAAGTGAGTTTTGCATCCGATGACCCCTTTTAAGGTCTCATTGTGTGAATTCACTGAAAAACAAGAGATTAAAAAAGACAGAATGGTGAGAATGATGCTAAAAATACAGAAAAAAAGCTATAACAGTAAGACAGGGTGAAAACTTTAAAGTGTTTATGTGTGTGTTTGTGAATTTGATTTCAGTAATTTGCCTCCTGTGGGTTGCGATTTGTCCGTCTACTTCTCAACTCTTTATTCAGCGTGTTTATCCCTTCCGAATGCCAATGAGACGTCTCACAAACATTCATTATTTAGAGCAGAATACAACTACAATTAAATTTAGGCAATCTTCTTAGACGCTATTCAAACCAAGTGAACTCAGTCAACAGCTGTTTTGTCCTAGACAAGTTATTAATTGTTTAGGAAAGCTATTTCTTTTATATTTTAATCATTTTCAAAATCCAGACACTGTAGTACAGATGGCTTTGAACAATAAGTATGAAATTCCCACTGAATTTGTAATGAATCTGTATCTCAAGACTCAACAAAGTTTGTTTTCAAAGCCCTTGGAAACAGATTTAATCATATTTCACCTTCAAATCGCATTTTAAAACACATTAAAAAGTAAATAAAAAAGTGCAATGACCGAAAAGGGGTACATATGTTTGGAAAGAAAAAGCAAAAATCCAAACAAACAAGCACAAATACCCTGAAGGGTGTTTGTTTTACACTCAAAACACGTTTTTAATTGTGGGCCAAAATTTATGAGCACAAAATACAGTGAAGAATGAATAGGCTTTTTACAGCCTAGATGTTTAGCTTCTCTCCCAGAGTTCATAAGACCTCTCTGCTTTTCCAAATGAGAGTAGAGGTGCCAAAGGAGTGAGTCCTAACCAAAGCACTGACCTCATCCTTTTATGAAGATGTTCTATTTCATGGTAAATTTGATCCGAAAGCCTCAAAGACTGCCTCGGCCTGCCTCCACTCATTCTAGTCAAACACTGATAGAAAATGTACAGAAAATAAAGAAATAAAAAGACAGAGACAGGAAGATGTAGCAACACATGTCCTTACTTTTCTTCACAGAAAATAAATCAACTCTCCTGGACTCTGCCAAATGTCAATGTCACTAAAATTGATGAGAAATGGAAAGACAGTGCTTGGGTTTCATCGTCTCCCAAATAAACATATTTGCATGTGTTCATCATTTCGTGTTTATTTTTAATTATTTTCAAACTCATGAGCCAGTTTATTTTGAGTCTTATAATACTGGAGTTATGATGAAAAGAAAATCTAGGACAGTATTTTTGACCTCTTATGTAACTGAATAATATTCCAACCTCACAGCAATCTTACAAACACATTGCATAGAATTTTTAAGAAAATATATCTTTGAGTTTAAGAAATCTTCTCTCCTACAGAACGTAAACACAAATAAATAAACAGCTATTCTGAAGCTAAGCACCTCATACTACTGTACATTAGCCCATTCTACAGACCCATGTCAGATTCTTCCATATTTGTGGATATCTTTTTTCCAAACAAAGTTGAGTTTTTCAACTTAGAGGTACGCTTCATTTATTACAGGCGTGATTACTTTATTTTTCACCTTTTATCTCCTATTGCCAAACATACTTTGTTATGTCTTTCGCAAGTGAAGAATACTGCTGTCAAAAGGTTCAAATGACAATATTTCATGTGTCATAATGAGGTTGATGACAGGCATAAACACAAGTGTTGTTGAATTACTGCTGTACAATAAGTGTGATAACCTCTTTGGAAGTAAATTTTTTACACAAATGACTCCTAATTTTGTGCATGTTGCTTATGTCGAACTGTTTTTTAATTATCACTTAATTCATTACTATGAAATGACATTTTAGGAGCTATTCTTGCATCAGTACATTTTTCCAAATAGGTCAAAAACTCTTTATCATAACTGTATACTTTTCCCTATAGAACACTATGAAAGGTTATTCCATATTGGCAGTTTGCTTTTCATTCACTGTGAAACATTTTTTTTGCAGAAATGACCCTCTAAATCATATTTTAATTTACCCAAGTGCAGTGGTCCATGGCCTGAAACAATGAAAACAGTAAATAATGTAACAACGATGATTAATAATAAACTTGCAGTATTGATTTTTACACTACATCATGTGGAGGGAATAAAAAAGACACTCGCACACACAAAATTAAATTAAATAAAAACATAACCATAGAGTTGGGAAAAGATTACGGCACCTCTTTTTGACTGGCAGGATCAATTTTAGTTAGGACCTAAACACAATCCAACAATTTAATTTGGTTGATAACAGGTAAAGAGTATTAAAAAAAAAGAAGAGGAAGAAGGAAAAAAAACATTATTTTAACATTAACTCACCATAGTACATGTAAACATGTCCATGAGACCTAAACAATAAAAAAGAAATGTTATCAAGCATTCTTGAATACAAAATTCTTAAAATAAACTTTCTCTTTTAATTATTATTTATTAATGTTGTTATATACATGGCATAATCTTGTGCTTTTTTTCCAAAAAAAAAAAGAAACATCCAAGAGGAAAGTAAGTTTTTGTTTTCTTTTCTGTTCTGTTTCTGTAGTATCTTTTTGACCCAGGAACTAAAAGAGAGGAAAGGGTTCGTTCGGTCAGTTTCCTAGCGGAGGTTAGTCTTACTGCACGTGGAGGGACAGTAGCAGGTGATGTGCTTTACTAACAGTAGCAAAGGCACCTTTGTATCTTCTTTAGAAAAACACGCGCTCGTTCGCGGGTCGCCGTGTGTGTGTGCTCATTCACGAGTGCAGTCCAGCGTCCCGGCACACATTCACAATCCTCCACTGAGTCAGACGCTCATACAAAAATAAGAGGAACAAAACACAAAAAACAAGAGAGTTTCTGCTCCATTTACAGATTGGGAAGATGCGGCTTCGACCGAGCCAAGATACGCCTAATGATTCCTGATTTCTGCTTGAGAGGATAAAAAGGGAAGAGGAAGATGGGAAAGAGGATAAATTGAAAGAGGAAGAGAAAAGATGAGAGGAAGAAGACAAACAAAAAAATGACAGGGAAGGGTGATGTACATTCAGTGTGGGACAGACAGACAGATAGATCAACAGAAAGAGAGACATACATAGAGATAGATAGATAGATAGATAGATAGATAGATAGATAGACTACTAGATAGACAGATGCTTTTGTGATAGCAAGATAGCAATATGTTAGACAGACAGACTGACTGCCAGATGCTTTTATGATGGACAGCTAGCTAGCTAGCTAGCTATCTAGACAGACTGACTGACTGACTGCTAGATAGACAGACAGATGCTTTTATGATAGCTAACTAGCTAGCAAGATAGTTAGACAGACATACTGACTGACAGACACTTTTATGATGGACAGCTAGCTAGCTAGCTAGCTAGCTATCTAGACAGACCGACTGACTGCTAGATAGACATATGTTTTTACGATAGCTAGCTAGCTAGCTAGCTAGCAAGATAGTTAGACAGACAGACTGACTGACAGACGCTTTTATGATGGACAGCTAGCTATCTAGCTATCTATACAGACTGGACTGACTGCTAGATAGAAAGACAGATGCTTTTATGATAGATTGCTAGCTAGCTAGCAAGATAGTTAGACAGACAGATTGACTGACTGACGCTTTTATGATGGACAGCTAGCTAGCTATCTAGACAGACTGACGGACTGCTAGACAGACATATGCTTTTATGATAGCTAGCTAGCTAGCAAGATAGTTAGACAGACAGACAATTTTATGATGTGCAGCTAGCTAGCTATCTAGCTATCTAGACAGACTGACTGACTGCTAGATAGACAGATGCTTTTATGATAGCTAGCTAGATAGTTAGACAGACAGACAGACAGATAGAGGCTTTCATGACAGCTAGCTAACTAGCTAGCCAGATATCTACATAGACTGACTGCTTGATAGACAGACAGATGTTTTTATGATAGCTAGCTAGCTAACTAGACTGGCTGGCTGACTGACTGACAGACAGACAGATAGACGCTTTTTATGATAGACAGCTAGCTAGTTAGATATCTAGACAGATGCTTTTCTTCTAGCTAGCTAGCTAGAGACAGACTGACAGATAGACACTTTTATGATAGACTGCTAGCTAGCTAGATAGACAGACAGATCCTTGCTGAAAAAAAAAAAAAAAATCAGAAACCATAACAGAATTTGTAATGGTTTTACTGGTTATAATGGGAATTGTACTAGCTTTAATGGAAACTGTAATGTTGCGTTTTGGTCTCTACTGTTAATTGGTCGCCTTTTACTGATGGTTTGTTAAAACCACTAAATCCTAATGAAATATGTCCCAAAACACACAACATGAGACAATTTTTTAATGGTTTTAATGGTGAAAAGTTGATGGTTAGTAATGCTTATAGTGGTATTTGTAGTGGAAACCATTCGAATTTCCAACCTGATCTCATGACAACAACGTACCTGTGGGAATTTTTTCGCAAGACACAAAATACATACCGTCATGTATGTTTTGATATAGTCGATGTGAAATGTCCATGTCCCCCTCCTAAGTCCAGTTCCGTGCTACTTTTTACGCCCCGAAAGCAAAACAAAAAGCTGTAATTATTACTGTGTACAAAAACAATTAAAAGTGCTTGCTGTTTTACCACCTCTAGTGTTCATTTCTCTTGGAAACTGCAGTGATATGTACTTATTGGTATGCATTTTGCACCTTGCGGAAAAAGTTCCTACAGGTACGTTTTCGTCATGAGATCAGGTAGAGAATTTCTGTGACGGTTTCTATTGTTTTTTTTCAGCAGGGGCAGACAGACAGACAGACAGACAGACAGACTGACATACAGATATATGGTTTTATGATAGACAGCTAGTCAGACAGCCTGACAGAGAGATAAACGATAGATAGATAGATAGATAGATAGACAGATAGATAGATAGATAGATAGATAGAATTTTGACAGACAAATGGATGGATGGATGGACAAAAGAAAGGCTTAACAGAAAAGTATTATGAAAGGAAAGAGGTCAGAGGAAGTAGAGGAGGACGGGAAGGAGCAAGAGTGGAAAGGTGAAGGAAGGCCTTTCTGGTGCTGGGTGGTCCATGGCCCACCCACCTTTCTCAGCTCCAAAGACACACACTGTTGGTGGTCTGGCAGGTGGAGGAGCTCTCTGCAGGAGACAGGTAGAGCTTGCCGCTGGGACATACACACACCTCGTACACAGTTTGTTTAGGGTACGTGGTTCCTGGACCGAGCAAAGGGTCCACACTCCCATGTGGAAGATTTCCAAGACGGATTGAGTTTGCATTTAGAAAGATCTGAGAGGAGGAGAGGTGAGGAGAGAAAAGGGGAAGAGTAAAGAATACAAGAAGACATTATAATCAAAGACTTCAGATAAATCAACATAATAACAGTAATTTAGGATTAAGTTGCATTTACTCATATAAAAACACCACACTGATGAAAGGCTGTATCATTATGTGAGACACAGTTAGCAGTGTTGTCCTGAATGGCTAAGACACATCACATCACATGACCAGTTCAGTCTCTCTGTGTCTGTGTGTGTGTGTGTGTGGTGCTTAGTATCTCCTCAGCACCATTTCCCAACTTCAGAGGACCCTCACAGTTTGTTCACTGACTTTGTGATATTGTACACAAAAAGTAAGCACGGTCTTAGTTCTGCAAGTTCTAAACTCAATGGCTGGCTTTAAGCAGTTTCAAGTTAAAGGGATTGTTCACCCCAGAATGAAAATGATATCATTAATTACTCACCCACATACTGTGCCAAACTCATAAGACCTTTGTTCATCTTCAGAACACAAATTAGATATTTTTGATGGAATCCGAGAGCTTTCTAACCCTGCACAGATAGCAACGCAACTGGCATGTTCAAGGCCCAGAAAGGTAGTAAAGACATTGTTCAAGTAGTCCATGTAACAATGTCTTAGTAAGGACATCGTTACAATTGTCCATGTGAAATCAGTGGTTGAACTGTAATTTTATTAAGTTAGGAGAATACTTTCTGTGTGCAAAGAAAACAAAAATAATGACTTTATTCAACATTTTTTTCTCTTCAGTGTCAGTCTTCGCTGCGCATTCACAAGACCACCATGACCATAAAATTAAGACTGCACCACTGATAATTTTAACAATGTCCTTACTAGAGCTGCCCCCCAATAGTCGACTAACAGTTAGTCAATGAGAAGAGGCTTGGTCAACCAAAATTTTATTAGTTGCCACAGGAAGTGGCGAAGTCAGGCAATCCAGATCGTTAACGGCTGGTCTATGTGGTAATATAGTACATCCGGCAGGACATCCATATGCTGACCTATCACTCACTGACCTCAAATATGGATTTCATCTGAAAGAATACAAATATAAATAAGCTCAAAATGTGTGCTACTGAAGTGTCTGTGCGGAGTGTGGAAGCCGAATAGTAGCGCGCTCACTGCATGACAAATGGAGGCGCCGGTGCGGTCACTTGCTCTTAAAATACTCTGTCATTTTTGGTCATACAGATAAGAGTAATACATCTTGGGAATCTGTCAAGACTCGACGTTAATAACAACAAGATGTTGCGCTTTTGTTAAATAATTAAAGCAAACAGGATGCGCTTTCTGTTGTCTCTGTCTCTGTGAACTTGAGTACGAAACTTCGAAACTCTGTTTATACTTGCCCTACAGACGTGAAAAATATATCTAGAGTGAAATGTCTACTTTTAAATGAACCAATTCAAATAGAAAACAAATATTCTCAGATTACAGATATACCGGAGCATCACTACTGCGAAAATGACGAGTCAGTGTTGCCGACTTCAACTACTAAGCCAAAAACAAAGAGAGCGCTAGTTTATCAATAAATTATTTAACGTTAACGTACAAAAACATTAATGCAGCCTCCTTACTGTTTTTTCCTGACACATTCATAATTGTTATATCTGTGGTATGCTTTATGTGTGCTTGAGCACTTATTAGGCTATGCAGGCAATTAAAGGCTCATTATTATAATTTATATGGTTTATTAATAAACGTGTGACTAATAGTCGACCATTGTTTAAAATGAACGATTACTAGTCAACCAGAAATTTTTTACTTACTAGTGAACACGTCAGATACATTGCTGTCTATGCAGGGTCAGAAAGCTCTGGGATTTCATCAAAAATATCTTAATTTGTGTTCTGAAGATGAATGAAGGACAAGTTCGAAACAATATGAAGATGCGTAATTAATGACAGAATTGTCATTTTTTAATTAACCCTTTAAGATTTACAGGTTTTTACCAGCGTGCCTGGAAAAACTGAATATGTTAAAGTTAAAGTAGGCATCAGATCTTTGAAAGAAACTCCAGTCCAGACAGATATGTGATTAATCTGCAAATTATTTAATTAATTAATCGACACATCATGTATTTAATTAACCTATCTATCTATATCTATCCTTTATTTAGATTATCACAGTTATCGTGAATTTTCACAAAACAAATAACACATAAACATATAAAATATTAAAAACTCTAGTAAGGGTGTGACACATCACGTGACACAATCCTGGCACATTAATTCCTCCTGAAGAAAACAAAATTAATTTCCAGATATGGACCAGGAGAGAGAACATCACCAGGGACATAAACTACATTTCATTAACAGCCTGTTTGCCCTTTGATTTATAAATATGTTGATTCCTGTATTTATCAGTTGCGAAAAGTCTGTTGGCTCTGACAGCTAGGAAAGGCCAAATAATCTTTACCATAACTCACACGCTGTGGGAGAGTGACAAAAACAAAGGAGGAAGAGAGAGAGAAAACACCAACAAGGAAGAACTAATTACTGTAAGTAATGGTATCTGAGGTGTTGACAGGGCATATCTCTATAAACATTTGCACAAACAAGCCCCATGATGCTTTTCTGTCAGCAGGACAGCGCACAGCCACTTTCCCTATCTATCTCTCACTTTGTTTCTCATTGTTTGTTTCTCTTGCCTTTTGCTGTGTCAGTTTTTCATTTTGCTCTCTCCGAGTGCCCTGCAAACTTTAATATAACACTTATAAAAAGTGAACTTGATTTTTATACAATCGACATGCGCACACAGTCCTCAGATGAACTGCCATACTTGACAGATCTTTTTGAGTTAAAAGCAAATTGAGTAATGTAGTGCATAATGTTTAATATCTTACAAGCAGCATTAAATATAAACAAAGACATTTCAAGAACTTCTTGTTTGTTTGTTCCACTAAGTGGAGTAAGGTCAGGACAGTTTGTAATGAAGACTAGTATATATCATCAGAAGCAATGTAAAGAAAAAATCATGGTGGATAAATAAATGCAAACAGTGTGCAGAATAATGGGCCTTGAGATGCATATATAAACATAAGAGATGCATATAGAGGCATAAAGAGCAAATAAATGCTTTTTAAAATGTGAGAGGGGTCAAGGTCTACTTGCTAACCAGTTATGCTTTCCAAGACTTTCTGAACACTTCAAATGTACGTTTGCAGTGTATAGGTTAAAACATCTGCACATCTGCAGTTACCCTCAAGGTGTTGACAAGCATCTACAGTGACTTTATGATTCATAAAGTATTGCATGTAGCTAGAATGACATGAAATATTTCCTCTATGACAATTCTTCCCTTCTCTTATTTTGGATTCACTATTAATCCATATTGGAACATACTGGATTCCATTTTTTTCTTTTCAGTGAAGGGTAGTAGGGCTGCAGAATTATGAAATAATAATGTATAATATAGTAATGAATATGTAATACAGTGCATATGTTTAACAAATTGCTCCTTTCTAGAGTTACAGCAATTACATGATACATTTCAATACGTTTTACTGTTTTTTCATTAAATGTTATATCTTTTAGTAAAGAAAACAAGATGATCGGTTTATGTGTGTGTGGGTTTAAACCATATTTGTTTAAACTTCTGATACAGGGTTTTTTCAGCGCACACATCCAAAGCACGCGCAAAGAAAGCGGCTCTCACACGGCATGTGAGTACTAAACTAAGTTCTCTTTCGTGTCTTATTGTGCTTAAACTGTCAAATACACACCATTTTATGTTAAAAACACTCAGGAGCTATGGAACAGTCGGTTATATCTGTGGAGGTAAACAACTAGGAAAAGAAATCACGTTTATATTAGATCTGTGGCAGCAGCGTATTATACAGGAAATAAATCAATAAATAAACTGCTCTCTTGTTTCCTCTGTGGCTGAGACTCCAAATAGTGTTCTGTGCTCGTCTGTGCAGCCAGCGACAGAATAGTTAGCATGCTTTGCTTGAACTTTTGCCATGGCATTATAACTGGTACACTGCTGTCCTTTCCGAAAACAAAATGACAGCGTCGTAGGTGGAAAAGTGCAGATTAAAGGGCGGTAATGTTATAATAAGATCCTCTTTCTACGCCACGGGGAAAGCGAAATCTGACATGCTTGTTTTTTCACATGCTTGCAGAAAAATGCTTACCTAAACAAAGTTACTGGGTTGTCCTTTCTCATGGTTTCTGCACTGGTAGATGCACTACCAACTGGTTATACGATTATAGCGCTTAAACACGGAAAAAGTCAGATTTTCATGATATATCACCTTTAAAATTATCAAATGGATGCTGCTTTACTGGGACAATAAAGCCCTCTCTACACCTACCCCTAACCCTACCCGATAAACACTTATAACAAACACCTATAATTAAATACCTGTAGGCCACTTTAATTGTACTTTTACAATATTCCCTTCATTTTTATTTTAAAAACATGCCTTTCTGATCTGATATGGGATGGGAAAAGGGAAAAGACAGAGTTTAGCAACAGGCGGATTTGAACTTGGGTCAGTCGTGTGAAAAGTTACTGCCACGCCCTTAATTATGCTGAACTTCTAAACTTTAAGGCTTAATATAATTTAAATGGATAAGGTATAAAAAATTCACCACCCTCACAGTTGCCATGAAGGGCAAAATTTGCTATATAGACCAGTGGTTTTCAAACTTTTTTAGAGCGTTTTTTTCCTTTTTAAATTGACTCGACCCACCTATTTATATATTTGTATATATACACTACCGTTCAAAAGTTTGGGGTCAGTAAGACTTGTAATAGTCTTTAAAGAAGTCTCTTATGCTCATCAAGGCTGCATTTATTTGATTAAAAATATAGAAAAAAAAACAGTAATATTGCAAAATGTTTTTACAATATAAAATAATGTTTTTTTTATTTTAACATACTTTAAAATAGAATTTATTCCTGTGATGAAAAGCTGAATTTTTATCAGCTGTTACTCCAGTCTTAAGTGTCACATGATCCTTCAGAAATCATTCTAATATGCGGATTTATTATTAGAATGATCAATGTTGGATAATATCAACAGTTGTGCTGCCAAATATTTTTTGGAACCTGTGATTTTTTTTTTTTCAGGATTCTTTCATGAATAACAAGTTTAAAAAGTACAGTGTTTATTCAAAATATAAATATTTTATAACAATGTAAATTATTTATTATTAACTTTTAATAAACTTTTAATTATTAACTTAATACATCCTTGGTGAATAAAAGTATTAATTTCTTAAAAAAAAAAAAAAAAAGAAACAATAAAAATGTACTGACCCCAAACATTTGAACGGTAGTGTATATATATATATGATGAGTTCAGATGCAAAACCAGCTAAAAGCCATCTCGGTCAAAAATGAGATAATGATACTGAGCGAATGCTCTCAACACATATTATGCGTCCATCAAATACTTTTTCTTCAAACTCGCTGAAATACCAGCCTTAGCCCAATCAGAAGTACCGGTACTTAAATAGAAACCTATACATCTGAGCCTAATAAAAATGCATTTTTTAAAGAAATATGTCAGATGGATTTAGCTGGTTTTGCATCTGAACTCTTCATATATAGTTTATCGTTTATCATTTTCAGTTTATCGTAATCTCAGAAAATTCTACTATAATCAGTGACTCTCTCTACACGGCACAATTAATCTCTCATTTACATTGCGACTACCAAAGACTATAGAATACCCAAGACTTGTCACTCATATAGTTTTGAATGGGGAATGATGCAACGCTAATTATGGCAGCGAAGCTCCGCCTTCTTAATGAAAGAGCCAATCGTTGACTAGTAAAGTCAGTGCGTCACTGCAGCTGCCCTTAGAAGTCCCGGTTGCTATAGTATAGAAACAGTCAACGTTCTGAGACGTGCGCTTAGTACTGCATATGCACACTGGCTGATCTCGCCTGAAAAATAAGCTTTTTTTGAATGCTATTGGAACAAAATTAACTATTTTTATGACACAATTTGTTGTCAGATTTCATTGGTGATTTCAAATATGAAATTTAATCGTAAGCTTGGTGAACAGGAGAATTTGAAGTTTCCCCATTCAAATAGACAGGAGCTGCACTTGCCTGCCCGAGAGCTGTTTCAAAGATGGCTGCCGAGTGAAATGCCTTGCCTTAAAGGGACTTTGGTGTCTACACTTTGTTATAATGAGAGGATTCGCAAGCTTCCAGAATGCAGGACTGAACTTGGCAAGTGGATTCTGACTCACAAAACACCTCTGATTGGTCAATGCGATCCAGAAATCAACAGATATGTTTTTGACTACAATGTGTAACACTTCAAAAACAGGGTGCAAACACAAATACACGTTGGATTCTGCGGTGAGGTGGCTGCTGCTTACTTTCATTTTGTTGTTTATGTTTATTTAGTTATTAAAGTTTGCTGGTTCCCGCTTCTTTCCTCCCTGAATCTTGAACTTTGTTACATATACAATTTTCTCAAATCATCCTGGTGACCCATTTTTTAAGTCTCGTAGGTCACGACTCAGGGTTTGGAAACCACTGATACAGACCAAATCCATTTTTCTGCTGTAAAGTTGGGCATTTTAACATGGGGGTTTATGGGACTGACTCCCTTTTGGAGCCTGTCTCTAGAGACTAGTTGATGATTTGCAGGATAAGTCACTTCTATTTTAGATTCAAGAGAGACACTGGAAGGTTACAATACTACTACCCACTATAGAAATAAACAGACATTTTTGATGCAAACAGAACTTTAATGAAATGCCACCACTAATACTTCATGATGGATTATATTAATCACAATCTTGATTCTTTATTTCACTAAAAGCGTCGCCCCAAATCTTAGTCCCAATTGTTACATGTCCTTCTGTTTCAGTTCTCTTTAAGGACGTATTATTTGTCCTCTAAATGCTTTTATCACTTCATCCCCTTCAGTGCTAAATTACTGAAATTCTATTTTGGCATGCAGTTAGCCGACATGTCCTCATGCATTGTGTCACCTAATACCGGTGAGTGCCGCTTTGGCCCAAAACGGACCCTCAAATCCAATTCCACTTTAAACACTCTCCCGTTTTCTGCCAAGAGACGGAATTCTGGAATTTTCTGAGATGTGGCATGGCTAATGATACCGCCTGCTGACAGCTATCACGACCCCTACTGAGAGACACTATGAGAGAGAGAGGGACGGGGGGCCATCCAGAGGGAGCAAGAGAGAGACAGACACTAGGGAAAGAAGTCGGAACGGAAGTCATTTAGGTCATCTTATGAGAGGATTAAAGATGGCACCCTCCCCAAATGAAAGTGTCTGTATGAATTACTGTCAGTCAACCGTGGGATAAAAAAAACAGTTGGTGCGTTGTTTACAAACCCTTTCCCGTTCTGGAACCACTATCAGGGAATGTGTGAGTGTGTGTGTGTGCGTAAACTTGCATGTTTATATGTGTAGGGAAGGCCAATTATAGTCGGTCCAAACATTTTTTCATGCATGATTTCTCCCATGTCACAGCTGGAGGAGAGAAGACACAAATGAGAGTGAACAGGTCGAGGAAAGAGAAGACAGCTCAAGCTGGGGAGGATGTGAAGAGGTAAATGAAGGGCGGGGAATAGGAACACATACAGGTGACCCATCAGACTTCATGAGGTCATTGGTGTGTACCACACACTCCATTACGCTCTGGAGATGAGTAAAGTCGCATGTTATAAAACACAGACAGATTGCTGAGATCTCCAATCTCAATCTCTTTTGTTCTTGTCTCTACGAGCGTGACAATCACAGTTCTAGCGTGAAGCTGCCGTACGTTTCATTTACTTCTGGATTTACTTATATAAAATGATGGTTGGAGCATAAAGATAGAAGTTTATGGATCTCGGGCTGCATACTGGTCTTTACCATTATTCTAGAAAGGCTAAGGTGTCACACAAATATGATAATGTTTAGACCACATGCCACATGACAAATACAGGAAATTAAGCAATTAACCAGTCAAGTGTGTATATATATATATATAGGCTATACAAGGCCTAAAATCAAGACATGCCAAGTGCCATATGTGAGTAAAAATCAGCGTTGGAGAAAATACCTTTTAAATGAATTCTAACAATGTGTGAGAACACAATATGGTTTACATTGATTATCATATCACAAAGACTGGGGTTGTAGTTATATAAATATGTAATCTCATGCACTGACTGAAACATTGTGATCTTTTCACGGTCCACAGTAAATGCTGCTCCACACAAAATCCATCTTTGCAAGTGCATTTAAAAGCCAATAAGAAAAAAACGCCCAGAAATACTAGTATTGTATTTGTTGATATAACAACAACAACAACAATTTTATTATTATTATTATTTTTAGAAAAATATAATAAATCCGTAATAATCTTAACTGTAAAGATTGTCATAATAACAATAATAATAATAATAATAATAATAATAATTATAATAATAATAATAATTATTATTATTATTATATAGATGTAAATTATTATGAAACACTTTACAGTTAAAATTATTACTGATTTATTTTAATAATAATAATATTAATAATAAGAAGAATAAGAATGAAATTATTATTATTATTAGTAGTAGTAGTAGTAGTATATAGATTCAAATTATTATGAAATAATTTCCAGTTAACCAGTATTATAGTCATATTATTACTGATTTATTATATATTTAATAATAATAATAATAAAATATTACTATTATCAATAATATTATTCATATTTAGATATCTATATAATAATGATGATGATGATGATGTATATTATTATATAGATAAAAAAATATTATGAATAAACTTTTAAAAACACATTTAAATGGTGTTAGAGTGACACTGCTATTATATTTTGATTTCCTATATTTTAATAATAATAATAATAATAATAATAATAATAATAATATTTAAAAATATTAACTTTAAAATATAAACTTTACATTTAAATAATATTATATTATTTAATATTATTTAAGTGTATTATTTAATAGTATAATAGAGTGACATTGATTGATTATATTTTAATAATAAAAATAACATTAATAATAATAACTATTATTATTATTATTATTATTTAGATTAAAATTATGAAAAAAATGTTGCATTTAAATATTATTGTAGTGATATTAATTATTTAATTATTATATTTATTATATTTCATATTATTATTATTATTATTATTAAACAATGTTAATGAATTTATATATATATATATATATATATATTAACATTGTGTATATTTAATTGTATATTTAATAATTTAATTATATTTAATGGAAATTCTGTTACCTTAAACCATGCACTTCATTAAAGGTGCACTATTTAAGCTTTTTGTTGTTGTTGTTGTTTTAAATGTACAAAATATATGTACTGAGCAAATACATCATGAACCCATCATTCAAACTGTGTTTTTGTCTGAACAGCTATGGTATGCACAAAATAACTGCTTATATTCTGATTATTTCAGACCTGTCGGGCCTGTCCTGTCATCCATTATCATATCATCTCGGTCATATCCATAACCAGAGAGAAGTAGCTCGAGCTACAATGTTCTTCTGTAAGATGCATGCCGTTTTGATTATTAACCGCTAGAGTGGCAAAAGTTACACAGTGTACCTTTAAACCAGATGCGTTATGTTTTGGGTAGCTAGCAATAAACTTTTCAAAAGTTGTACAAACTTTATCTAACAAGCTTACCAGGAGCAAAACACTGCTCATCCATCCCAGTAGTTGACCTAAAAGTGAAAACGAACTATACTACAGAATGATTTAATGTCTAATGCCTGCTAATGTGCACTTGTGTTGTGTCTAATGTGTACTCTGTGTTGCATTATGGATTGCGTTCTAACACACTTCAAAAAGGTGTTTACATTCACATACTTCCATGGGATATGGTTCGGGTCTTAAAATAAAGATTACAGTACCAAAACAGGAGGGTTTAAAGTCTGATGCAATAAAAGAAACTTTTTCAAGTTTCACACAGAATATTTTTCTCTATACTTTAGAAAACCACATACATCAGTGGTACTTCAGAGAATCCACAAAGGCCTTGCTTTTCTTCTCTTAACGAATGATACCTACAGCCGGAGTGCTGATTAGAAGCCATAATGTGACATCAAAAGCATTTTTATGTATACAAACAAGCATATGGCTAACACAAGAATCCTATACAACCGAGAGAAAACTTCAGAGAGGAGAGCAACAACAGACGGATAAGCCCAAATGGAGTTGGCACAAATAAAAACACTCTAAAAAGTAAATTTCCCCCTTTTTTTTTTTAGAGCCACGCTTTAAAAAAAAGCACCTCTAAGCATGGCAGAGAGAAGTGCCAAGGGACTCCATACTCCAGAATAATAGAAAATAAAACCTCGCCACCATCACGTAGAAACAACCCAGGGGCCAAACAAACCGCTGGCAGTAATTTGGCTGTTGGATTATTAACCTCCTAGGATCTACCCCCTCTCTTCTGCTCCATGGGGCTTCTGATAGATTTGTCCGCTGATAGATGAGTCTGGTTCAGCGGCAGGGCTAGTTTAGGAGCGTTTTTCTCGTTACTTTGTCCCTATCACACACCCTAGTGGCTTTATTAAGATGCATGGGCTTAAAGGCTGGTCTCAAATGGACACCATATTGGAGCTTTGCACAAACAAATGAAACATTAGCGTACATATGCCTGCTTCAGATCCCCTGTCTCCTCGGCTTGTCGGCACCATATGTATCTATATCCACCGCCTCATTGGCTGGCTGAAGTGAGAGGGAGTGTTCAGGTGGAGAGAATGAGGGTTTTAATAGGCTGCACAGCTGCCATGTAACACAAGCACAACAACAAAATAGGTACTTAATTTCATGCATGGTGATGATGTGATGGGGTTTAGTCGTAATGAAAACTGATCAAGTTCAGGGCTATGCTGGGGTAAACATGAGGACATTTGCACAGAACTGTTTTTATATGCTCGTTCAATAGTTGAATTAGCTTCTTATGTTGAACATTTTCATTTAGACTTTCTCTAATCTAATTTCATCTACCTACACTGCGATTTAAAAGTTTGAGATCAATATTTTACAACAAAAACTGATACTTTTATTCAGCAAGGTTGCATTAAATTGATCAAAAGTGACTGTAAAGACTTTCATATTGTTCAAATAAATGCTGATCTTTTGATATACAGTGCCTTGCAAAAGTATTCATACCCCTTTTTTTTCACATTTCGTTGTTGCTGCCTTATATTAAATTACTTTAAAATGTTTTTTTTTCCCCACATCAATCTACACAGACCATAATGGCAAAGCAAAATCAGGTTTTTAACATTGCAAATTTATTAAAAAAAAATAAATAAATAAATAAATGATTTCATTGCATAAGCATTCAAACCCTTATCTGGGACAATTAAAATTTAGCTCAGGAGCATCCGTATTGCTTGTTGATGTTACTAAACTTTGAGTGAAGTTAACCTGTGGCAAATTCAATTGAATGGGTATGATTTGGAAAGACACGCATGTCTTAATAAAAGGTCTAACAGCTGAAAATGCATATCAGAGCAAAAAACAAGCCCTGAGGTCAATAAAACTGCCTGTGGAGCTGAGAAACAGGACTGTATTAAGCCACACATCTGGAGAAGAGTTCAGATAAAATCTGCTGCATTGAAGGTTCACAGAAGCATGTAGTCTCCGTCATCCTTAAATGGAAGAAGTTTGAAACAACTAGGACTCTTCCTAGAGCCTAGAGAAACTGAGCAATTGATGGAGAAGGGGCTTGGTTATACCGGTGACCAAGAAGTTGATTGTCACTCTAGTTGAGCTCTGTGATCCTATGTGGAGACAGAAGAAACCTACAGATGGACAAACATCACTGCAACACTCCTCTGATCTGGGCTTCATGGCAGTGTGGCAAGACCTCTTGTGGCAATGATCCTCTCCTCAGTGAAGACACATGAAAACACACTTGGAATTTGCAAAAAAGCACCTAAAGGACACTCAGACTGTGAGAAACAAGATTCTCTGGTCAGATGAACCTCAATTCCAAGAATCATGTATGGAGGAACCCAGGCTCTGCTCATCACCTGTAGAGTACCATCCCAAAAGTAAAGTGTGGTGGTAGCAGCCTCATGCTGTTGGGATGTTTTTCAGTAGCAGGGACTCATCAGAGTAGAAGAAAAGCTCAATGCACTAGATATTGAGATAGCCTTAACGAAAACCCAGTCCAGAGCATTCAGAACCTCAGATTGGTCAGAAGGTTCACCTTCCAACAGGACAGTGACCCTAAGCACACAGCAAAAGTGGCTTATAGACAACTCTGTGAATGTCCTTGAGTGGCCCAGTCACAGCCTAGGCTTGAAGCTAATGAAATATTTCTGGAGAAACCTGAAAATGTGCATCTGGCCCCATCCAAACTGACAGAGCTTGAGAGATGAAGAGGTGAGGAGAAGAATGGCAGATAATTGCCAAATGCTGATGCGCAAATCTTGTCGCATCATACCAAAAAGTTTTGAGGCTGTAAATGTGCTTCAGCTAAGTACTGAGTTAAGGGTATGAATACTTATGCAATGTACTTATTTTAGTTTAATAAATTGTGACAGTTCTGTTTTTGATTTGTCATTATGGTTTATGGAGTGTAGATTGAAAAAAAGTTTGGAAAAAAAAAAAAAAAGTAATTTACAGCAGTTTAACATAAGGCAGCAACATAATAAAACATGCAAAAATGAAGGGGGTTGAATACTTTTGCAAGGCCCTGTATATATAATAATACTGCATGTAATATTGAAAGTCAGTGGTTAAAATGGCTACCATAGTCCAAAATCAACATACTGGAGAGAGCTGTTTCTCCCTGGCCTTCGACCTCAGACTCAATGTTTACTTGGTTTGCTAGATTGAGGAGACATACCAGGAACAAGCTCAAGTGACAATGGAAAGGAACAAGCCTTACACTGTATGCTAATGAGTTAATTTTTCCACATTTTAATATGCCTCTGGTCATAGAGCTTTTCAGATGGATGCAGATACTTTTTAATTCTGGCAGTATTTGCAATGTCTGACAAAGTTTGTTTGCTGGCTCACATGGCTACAATATGCTGTATTTCCCGCCAACTGGCAACCCGGGGTGTCAAAATACTATTGGGTAAATTGCCAGTGGGCAGAATCACACAGACCAAAACAAAAACAGACATTCTGACACGGATCTATCTATCTATCTATCTATCTATCTATCGATCTATCTATCTATCTATCTATCTATCTGTCTGTCTGTCTGTCTGTCTGTCTACCTACCTACCTACCTACCTATATGTACCCTTTGGACTGTTTGTGTTTGCCCATATTTGGTCTTCCTGTTCCTATCCTTGTTAGTTACGTCATTGTCTAATCATGATCACCTGTCCTGTTTTGATTGGTTTGTTCTGTGTATTTAAGTTTGGTTGTTCCCCCGTGTCTTGGTCGGTGATTGTATTGTCTTCCTTGCTGATCGTTTTGTTTATGTTTGTTTGGATTTCCCCGTCGTTCCTGTCTGTTCCTGGCTCCTATGTGAATTTAGTTAATAAAGTATGTGCATTGGATTTTCTCATATTCTCCTCGTTCCTCGCACACCACGACAGCAAATTGACAGAAATTACCGACCATAACATGAACGCTGAGGAGGCTATGACACGTTTGCGGCAAGGCGGCCGGAGCTTGGAGCGGTATGTGGAGGATTTCCTCGAGGTGGCTAACCAACTAAGCTGGCACGACGCGACTTTAGGTTTTTGTTTTCAGATGGGGTTGGACGAAGACACAATCCGTTGCGATCTTCCCGTTTGTAATTTTCCCCTGATCGAACTGATAAATGTGGTTCTCTATTTAAACGGATCTGATTTTGAAGTCGAGGAGTGCCACATGTCTAATCATCCAACCCCCTCTAAAGCACGCCGCGTTGTGTCAGGCAACGACACCTCGGGAAATCCCGCATGCCGCGCCAATGGTTCGGCTCGTCAGCCCCGCCGCAAACCAACCCCCTTGGTTCAAACCACCATTCACCTCCTCAGCCCGGAACCGCCGACCGCGGCCAGCACTCGGACCCCGCCCACGGCTCGCAAGAAGGCGGCAAAGAGAAGGCGCCGAAAGGACTTAGTTTCGGCAGCGGTTCCTGAATCAAGTCAAGTTGCAGCCGCGTATACGGAGTTAGGTAAAGTTGCCGCTGAGTCCAGTCACGTTGCAGCTGTGTTTACTGAGTCGAGTCAAGTTGTGGCTACGTGTCCTGAGCAAAGTCAAGTTACACCTGGGTCTTCTAAGTCAAGTCAAGTGACGGCTGCATCTCCCGTGTCAAGTCAAGTTGCAGCTGTGTTTCCTGAGGCAAGTCAAGTTTTCGAGTCCAATGCAGCTCGTTTCCTGTGGTCAAGTTCCCGAAGTCCAGTCAAGGCAGCTGCGTTTCCTGAGTCAAGTCAAGTTGCAGCTGCGTTTCCCGAATCAAGTCGAGTTGAAGCTGTTGTTCCTGTGTCAAGTCAAGTTAGAGCTGGTCTTCCTAAGGCAAGTCAAATTAAAGCTGTGTTTCCTGTGTCAAGTCAGAGCTATTGTTCCTGTGTCAAGTTGAATTACAGCTGTCGCTCCTGTCTCAAGTCAAGTTACAGCTGTCTTTCCTGAGTCAAGCACTGTCCAGATGGCCGCCACGCCACAGCCTGCTAACGCCTCGTCAGCCAAGCCAGCGCCCACTAGCGTCACGTCAGCCAAGCCAGCGCCTGCTAACGCTACGTCAGCCAAGCCAGTGCTCGCTAACGCCACATCAGCCAAGCCAGCGCCCGCTAACGCCGTGTCAGCCAAGCCACAGCCTGGTCAAGCCACAGCGTGTTCACGTCATGTCTTCTGCTCCTGAGTCTGCACCCATCATGGCCGCCCTTCCAGATGCGGTTCCTGAATCAAGTCACATTACAGCTGCTGACCTTGCTAAGTCAAGTCAAGACACTACAACACCTCCGGAATCATATCAAATCGCAGCTGCTCCAGGAAAGTCAAGTCAACTCGCAACTGTTCCAGTTAAGTCGAGTCAAGTCACAGTCGATCTTCACGAATCAAGTCAAGTCACCGCAGGACTTCATGTATCAGGTCAAGTCACTACAGATATTCACAAGCCAGGTCAATTCACAGTTGTTCTCCACGAACCAGGTCAAGCCTCAGCTGATCTTCATGAGCCAAGTCAAGTTATTGCTCTTGTTCCCAAGTCAAGTCACGTCCCGTCAGACCGCCCAGGGTCAAGTCACGACTCGTCAGACCGCCCAGAGCCAAGTCACGTCTCATTTGACGGCTCAGAGCCTCGCCATGCCTCGTCTGAGGGCCCAGAGCCTCGCCATGCCTCGCCTGACAGCCCAGAGTCCCGCCATGTCTCGTCTGACCGCCTAGAGCCTTGCCATGTTTCATCCGCCACAATCATGATGGCCAGTAAAGAGACCCTGCCACCCGCTGCTGCTCTTCCCTTAATGGTGGTTGCCATTTGGTGTGTGTGGGCTGCACACTGTGCTCCTGAGGTCCCGTCTGTTCACAAGTCAGCTCCTGAGGTCACGTCTGTTCACAAGTCAGCTCCGTGGTCACCGCCGTTCACAAGTCTCTCTGAATCGCGTCCTGTTCACAAACCTGCTCCAGAGCTCACGCCTGTTCACAAGTCAGCTCCTGAGGTCACGCCTGTTCACAAGTCAGTTCGGTCACTCTGTTCAGTCGCCTCTGAGGCTCCCGTCTGATCACAAGTCTACGCCAGAGGTCTTGTCTGCTCACAAGGCTGCCACAGAGGTCTCGTCTGCTCACAAGTCTGCTCCTAAGCTCTCGTCTGATCTGATCACAAGCCAGCTCCAGAGGTCCCGTCCGATCTCAAGTTTGCTCCAGAGGTCCCGTCAGGTCTCAAGTCCGCTCCAGAAGCCTCTCCCGCCAGAGAAGCCGCGCCCATGCCCCCAGAGGTGTCAGCTCCGGCTGTAGAGCCTCCTATGGGGGCGGCGTTAACCTATGAACTCTCTGCTTCTCCCTCTATTCTGTTTACCTTCTCTATCCCTGCTTTCCCCAGGTCCCAGTCCTTGACGCGGTTGCCCGTCCTGCCCTGTAAGGCTCCAGCGTTTAGGTTTTTGTTTTCAGATGGGGTTGGACGAAGACACAATCCGTTGCGATCTTCTCGTTTGTAATTTTCCCCTGATCGAACTGATAATTGTGGTTCTCTATTTAAACGGAACTGATTTTGAAGTCGAGGAGTGCCACGTCGTATCATCCAACCCCCTCTAAAGCACGCCGCGTTGTGTCAGGCAACGACACCTCGGGAAATCCCGCATGCCGCGCCAATGGTTCGGCTCGTCAGCCCCGCCGCAAACCAACCCCCCTGGTTCAAACCACCATTCACCTCCTCAGCCCGGAACCGCCGACCGCGGCCAGCACTCGGACGCCGCCCACAGCTCGCAAGAAGGCTGCAAAGAGGAGGCGCCGAAAGGACTTAGTTACGGCAGCGGTTCCTGAATCAAGTCAAGTTGCAGCCGCGTATACGGAGTTAGGTAAAGTTGCCGCTGAGTCCAGTCACAAGGAGGAGGACACAAGGAGGAGGCTCCAGCGTGCCCTCCAGAGCCTGTGCCTCCTCTGGCGCCTCCAGAGCACCCTCCAGAGCCTGTGATTCCTCCGGTGCCTCCAGAGCTCCCTCCAGAGCCTGTGCCTCCTCCGGCTCCTCCTGAGCGCCCTCCAGAGCCTGTGATTCCTCCGGCGCCTCCAGAGCGCCCTCCAGAGCCTGTGCCTTCTCCGGCTCCTCCAGAGCCTGTGCCTCCTCCAGTGCCTCCAGCGCGCCCTCCAGAGTCGGCACCTCCTCCAGCGCGCCCTTCCGCGCGCCCTCCAGAGTCGGCGCCTCCTCCATCGCGTCCTCCTGAGTCGGCGCCTCCTCCATTGCGTCCTCCTGAGTCGGCGCCTCCTCCATCGCGTCCTCCTGAGTCGGCGCCTCCTCCAGCGCGCCCACCGCGGCCCTCCAGCTCCCACGCGCCCTCCTGAGTGGGCTTTCCACAGCCCTCCTGAGTCGGGCTCTCCTCCATCAAGGCTCCTCCTGAGTCGGCGCCTCCTCCAGCGCGTCCTCCTGAGTCGGCGCCGCCCAAGCGCCCTCTCGTACTCTCCTGGGCTGACTATGCCCTAAGTTCCCCCAAAATAATTGTGAGGGGGGGCTACCCCCCAGACCCGCCATGCCCACCTGGACTGTTTACTCGGCCGTGGCTTCCTGAACCCCCTGACCCACCATGGCCACCTGGACTGTGTGCTTGGCCGTGGCTCCCTGAGCTCCCTGACCCGCCATGGCTCCTTGAGCTCCCGGGTCCGCCCTGGAGGCGTAACCCATATCCCTTCAGTGTCTGCCCTGCACAAGCCTCCAGGACACCCACCCTCCCACCCCTGTTACGGCGCGGGTCGCGCCTTAGCGGAAGGGGGGGTAATGTCAGACCTATATGTACCCTTTGGACTGTTTGTGTTGTTGTCCCGGTGTTTGCCCATATTTGGTCTTCCTGTTCCTATCCTTGTTAGTTACGTCATTGTCTAATCATGATCACCTGTCCTGTTCTGATTGGTTTGTTCTGTGTATTTAAGTTTGGTTGTTCCCCTGTGTCTTGGTCGGTGATTGTATTGTCTTCCTTGCTGATCGTTTCGTTTATGTTTGTTTGGATTTCCCCGTCGTTCCTGTCTGTTCCTGGCTCCTATGTGAATTTAGTTAATAAAGTGTGTGCATTGGACTTTCTCGTATTCTCCTCGTTCCTCGCACACCACGACAGCGTGACACCTACCTACCTATCTATGTATCTATCTATCTTTTATTTTTTGTACTGTTGAAGACAAAGTGTTTTTGTATAAATATGAACACTGAAGGACAACAGAGCCTTAATGCAGCAGTTTAGTATTCATGTAGTATTCATCCATAACTTTTTCCTTTAACAAAAAAAAAAGTACAAGTAAAAGTCATTTTCAAGTAATTGCATACCGTCATTAATTGGTTGAGGTTAATGCTTTTTGTTAGCTGAGAAAAAAATACATTATATGGCCCACCGCTTACCTCATTATATACACTTAATAATTCATCTCTGACATTTGAATGTACCAGTGGTGTAAAGTATTTGAATCATTGTAATAGTTACTTTAATTAATTATCTTTCAGACTCAGTTTCAAAGATATTAATAACTTTTACTCTCTACTTGACTACATTTTACTTTTTACTCCAAAACATTTCTAAGGAGTAATCCAATTAATCATTTTGCATGGTTATGCTTTTCTGCAGCAGTTTATTTCTTCTACAAAAGAAGTTATACCTCCATCTACAGTGTATATCTTGTTTTTTGCCATTGTTCACCCAAACTTGTCAACAAGGTTTAAGATGAGGACATTACGGTTGCGACGATAAACTGATGCATTGCGATTCATGGATCAATTCTGAGATCTCCCGAATGCTTCACAATTCTCTCTAGAATCTATTTTGAGCTTCGCTCTAACACAGCTCAGTGTGAACACCCTTGTTTCAACCTTTCTTGCTTCAGCCTTTTTATACTTTATGAATGATTGTTTTTGGTTCAAGTGTGTGTAAACAATTAGAATCAAGCAGAGTACGGCTCATTCTAAAGCATGCGCTGCCATCTGCTATTAAAAACTAAGCTCTAATCGATTAGAGAGAGAATCACGATGCAGTCTCAGAATTTATGCAAAAAAATTTCTCGATTCGCTATACGATTTATCATTGCAACCCTAGAGGACATGGCTGCAGCCGAAACCAGAATGTCTACACTGTAAAAAAAAAACAATTTTTTGAGTCAACTTAAAATAATTTGTTACCTGGCTGCCTTAAAATTTTATGTTCAGTCAACTTAAAAAAAAGTTTGGGCAACTTGAAATGTTAAGTTTTACTAAGTGACAACTTAGATATTTGAATTGATTTAACTTACAGTTTTAAGGCAGCCGGGCAACAAACAGAGCCTTTAAGTTTAACAAACCAATTTTTTAGTTTAGTCAACTCGAATAACTAAGTTGTTACTTAGGACAACTTAAAATTTTAAGTTCAGTCAACTCAAATAAGTTCAGACAACTTGAAATGTTAAGGCAGCAGGGTAGCAAATTATACGTTTTTTGTTTTTTACAGTGTTAGTGCAAGTAGGCTGTGACTGTTTAATTTTACTTAGCATTATTTTATCTATCTATTATATTGAATATAACTTTTTAAAAGGATATTGATTGACTTATGCCTATTTTGAGAACTTGATCTCAACTGAGACGTCAGTGTTTGTAGACATTTACTTGATTTATTGCAATACTGAGGTGTATTGGAACTGGTGTCTTGTAACTTGTAATGAAGTAATTTTCGCTGTAAGATGTGAGCTGTACTTTTAATCAATTACGGTTTTCAGGTAATCTTTACACCTCCCGAATATACACATTTGTTCTACCAACCACTTGTAAAATCCCAGTCTTATCAGCTGAAAAGCGTCCAAAAACAGTTCAGGCTGTAATACAGCAAACTAGTTAAGGCTGTTTCAATCTTTAACCTTTTAATTTTACAATACAAAGCTGTAATGACTTCACCTAAGAAACAGTATTGAGGGTCTCTTTTCCCTCCGTCTCTCTTTCTCACGAGAGCTATCAGAGCACATACAGCAGTCACTTCTCATTTCCCTTGATCTTAATGGGCAGCAGGAAGAGAAAAGGCAATAGGACATGGACCCAGTCAGCCATTCCCCTTTAATTCTCTCACCCCAAACTTTTTAACATTGCCCTCTTAAGAGTCGGCTGCTGACAACATTGATTTGATTTCTCGTCTCAGCTGTCTAATGCACTTGATTCTCTTCTCCAAATTGACAGAGGCATCTATTTTCAGCATCTCATCCCTCTGGAGAATTACAGGGAGAGATGGGGGCAAACAGGATGGGATTGTGCTGATATGAGCATTTGTTCTAAATTACTGAGCTTGTTCATAAGACAGGCAGAGAGAAAGAGAGAGAGAGAGAGAGACAGCAAGAGCACACAAAAGCAAGAAAGGAAAAATAAATAAATAAAAAAACTAAGAAACTTAACAGATTATTTTGCTTAAAAGTTAAAATTGAGTTATTATATATTCACTCTAATGTCATGTCATTCCAAAACCAAAAGACTTTCAGTGGAACTCAAAATGAGAAATTTTAAAACATGCAAACCTTGAAAGTTTAAAAAACGATGCTAAAACCATACAATTTTTTGTGAGATGAAAAAAAAGTTTTTATTTACTGAAATACTTGACATCCACATTACCTCTACAGTGTGTTCATGAGAGATTTGTTAATCAATGGTGCTTTTCAATAAATTGGTTGATTCAATTCATATATAAAATACATGCCTGAATGAATAAGCCTGATTTCTGATTTATTCAGCAAGAATGCATTAAATTGATCTAAAGTAAAGACATTTAAATAGGAAAATAATTTGTCTATAACCATTTCACATAAATGCAGATCTTTTGAGTGTTATATTCATAGAATCCTGAAAATAAAATAAAATAAACAAAATAATAAATAAAATAAATAAATAAAATAAAATAAAATAAAACAAATACATTACTCGTTCGACAAAAAAATATTAAGCAACATGACTGTTTTTAATATTGATAATAATAAGGAATGTTTTCTATGGTTTCTGAAGAATCATGTGACATTGAAGACTCTAGTAATGATGCTAAAAATTCTGCTTTGCCATAACAGGAATTAATTACATTTTCAAAATAAAAAATAGAAAAGTTTTATTTTAAATAATAATTATATTTCACAGTATAACTTACTTTTTGTTTTTCTCAAATAATGCAACCTTGGTAACTTCTTTCAGAAACTTTACTTTACTTTTTTTTTTTTTAACAAACCCCAAACTTTTAAATGTCATTACTTAAAATGCTAATGGCTCATGACTCGATGATCCAGTTGCTACGGATTAAACTTCATAAATTGGAAAAATATTAGTGAACAACATCTGTTTGCCACAAAGCTATCGTATGCCTTCAGGAGACTTGGGATATAGTGCACAAGTCATACGGACCGCATTTATGGTGCTTATGCATCCTTTTTGAAGCTCCACTTCCCACACACTTGAACAATTCCTTTAAGAAACGATGCAAGCTACTTTATAAGCACCCTTACTGTGCATCAGCCACTTTGTCTCTTATATCACTCCTCACAGCACCATCCTGCTATCTCAGGCACGAAAGAAGAATAAGAAGACGAAAAAAAAACAAAGAGGTGACAGAACAGCGTGATATATGACTTGGACTCATGGAAGTTAATTAAATAGCCTGGGCAGTTACTAAAGTGAGACAGGAGAAGGAGAGAGAGACAAAGGAAGAGAAAGGGGGAGAAAGAAAGCTAGACAGCTCAACATGGCGGCACTAATTTGAACGAGAGGGAGGGGGGAATCGGTAAGCGTGGATAATCTAAACATGTTCAAGGTGCTTGTGGAATTACACTAACACTGCAATTACCGGACAGTGAATTAGGCTTGTAGACAGAGAAAGATGGAGACAGATGATTGTAAAACAGGGAGATGAAGAACAGAAATAAAAAATCAAGATCAGCAAGGAAAGATGTTCGAAGGAAGTAGTTCGAAGGTGTTTGGTTGAGGCAATTACTGAAGACATGGGCCACTTATATCTGATCAGATGGGACTGAAGTCTCATCTACCACCTTAACAAAAGATGTAATGTAACACATTATATGAGATGTGAACATTAGATAACTTCAGAACTCTTGATGGAAGTACAGCACATGCTCTTCCAGTAATAACACTTCTGTGATGAAGAAAACGGTTTGGAACCCTTTGGGATTTGCTAGTCATAAAATTTGATTTGATCTTCAACTAAAGTCTATAACACACAACCAGACTGAAACATGTTGCTGATTGTGGTTTTAAAGTGTTCTACTATAAATTACTCACCTTCATATTGTTCCAAACCCATAAGACCTTCGTTCGTCTTCAAAATGCAAATCAGGATATTTTTTAATGAAACCTGAAATTTCTTTTTCTCATCTAATAGTCCAAGCAGCCAAAAGTTAATGAAGACATCCTAAAAGTAATACATATGAACTGTGTGGTTTATTCTAAGTCTTCTGAAAAGATATAATTGATTCATTTGATGAACAGATTTAATTTAGGCATTTAGTCACATAAACTTTAAACAAAGCTCGTACATACAGTACAGGACATCAAATATGCTCAGGTGTAGCTCAGACGTGTTTCCTTGATGCTCATGAACAAATCTCAACATGCTTGTGTGACATGTGAGAACAAACCTCATTGGTTCTTGATCAAGGTATGTTAAAGGGGTCATCAGATGCTAAGTTCACTTTTACATGTTGTTTGAACATTAATGTGTGTTGGCAGTGTATGTACAAATCTACCCTGCAATGATAAAAATCCATGCAGTGGTTTTTAATTAATCTGTAAAAATAATATCCCCTTTTTCAAATCGAGTCATTCTCAGATGCCTGTCGTTGTGGCGTCACACCAACAGAGGCCGCTCCCGCGATAGTTGATTGACATGAGCATTTTACCTCAGATCAGCTGTCACAGTCCGCCCTCTTTGTTTCGATGCCGGAGCAGGGATGTAAGTTAGAAAGAATATCTCCGATTGAGCGATTGAGGTGTTGTGCTGCTGGATGTAATAATGAACATAGTGGTCGTCATTTACTCCTGACATCTGAGCCACTAAAGATGCAGTAGATTACGTTTGTGAAGGGAATGCGCCTCCCGATCTACATATATCTGTTTATGTTCGCGCAAATCATTCATGATCCAGCTTCACTTATAGCGGAAGTGAGTATAAGGGTTTTTTAATGAATCTTTGCGATCACCTTTCCTAATAATGTGCTAGTTAGCAGGTTTAGCGGCTAAATGCGCTAAATGCGGCTGAAGTAAACAATCTCTCCGAGCAGCTCGTCACTCCACAGAGAGAAGAGAGGGGCGGGGCGAGCAGAGCTCATTTGCATTTAAAGCAGCCTCGACCAGAATGAGATGATTTTTGCAGAGCTTATTTTGGCTAGGTAAAATGGGTGTTGTTTTACACAACCATTGAGAATGTTTAACCAAAGTATATTATAGACTTTTCATTAAGACCCTAAAGAATCATATCAACTTGTGAAAAATAGGCATCCGATAATCCTTTAATCAATGTTTACATGTGAATAAAGGCCTAAATTAAAGACACAATATGTAAGTTTTCGCTGCATATTTAAAACAAATGAAACTAAAGGTACAATTTCATGATGGCCCGATTGAGTGTGGAACCGTGGGAGTTGTTGTCATATCTATGGATGAGCTAATGTTTTAAAGGCTTATTAAGGTCATTGTGGTATGAAGCAGGGTGGGCTGAAAGTCATGAAAGCAAAACAAGGACACCGGAGCAACTGCTAATGCTTCCGCTTCTTCCGGTCATGTGTTTGTAGGAAAAGGCAGTGCTGTTTTATCATACTAGATACATTTGAGTGTGTTGAAAATTCTGCTATAATGGTAGTGGTACACTGCCCTCCAAAAGTTTGGAAACATCCTTGGCAAAGTGTGGTTCTGGACGATATCAGCATAAATCCTTATCATTTTGTGGTGCAAATACATTAAAGTAAATTGACATTATCATTGAAGACCAGCAATAATAATTTTCATTTTGATTACATTACATAATGGCAATATATACATGTCAAAGTCAGACATGCCCACTTTGCCAGCTGTGATGCCTGGTTTAAACTTGGCCTAGGTTTTTAAAAGATTTTTGGGTCAGCACACCTTAATAGCTTCAACAATTGATTGCCAATTAAGTTTAGAATACAATGAATTTAGGCCCAGATTATGCAGAGCTGTAAAACCTGCTAATGGTAGATATTTTGATGAATCGAAAATGTATGTTTTTTCTATGTATAAACTGTTTATGTAATCAAATATGTTTTTGTAGTTTGTGTTGTCCCTTATCAGTGCAAAATTATCACAAATTAAAAAGGATTCATGCTAATATGTCCAAAACCCCACTTTTCTAGGGCGTTTCCAAACCTTTGGAGGGCAGTGCATAATGGTGTGTTCATCCCCTGTGTAATAAAATGCATAACATATTAAAGTGTATTTGAGGTTTCCATGTTTTCTACAAGATAAAAACGCACAATCAAGGGTGGATGATGTTGTTGGCAGGCGACGCAATGACACGGTCCGTTACACTAATTAAAACTGCTTATCTCTCTGGATGTAAACATTCTTTGAAACATTTCGGATAATTTAAGTACACAGGTCAGCAAAATATATAACACTGTTCTAGTGGTTTTTGGATATTTTAATCAACAAATCTTACATATTGTGCCTTTAAATCTGTTCATCATTCAAAACATTTGTGTACTTTTCTGAGTACTTCAATTAAACTTCTTAATTCATATTTGGATGGCCATTTATCACAAGTTGATATGATTCGTTAGGGTCTTAATGAAAAGTCTATAACATAATTTGGTTAAAATCTCCCATAGTGTAAAAGTGTAAAAAACACCCTTTTTACCTTTTCAGAGTGAGCCGTTTTGTTGCATTTGCCTTTAAATGCTAATGAGCTTTGCTCACCCCGCCCCTCTCTACTGTGGGCTGACAAGCCGTTCTATTTATTTTAGCCGTATTTAGCCACGTTTAGCCACAAAACTAGCACGATATTAGGAAAGGCGATTTGCAAAGATGCATAAAAAAACCCTTATACTCACTTCTGCTGTTGGTAAATCACGAATTCGCGAGAACATACTGTAGATGCATTTTGGCAGATCAGGGATTGGGGCATTTCCTTCAAAAACGAAAGTAACGTTAATCCTCTGCATCTTCATCGGCTCAGATGTCGGGAGTAAATGAAGATTGCTATATTCATTATTATATCCAACAACAAAACACCTCAGTTGTTCAATTGGAGACATTCTTGTCTTCCCCTGCACTGGGGTTGAAACAATGGCGGCCGGACTGTAAAAGCTCACTCAGCTAACCCAGGGCAGCTCTAAGGTAAGACGACAGTCTCAATCAACTATCATGGGAGCAGCCTTGGTCGGTGTGACGTCATATAGACAAGATGCTGAAAATGCCTTGATTTAAAAAAGGGGATATTACTTATAAAGATAAAAAAAAAATTGTTTTGCATCCGATGACCCCTTTGACATGAATCTTTATGTTAACTTTTTTTTTTTCCTAGTGGAAGGACAGAAATCTCTTAGGTATTATTAAAAAATACCTTCATTTGTGTTTTGAAGATGATTGAAAGTTTCATAGGTTGGGAATGACATGGTGTGAGTAAATTATGACAGAATTTAAATTTTTGCGTCAGCTATGCTTGTAAGTCTGCAACTGTGTCAGAAAGACGTCAGGTGTGCGCACAAGCGAAGGAGCGTCAAACACCAACAAACTGCGAGAGAGCACAAAAACTTTGCAAAAACTACCACTCGCCATCATTTCTCAAGTAAATTGTTGATATACTGCCAAGAATCAGCTCATGAGTTGGTCAGTGTACTATTTGTGGCACATAGCCTGGGATGAGTTGTCAGAAGTGCTCACCAAAATGACAGAAAACAAGAAACTGTGAGTTTTAAATGCTCAGAGAAATGAGTTACAGTCGTGTGCTTGGCATAAGCCACAAAAATAGATAAACACAGTCTGTTTACACAAATTACACCCAAATAAAGATGCATTTTCATGTCTTCATTAAACACACCAGATGCTGCTGCCAGAGATCAATTAGATCTAACACTATACCATTCAGTAATATTGTGAAATATTATTACAATTTAAAATAAGCATTTTTGATTTTAATATAATTTAAAATGTAATTTATTCCTGTGATGGTAAAGCTAAATTTTCAGCAGCCATTACTCATTACATTATATTACTAGTTTCAGTGTCATATGATCTGATGATTTGTTGTTTGTTCGTTGGATGCTTAAAAGCCATGATTTTTTCCCCAGAATTCTTTGAGAAATAGAAAGTTCAAACTACATTTACAATACACATTTTGGTCAACTGAATTATTTCTTGCTGAATAAACTACTTAATTTTTTAAAGAGAGAGAGAGAGACAGAGAGAAAACGGTAGTGTAAAGTTAAGACAAAACATATAATTTTATGTGTCATAGTTTGTGTGTTCTGTTTATCAATATTGGTATTAATCTTGGTAAATCATTAGTTTCTTGCTTATCAGAAACCGTAACCTTTATGCCATCCATGACAGTCCTTGATATTCACATACTGTAGATTTCCCTATATAGCTACAGTACAATTTCACATACTCACCTCTCCTTCTGAAGACTCTAAAGTGAGATCTTTCCTACAAGAAGCTTTGAATTCCCCTACTCCTGCGTTAACTTCAACACCTTTTGGAGCCTCCAGTGTCAGTGTCCTCGTCGGGGACTCTAGCCTGTTAGAAGAAGACAGACTTTTATGACGTAATGACCATAAATCACTGTTTTTAATACACGCACAGCTTTCAATCAAGCAAATTATAATAAAAAACCCTGCTAAACTTTCTTCCATCTCATAGGTAGCAAATGTCTGATTCATTCTAGTGAGTCAGACTGTTCAGATGATTCACACAGTTGAATTCTTGCGTGCTATTTTATGCCTTTATTTCAAAGAAAAATGCTGCCCCTCATCGCTATTCTCTGTGAAGTAAATGAGGGTGTTTTTGATTTCTTTCTTTCTTTGTTTTTTTTGTTGTAGGGTTGAAGTTTAATGCTTTCAGCTGTCACCCGATTTCAATTCATTCATTTAAAACCCTTTGTTTTTGTGTCAGAAAAACACAACATTTAGTTCAGGTCCTCTAATTTGATTGAATAAGCGGCACTTTAAGAGTGCTGATATTTAGTATAACAATGCTGGAACATTTCACTTTCCCAAACAATGCCGACTAATTATGGGCTTCACATTCAAGCTCTATTTATTGCTATATGAGACTTGTGAGAGACAAATAACGTGCAGACTGTAAAGAGGGAGAGCATGCTTAGAAAAAAATAATCAATCTGAGATCTGTCAGGAAATTGGATAACTGAATGAACTGTCCACTTCTGAATATCCACCACCTTAAAAACACAGAGAAAAAAACAATATAAATAAATCAAGAAATGAAAGTAAAAGGGAGAGGGGGAAAAAATGAAATGTTTGCAAGTGTGCAACTCATTTTACTTGGGGTTGAAGTTTCTCCTAAGCAAAACAAGATATTAAATGAGATGAAATGTAAAACATGACTTGATTTTATGAGTCTGGATTGAATCGTGAAAAGTGAATGTTACGTAGCAGAACAAAGCTACAGTAGTTGGAATTAAATAATTGCTATTTGCTAACTATTTGGCCATTATTATGTTAAAAATATGCTGATTTGGCACTCAAGAAAAGGAAACATGATTATTATTATCAGTGTTGAAAACAGTTGTGCTGCTTGATATTGTTATGGATATGGGTTTATTTTTTTTTTTTTTAAGATTCTTTGATTTACTGAAAGTTCAAAGGAGCAGAATTTCTTTGAAATGGAAATCTTGATACACGATACATGTCTAAACTGTCACTTTTGATCAATTTAATGCATGCTTTCTGAATACAAGTATTCATTTCTTTAAAAAAAAAATCATACTGATCTCGAAATTTTGTATAGTATTCCATTAAGCACATGCACATCGATTGAATCTATAGGTTATATATATATAACTTTTTTCTTGAACACACACTAATGCATTTGTAGCAACAAAGCACAATTTTTCATCAGTGCTGAGGTGAGTTGGCTGAATACAGAACAGCATTCACTATATAATTAATGACATGACAAAAATGAATATATTGACTTAATGGTTCCTTCTTTTTTTACTCTTTTCATTCCTTCCTTGTTCTATCTTGCTCTATCTATAAGATCCCCTGTCTTCTGAAAAGAAAAACTCAATCAAACCATTGATTTTCTGTTTCAGCATGCTCCACAGCAATTCAGCAGCAAAACAAAATATCTTAAGTGTGCAGAGAGGGGACTTGAGTTTATATGGAAGATAAGAGAGGCTTGCTTTAGTCTCTTATCTACCTTATTCATTATTCCGCCAGCGAATTCACCCATTCAAACATACATCTTGACCTTTTCTGCCACTCTGACAAATTTATGCGTTGGGGTATTTGTAACAGTCATACGAAAAGCAATAAATAAATATGACTGTATCACATTTTACACTTACATCACGTTTTCGCTCCTTTTGCTTCTTCTTGGTCTTTGTTCAAAATACATTCATGAAGTGGTGCTCAGACTAGCACTTTTCATATTTGCTAAGCTAAAAGTGCAGGGAGTTCTAGAAAATTGTAAAAATTCAACAGTGAATATTACAGTAATAAATATATAATGTATCTGCTAGATTCACATTGTGAAACTGTTGCTCAATAGGACCCCGTTCGCAAGACTCAAATGTTGTGCATGTATGCCATATGAATACATATGTAGAGTTCTGAACCATCTGATGTTGAAATCAGATTACAATCTTACGATCTGAAAATCTTATCCTACTCTAAAGTTGCCTTTTATGGTTTGACTTTGGCTGCCACAACATGTCAGGCAATTTCTATGATGTGCTTTTGACGTGACTAAGATGTGTAAATAGCTGCAAGTTCATGCTAGGAGTCTGCAGTTTGTCATATTAAAGCCTGGAAACTTGCGATTGCTGCTCTAGATCAGTAAGCAAACGTAATGTGGATGTCATTTCTTTGATGAAAGCTGTGAAATGCCAAAGAATTAGTAACATTTACACAACACTTATATACACACACTCTCAGAAAAAAAGAAAAAGGTACAAATCTGACAAAAGCAACCCACGTTCATTGGAAATCCGTTCTTTGTGGTGACGTTTCTGCACCACAGATATTATGTACCTTATTGCAAATTTCACGACAGTTTCAAGGTGAAATGTTTAGTGAGTGGCGCTAAAACTAATGTTCCTGTATGTACCTGTGACACTTGGAAAATGCATATATATAAAGCTGTATATGTGACGGCAACATCAAAAGTATCAATATTGAAATCTCAAAGCATGTTAAAATTGTGTTGGAGTCATAAAACAATAACAAGGAATGAACTGTGCAAAATTAGGCTTTAAAGGGGTCATTGGATGCCCATTTTCCACAAGTTGATATGATTCTTCAGGGTCTTAATGAAAAGTCTCTAATATACTTTGATTAAAAATTCTCAATGGTTTTGTAAAACAACACCCTTTTTACCTTGTCAAAATGAGCTCTGCAAAAATCATCTCATTCTAAGGGGTTGTTCCTTTAAATGCAAATGAGCTCTGCTCACCCCGCCACTCTCTTCTCTCTGTGGAAAGACGGTCTTGTTTACTTTAGCCGCATTTAGCTGCGTTTAGCCGCTAAACTTCCTAACTACCAGGCGATCGCAAAGGCGATCGCAAAGATGCATTAAAAAATGCTTATACACACTTCTGCTGTAAGTGAAGCTGGATAATGAATGATTCGCACGAACATAGACGGATATATGTAGATCGGGAGGTGCATTCCCTTCACAAACAAACGTAACTGCATTACGTAACTGCATCTTCAGCAGCTCAGATGTCGGGAGTAAATGACAACCACTATGTTCATTATTACATCCAGCAACACAACACCTTAATCGCTTAATCGGAGATATTCTTGTCTAACTTACATCCCTGCTTCGGCATCGAAACAAGGAAAGTTACTGGACTGTGACAGCTGGTTCGAGGTAAGAGCTCATGTCAATCAACTATCGTGGGAGCGGCCTCTGAGGCATCTGAGAACGGCTCGATTTGAAAAAGGGGATATTATTTTTACAGATTAATTAAAAAACACTGCATGGGTTTTTATCATTATAGGGTAGATTTGTACATACACTGCCAACACACATTAATGTTCAAACAACATGAAAAAGTGAACTTAGCATCCGATGACCCCTTTAAATCATACTTTGCATGGAAAAAAAAATACACATTGAGTTTTACTGCCTCTAGTGTTCATTTCAAATCGAAAATACAGCAATTTGTACGTATAGGTATGTTTTTTTATTCTTGTATTTCTTCCTCCCACATATTTCCACTGAGCCTGGAAAGCAACAAAGCTAAAAGGTACATCTTTGTACTTTTATTTACCCATAAATGGTACATAATGGTTCCTTAGAGGTACATATCAGCATCTTACAAGTACATATTACAGTACCTGTTTTGTACCTTTTTCTTAGAGTGTATACAGTGAATAAAAAAATACAATAAAAAAAATAATACAAATTTTAATTAAACAAATATATATATATATATATATATATATATTTGAATCTAAGATAAACCTCTTCATTTATCTAAGATAAACCTCTTCATTTAAAAAAAAGTGTTCTTTTTTTTTTTTTACAATACATTTTTTCCTACTTTCACAAACCTTCCTACAATAAGCTACCAAATGAGATTTTCTCCTCTCATGAGTTTTGTGCGCTTCGACGTATCATTTATCACTATGTCTCCAACATGCTCATGGTTACAGAAGCTGGGTACTGACTTTTGACTTTTGAGAATAAGACCAATGACGACATTAAGCAGCTCAATACCAACTGCTAACCTTTGACTTCATGTTCCTCTCTGAGTATTTACTTTTGGTTGCAGCCTTTCAGATTGATGAATGACACTGTACCATGGGTAGATGAACATCAGCCAAAGCCAAAGATGAGGAAAGCGTTGCATTTGACATTTTCAAGCCTCCCTGAGTTTTAAAGTTCCTCTCTGTGAGCTTCTCGCTTTCTGGGCTCCAAGATGATGTTACAGGATAAAACCAAGGGGACTCTTGGAAACTCATTTAGAAAGTTTGAAAAAGTTGTGCGAGTTAAGTTAAGTTGGCGAAGCTAAGAGAGACACATTAAGACACTGCTGCTTTACATAACACGATTATCATCAGAATCGTTTCATTGCAGGAACTTTAAACGCTTAAATCTGAAGCACAACACTGCAGATAATGGCGCCAAAAATAAGGCTTTCAAGAAAGTTCACCGGAGCTCTTGACCCTCTGAGTGGGTTTCCTTTATAGCTCGCTGAGCTCTTGGCCCAATGGCCCATTTCCTGTCCTCAACATTCCCTGACAAATCCTCGAATCGGTCAAAAATGACTTTTTGCAGCCTCCCCGTCTGCTGTGTGAAATGTAGCTGGGGAAATTGTGGCTGGCAGCAAGACCCTGTGAGAAAACGTAAAGCAATTTCATGCCCGTGCGCATCCATTGCTGATAATTTAATCGATAGTGATAGAACTGAGAGACCGCCATGGTCAGAGAGGGAAGTAGGAATAAGGTAGGCCTACTGGGTCTCTAAAGCACTGCCGTGGCGAGGAAGGAGGTTACAGGAATAAAGGAATCATATTGTATCTCATTTCACTCCTGTCGAAGAATATCATTCACTCGAGTGAGACCATGTGTCTTGGGAAGTCACCACATCAGGGCCACTTCAAAGCAAGATGTTAGAGTAAAACTGAGGCAGAAAAGAGTGAGACAGATAGAGACAGAGTAAGAGAGCAATTTATAATATTGTTCACAAAAAAGTGCAGTAATTATATGTCATCATACATACAATTTAGACTGCATGACTAAGTGCAATTTTTATAATTTTGGCCATACTCCATTTAAAAGTTAAGGAACAGTAAGATTTCTTTAAAGGTTTTTTAAAATGCTTACCACTACAAGGCTCTACAGTGTGCGACTATAAAAAAATATTTAGGAGCACCAGTGCGACTGAACCGATCAGCATATTTGTGTTTGCGCTGAGGGGAGCTTTAAAGGCATCATCGGATGCTAAGTTCACTTTTTCATGTTGTTTGAACATTAATGTGTGTTGGCAGTGTATGTACAAATCTACCCTATAATGATAAAAATCCATGCAGTGGTTTTTAATTAATCTGTGAAAATAATATCCCCTTTTTCAAATCGAGCCATTCTCAGATGCCTGTCGGTGTGGCGTCACACCGACAGAGGCCGCTCCCACGATAGTTGATTGACATGAGCTCGTACCTTAGACCAGCTGTCACAGTCCAGTAACTTTCCATGTTTTGATGCCAGAGCAGGGATGTTAAGTTAGACAAGAATATCTCCGATTGAGGTGTTGTGTTGCTGGATGTAATAATGAACATAGTGGTCGTCATTTACTCCCGACATTTGAGCCGCTGAAGATTTGCTTGTAAAGGGAATGCGCCTCCCGATCTACATATATCCGTCTATGTTCGCGCGAATCATTCATGATCCAGCTTCACTTACAGCAGAAGTGAGTATAAGCGTTTTTTTGATGAATCTTTGCGATCGCCTTTCCTTATAACGTGGTAGTTACAAAGTTTAGCGGCTAAACGCGGCTAAATGTGACTAATGTAAACAAGACAGTCTTTTCCACAGAGAGAAGAGAGGGGCGGGGTGAGCAGAGCTCATTTGCATTTAAAGGAACAACCCCTTAGAATGAGATGATTTTTGCAGAGCTGATTTTGGCAAGGTAAAAAGGGTGTTGTTTTACAAAACCATTGAGAATTTTTAATCAAAGTATATTAGAGACTTTTCATTAAGACCCTAAAGAATCATAACAACTTGTGGAAAATGGGCATCCGATGACCCCTTTAAAGGTTTCTACGTGTTTTTCCAACGTTGAGTAATGTATCACAGACATATCTCACCAATCCTTTCATAAACAGAGTGTATAGAGAGTGAAAATAAGATATTCATTGTGCAGTGTGTTGAGCTTTGTTGATTATATTGGAACTTTGTGAGATCACGATGAACTAAGATGAGTGACAGCTTTTAATGATTTTTAAGGGAGTTTGTAAATGAGATATTGATTTAATACAACAGTTAAATAAACAAGTTAATATTAAGTGACACTGTCTGACTATAACACTATTGCCTGATTTTGCTATATTTCGTTGTCAAAAATAATTTGAAACAAGTCACAACTGAGCCGCTGCACATCTCCCTTCAAACACAGCAGTGTTTTTGTGAGTTTTGATTAAATTTCAGTCACTTGGTTTATTCCTGAATGAATCAGTTGTTTCGAACAAATCATATGAATGAATAATTCAGTAATTCAATCAGTGACTTGACATCACCTACTGGCAGTTTTAGATTCATTTTTAAAGTACCTTTTCAGTTATTTAATATTTTTAAAATCAAAATTTTATATTTAAAACATTAAATTCAACATGAATTTATGAATTTGATTGCACTCATGCCCCCTCTGAGCCTCATTAAACATATGAAAATACACTTATAGCCACTTTTGTGTTCTTCTATGCCACCTCTGTCATACAAATTAATTTTGTTAATACTGACTTAAAAAAATAATAATAATAAAATAAATGAAATATATATATATTTAAAAATCTGACATAAAAGATGACATACTTTAATGACATACTTTTGTAATTTACAAAGGTAAAAACAAAACTCACCTGTAAATCACTTTAATGGGAAGGCTAATTTTTGATCAGATTTTTTGATTATTGATTAGAAGGTGCTCCTGAAATTTTGACTGTTCACCTAACTTTTTTTTTTTTTGAAGTTAGGAGCACAAGTGCTCCTAAACAGAAAAGTAAGCGTAGAGCCCTGCACTAATATTTCAAATATAATTGTAATATCTTGTAAATATCTTTAAAAAAGTAATTTACTCCCTGTGATGGCAAAGCCGAATTTTCAGCCGCCATTACTTCAGTGTCACACGATATTTCAGACAAATTTTGACTTGATGCCCAAGAAACATTTCTTCTTATTATAGATGTTGAAAACAGTTGTGCTGCTTAATGTCTTTGTGGAAACTGTGGTAATTTTCTTTCTTTTGTAACTATATTCACTGCCATAAAATAGTTTGGGATCAGTAAGATTTTTAATGTTCTTTTTTTTTTTTTTTTTTTAAGTTTCTTATGCTCATTAAGGATGCATGTTTTATTATTAAAAATACAGAAAAGAAAATAATATTATTGCAATTTAAAATAACATTTTTCTATTTTAATATAATTTTAAATATAATTTATTTCTGTGATGCCAAGCTGAATTTTCATTAGGCAAAACTCCAGTCTTCAGTGTCACATGATCTCTCAGAAATCATTCTAATATTCAGATTTATTATCAATGTTGGAAACTTGATTGTTGTGCTTTTTAATATTTTTTTTCAGCAATCCTTTTATTCAGCAAGGATGTGTTAAATTGATAACAAAGTGATTGTGAAGACTTTGTCATTGTTGTAAATTGTTCTATTTCTATTTTAAATAAATGCTGTTCTTTTAAACTTTTTATTCATCAAAGAGTCCTGAAAAAAAAATCACAGGTTCCAAAAAAATATTAACCAACACTGATAATAAATCAGCATATTAGACATTTTTAAAGGATCATGTGACACTGAAGACTATAGTAGTGACTAGCTTTGCATCACAGGAACAAATTATATTTTAAAATGTATTAAAATATAAAACCATAATTTTAAACTGTAATAATATTTCACAATATTACAGTTTTATATATATATATATATATATATATATATTTTTTTTTTATTTATTTATTTATTTTTTTTTTTTTTTTGAAGAGTCTTCAGTATTCTTTCAATGGTATGATGTATATACCTGAATGACTTTCATCCTGTGCAATAGACAGACGACAACAAGGGCAATTTACTAAATGACTCAATAAATGTAAAGGTCACCACCGCAGATCGATATGACGCCGAAACCACATACGTCCTCAGGTTTGAAATCATCAAAAAATTAAGTTTATGCTCTTATGGAAAGAAAGAAACTACTTCAGTCATCCATACTGACAGCATTAGGAATGGGCAGAGAGGTACAGCACTGTAGATGCCAGCGTAATCCCTGTGTGATAAGGTAATCAATGGATTTGAAGGTCAAGTCCGAGGGGTGGATGTTCTCAATGTCCATATGAGTGGAAGGTAATTTAATGTGGATTTGAGAGGGCCGTGTTGCCAGGATCACATCTACAATGAATCTCAAGTATAATTGTACATTACCTATGCAACTGACACTCATATAAGTCTGTGCTATGATAATTGAAGCACCTCAGTAGTATCTCTTCAAGCCTTTCATCTCTCAAGTCAATCAAATTTAATTTCCAGGCACGATCACGCCCAATCAGTCACTCTGAGGCTCAGGGTCGCAGCTGCACTTTTGTCATGATTTAGAACGATCTTGCTCTAACCAAACTTTAACTGCAACCATTATGAGAAAAGCAAAAAAAAATCATTTCGAATGAGAACTCAAGAGCTGGGAAAGCCAGGTATGAGACGATTCTTGTCAGATGCTTGAAAGATGAGTCTAAGTGTGGCCTTTAGCTAAAAAGATGGAGAGAGATAAGAATCCATGGTTAATGTCCCTGACTGGGGTCCACTGGCTGAGATACAATCTCCACGATGGTATATATAAATACATAAAAGTTGTACGGTATTTGGGGGAAATAAAAAAACCCTTTGCTTTTGGTTTGAGACTCTTAGAATTGTCTTCCTGATAGTGAGGGGAAAAGAGAAAGCATTAAAAAGGGGTTTAAATATAGTTAGACAAACAGACAAAACAAAAATAAATATAGCTAATATCAATCTGTGATTGTTTTTTCACAATCGCAATCCATTTCAATGTGAACAAATGTTCACTTTGTATCATTAAAACAAAGGGAGACAATAAAGACTCACTGGATGAATAATAGCCATTGTGTAATTACTTTGTAAGGAGAAATGTGGCAAGGAAGACTTACAGTCACAGAAGTAATTTGCCCAAGTACGGCAAAATGGTCGGAGGACTGAGTCTATTTTGACTGGCTGTGGAGATTCAGGTGTGCAATAAATCTACCAAAGCCCCTTCAAATCCCCCCTCAACAATCTCCCTCGCTCTTCCACTCTCTCTCCATCCATAATTATGTTCTAGAGAGGAAAAGTGCCGGCTGTCTCATCTGGATTAAGCCTCACACAACTGTATTCCATCACACAGTTTGCAAAACAGCATCTGTTTTAGTACTGCAAATCGGTTCAGCTTTTACAGGAGTTGGTGTAATTCACAAGCTGGATGGGTGCTTCTTTAACCCTCAGTGTTATATATACATACACACTGCTGTTTAAAAGTTTTGGAACTGTAAAAACGTTAGCCTTTTTTTAAAGAAGTGTCCAGTGTTTATCAAGGCTGCATTTATCTGATCAAAAATCCAGAAAAAAACAGTAATGATGTGTAATTTCAATGTAAAATAACTTTTTTTTCCTGTGTTAAAGAAATCCACTTCCAAAACAAAGATTCACATATAATGCACTCATCTCTCCTTGTCATCCATGATGTTCATGTCTTTCTTTCTTCAGTCGTAAAGAAATTATGTTTTTTGAGGAAAACGCTTCTGCATTTTATCCCACATGTGGTTGTAAACGATCCCAGCCGAGGAAGAAGGGTCTTATCTACCGAAACGATTGGTTATTTTCATAAAAAAAAAAAAACAATTTAAATACTTTTTAATCTCAAATGCTCGTCTTGCCTTTCTCTCCATGAACTCTGTGTATTCTGACTCAAGACAGTTAGGGTATGTCGAAAAACTCCAATTGTATTTTCTCCCTCAACTTCAAAAATCATTTCAAAATCATCCTACATTGCTGCAGAAGTACGGACCCAGTCTTTGCAACGTGAACATGCAAAAAAGATCAAACACCCTTAACCAAACAGGTAAAACAATGATATAGGACGATTTCGAAGTTGAGGGAGAACATGAGATGGGAGTTTTTCGACAAACTCTAACTGTCACGAAACCGAACAAAAACAGTCCAAGCAGAGTAAGACAAGACGAGCGTTTGGCATTAAAAATATATAAATTGTATTTTTTTAAATGAAAATAACCGATCGTTTCGGTAAATAAGACCCTTCTTCCTCGGCTGGGGTCATTTACAACTGCATTTGGGATCGTTTGAAGCCGCATTTAAACTGCATTTTGGAAGTTCAAAATTGGGGCACCATATCAGTCCATTATATGAAGAAACATGCTGAAATGTTTTCCTCAAAAAATATAATTTCTTTACGACTGAAGAAAGAAAGACATGAACATCTTGGATGAAAAGGGGGTAAGTAAATCATTTTTAAATTGTTGTTCTGGAAGTGGACTTCTCCTTTAATATATTTTAAGCTGAATTTTCAGCATCATTACTCCAGTCTTTAATGTCACATGATATCAATGTTGACAACAGTTGTGCTGCTTAATATTTTGTTGGAACCTGTGATATTTTTTACAGGATTCTTTAATAAATGAAATGTTAAAAACAACAGCATTTATTCAAAATAGAAAGCTTTTGTAACAATATAAACTATAGTTTAACCATTTGTTGTCAGTAAATTTTTATTCTTTCTTTTTGTTTTTGTTTTGAAAGAAATTAATACTTTTATTCACCAAGGATGTGTTACATTGATATAAAGTGATAACAAAGACTTACTAGAAAATATTTCTAAAAAAAAAAAAAAAAAGCTGTTCTTTTAAATATTTTATTTAGCATAGAAACCTGAAAAAATAATCACAGGTTCCCCCAAAAATTATTAAGCAGCACAACTGTTTTCAACACTGATTAAAAAAAAAAAAAAGTAATAAATCACCACATTAGAATGCTTTCTGAAGGATCATGTGACGGTGAAGACAGTAATGGCTGAAGAAAATTCAGGAATAAATTATATTTTAAAATAGAAAACAACTATTTTAAACTGTAATAATATTTCACAATATTAGTGTTTTTTTATATATGTATTTTTAATCAAGTAAATGCAGCCTCAATGAGCATAAGAGTATATATATATATATAAAGGCCTAATAAATGCTAATATATTGGCATGATCCTGCATATCACAGATTTTATAATAATAAAGTCACTAAATGGATTAAATGGTACCAAAAACAGAACAATATAAAAAAAAATAAAAAAATAAAAATAAAATAAAATAAAATAAAATAAAATAAAATAAAATAAAATAAAATAAAATAAAATAAAATAAAAAATATATTTTTTTTTACTTGGGTCAGTATCTATATGTTCACTTAATTCTCTGCCCCTTAGTCCACTGATTACAGTGTTCATGTGGCAACTGCCAAAATTCATGGCTTTTATAATACCAAACTTAAAGTAGATAGATTAAATTGTAAATAAAATAAAAATAAAAAATAAGTTCTAATATACTGGCATGATCCTGCATATGATTATGAGTTTTATAATAAACTGGATTGGTTTATATGGTGCATAAGCAGGCCAGGCAAAATAAAATAAAATTAAATTAAAAATAACATAGAGAATAATATATAAGATTTTAATAAAGTATATCAAATATAAATATACTTGATATAATAAAGTATGAAATATTTAGATAAAATATTATTAAATAAAATACTTATATTAAAAATAAAATAGGTAATAAATATATAATAAAATATAATATATAATAAAATGCATAAAAGATAAATATATTCTATATAATTAAATAAAAAAAATTATTACAAAAAAATATTTACATTAAAAATAAAATAAAATAAAATAAAATAAAATAAAATGTAGTTTTTAGTTTGCATCTTGGGTTAATATCCATAATTTAGCAATTTAGGCTCTCTCCCTTATTCCACATGTTACACTATTCTTCATGTGGCAAATTGTGTCAAAATCATGATTATTTAATTAATACATTTATTGAATGGATTTAATAATGGAAAAAGATTATCCAACTGGAATAAAATACATATTTACTGAAAATTATGTAATATTTAATTGCTTTATACAAATGCAATTCTGCTACGCTGGGTCTCTAAGGTTAATAAGGATACTAGTTAGCAGGCTAAGTAGCATATGTTAGTAGAGACATTTTACTCTCGGTAGGGATTAAAATCATGACCTTTACTCATTTCCCTACCACTCTCATGAAAAGCTGTAAATGTAATTTATCTCTAGACACTCTAGAGAGACTAATCTCCCTAGGCTACATTTTAGGCATCACTTGTGCCCTTCCGATGTAAAGGCTGTTCCAAACAGTAGGCAGTAAATGCACCATAGCATGTATTTGTTGCTGATAAGGCGATCCCACAAATACACTGTGGTAAGCGCTGAGAAAATGATCACCCATGAAAATTCCAGTTTTAAATAAAGCTGTTTAATTTAGTGTCAAAAATATTGATAGAAAATAATCATCTAATTAAAAATGTGCCTGTTTTATTTCATCTGGTATTTGTGTTACGCATTTGGTATTTGAGTCGTTAGCTCAGCAACGTGACTATTGGAATGGATTGTGTGTGTTAATTACTGTATGTATAGTGTGTTTCACAGCCAGAGTGCTACTTGCGTTCTGCCTTTGTGAATTCTTGCCAATGAAGAGCAATTCAAATCCATCTCTTTGAGGGTTTCTTTTTGGTCAGGATGCTGCTTTTGAAGGTAGCTGCATGCTTGTGTGCAGAGTAGAGCGTGAGATACCACATAGAAACCGACTTTATGTCTTTGAAAACAAGTCCTTGGTGGACAACAGCTTAACATTTACAAGTGTTAGACAGCAGATGTAAACCCCAGGAAGTGGTGGCTTTACTGGAATAGGATGGCGAATTAAACCTCATTATGTTTAGCTAGTGCTGATCTACTGGCATGATCCTGCATATTTTCATGGCCTTATAATAATGGACTCACTGGACAGGTTTAATGGTACAACAACAGAGTAGTCTGTTAAAACAATAAATGAGTTTGTTAAAATCAAATGTAAAAAATAATAAAATAAAACACCGCCTTGGAATTATAAGGTTCTATCTGACATTATTCTGTGACAACTTATTTACATTATGTGATGTACATTTTGGGCCTGTTTTTAGGAAAATAAAATAAAATATAACAAAATATATACATTTTTTTGTTGTTGTTGTTTTTAACTCAGGTCAGTATTTATAATTTCTACTGTTCCAGTGTTCACGTCGCAAATGGCAAAATTATGGCTTTTATAATACGAAACTTCTGAATACAAAAAAAAGGCCTAATAAATGCTAATATACTGTATAGGACCACAGATTTTATAATAATAAACTTACTGGATGTTTAAATGGTACAAAAAAACAGACTAGGCAAAATAAAATAAAATAAAATAAAATAAAAACATAAAATAAAATAATTTTGTTGTTGTTGTTGTTGTTTTTAACTTAGATCAGTATCTATAATTTCTACTGTTGCAGTGTTCAAATTGCAAATGGCAAAATCATGGCTTTTATAATATGAAACCTATGAATACAAAAAAAGGCCTAATAAATGCTAATATATTGGCATGATCCTGCATATGACCACAAATTTTATAATAATAAACTTACTGGATGGTTAAATGGTACAAAAAGCAGACAAGGCAAATTAAAATAAAATAAAATAAAATAAAAATAGCTTTTTTAAACTATAATTTAAAAAATAATTTTAGTTAATAAAATAAAATAAAATTATATATATATATATATATATATGTGTGTGTGTGTGTGTGTGTGTGTGTGTGTGTGTGTGTTTGTTGTTGTTGTTTTTAACTCAGTATCTATAATTTCTACTGTTCCAGTGTTCATGTTGCAAATGGCAAAATTATGGCTTTATAATAATAATACAAAAAAAAAAAAAGCCTAATAAATGCTAATATACTGTATATGACCACAGATTTTTATAATAATAAACTTACTGGATGTTCAAATGGTACAAAAAAAGACTAGACAAAATAAAATAAAATAAAATAAAATAAAATAAAATAAAATAAAATAAAATAAAATAAAATAAAATAAAATAAAATAAAATAAAATAAAATAAAATAAAATAAAATAAAAATAGTTTTTTTTAAACTATAATTTAAAAAATAATTTTAGTTAATTCTCTGGTCTTTAGTCCACTGATTACAGTGTTCATGTGGCAAATGGACAAAATTATGGCTTTTATGATATGAAACTTAGTAGATTAAATTGTACATATATATATATATATATATATATATATTTATATATATATATATATACTGGCATGATCCTGCATATGATCACAGACTTTATAATAATAATCCCACTGTCTGGATTAAATGGTACAGAAAAAGACTAGGAAAAATAAAATAAAATAAAATAAAATAAAATAAAATAAAATAAAATAAAATAAAATAAAATAAAATGTATTTTAAATAAAATAAAATAACTTTGGACAGTATCTATAACTGTAGTTCAGGTTCTGCCCTTTATTTCCCTTATCACAGTGTTATATAGATGGCAAATTTGCCTATACAACAGTGAATCAGAAATAAAGTAGCTATTCCAGCTTCTCTACGTTGCCTTATGTCCGTACACAATCACGTAAAGATGCTTGACTGGATGGAATAATTAACTCCAAAACAAAAGGGCTGGAGACGTTTGATGTGCTGCCCTCAAGATGTGATTCTCAGCTGCGGCCCACCAGTATTGATCCGAACGACTGGCAGTTGTGCACTCATGACACAACTCTTTTCTTTTCTTTCAAACAAAGATGCTGTGTGTTTGCTTGTTAAAATCTTTCAGACAGAAGCTTCAATCCAAAAAAACTACTTTTCTTAAGAAAAAGAAATGCTGAAAATAGATTCCTTCCAGCTTTGAGATGTTTTTTTTGCTGACTCCCACATCAATTTAAAAGTGAACGCGGCAGCTTGTGGTGGCACAAAAGGTGTTTTCTGTGACAAAAAACATATTAGTGAAATTGAGGGGAGAAAGAAATCAACAGAGAGTTGATTTCTGAGGTGTACGCTGTGGCTTTAGATGAATGTGGACTCTGAGCGAAACTCCCAAACTCTCTCATCAGCTCTAGGGCAGCTGGATCAATTCTCATCGTATTATACCCTGCATTAGCTGGCAGACTTAACTGATCGCTAATGGCAAGACTCTGTTGCACTCTCACCCTACCCACCCTTCGCTAGGCTATTAGCAGCACGACCAAACCCTACTGTTGGGCAAGGGAGGTGGAAAACAACAGCGAGGCTATTACAGTCTACTTAAACTTGGTCCATGCCCTTCATCAACACCAGCTGAGCTGACAGTCACTACACAAAGGTCTGAAAAGGAAAGACTGTGGGGCGGTGGAGGAGAAAATGGAGGCCATCCAAGCCGTCTCAAATGGTGGTAATGTTTCTTTGTCGGAGATTTGCTGTTTAATTAATGAGAGCCCGAGGCAAGTTCAAACCTCAGCGCTGAGAAGGAAGCATCGAACTAAACAAATGAAGGTAAATGACCAGAAATGTGCCAAGAAGTATAAAAGACGGAAAGCCAGTAGCAGCTGATAGGAACAGCGTTCCAGCAACGTAGAGCCAGTTTTTAGTACACAGCAATCAAAACTTTTGCTTTATCACTGTTGCCTTTTCCCAGTGGCTTGGATGCTACTTTATCATCTACACAAATTTACAAAAATATGTGTCAGTATACAACAGGCCAATAGCAATTGTGATTTACGTAATCTAGCGATTACTGCAAACTGTAAATATGATATCAGTTCGCATTATTCAGCGGCACATAGATTTTATTAAAGAAAAAGTTACTCAAGCTCAAAAGACATTTACCTTCCTTTGAGTCTTAACTATTGGAATAGTTTTAAAGATTTATATATAATAATGAATAAATAAAACATCTCATTTGTCAGAAATTTGTCAGAACTCCAGACTAGCATCTTAGAATCACAAAGAAAACAAATCAGTGTGCAGGATTACATAAGATCTGCAGCACAACAATGTTGCTTGTTTTAACGCTTCCAAATGAGATGAGACTGTGAAATTTTAATGAAAGACTACAGAAACAAAAGATGGCTATGTTATGAACAGATGAGCAAGTATCAGTCATTTGTGGGTTTTACAGCAAACAGATTTGCTGTAACAAAGTCAGTGCTAAGAGTGTATCAATGGCAATCCCACTTGTTAAAGGATTAGTTTACTTCCAGAACAAAAATTTATAGATAATTTACTCACCCCCTTGTTATCCAAAATGTTCATGTCTGTCTTTCTTCAGTCGTAAAGAAATTATGTTTTTTGAGGAAAACATTTCAGGGTGTTTTAACCTCAAATGCTCATCGTCTAGCTTTGTGATGCGCATGCATACTCTGTGCAGTCCTGTTCAAGACAGTTAGGGTATGTCTCATTTTCTCCTCCAACTTCAAAATCGACCCCTTTAAGATATACCTTAAAGCGGTCATCAGACGTCCATTTTCAAGTTGATATGATCCTTCAGGGTCTTAATGAAAAGTCTATAATATACTTTGGTTTAAAAATCTCAATGGTAGTATAAAACAACACCCTTTTATACCTTGCCAAAAACAGCTCTGCAAAATTCGTCCTGTTCTGGTCGGGGCTGCTTTAAATGTTAATGAGCTCTGCTCGCCCGCCCCTCTCTTCTCTCTGTGGAGTGACGAGCCTGTTTACTTTAGCCGCATTTAGCCTTGTTTAGACGTTAAACTTGCAAACTAGCACGTTATTAGGAAAGGCGATTGCAAAGATTCATAAAAAAAAACCCTTATACTCACTTCTGCTGTAAGTGAAGCTGGATCACGAATGATTTGTGCGAACACAGACGGATTATGTAGATCGGGAGGTGCATTCCCTTCACAAACAAACGTAATCCACTGCATCTTCAGCGGCTCAGATGTCGGGAGTAAATGACGACCACTACGTTCATTATTACATCCAGCAACACAACACCTCAATCGCTCAATCTGAGATATTCTTGTCTAACTTACATCCCTGCTCCGGCATCGAAACAATGGAGGTTACTGGACTGTTACAGCTGATGTAAGGCGGGTCTCAGGTAAGACGCTCATGTCAATCAACTATCGTGGGAGCGGCCTTCTTATAAATATAAATATCTTCTTTTGTCTTCTGCAGAAAAAAGAAATACATGCAGGTTTGGAAAGACATGAAGGTGAACTAATGAGGGGCTTTTCATTTTGGGGTGAACTACCCCATTAAAGTCAAATTATCATTACCAAAAAATGCATTAAGCTCTAGTAACACATAAATATTTTATCCTGACAATTAGCACTACTTAACCAGACATTTCATTCAAAGTAGCATGGATCAGGTATCATTTGTTATTAGCAGCAAATCACTTTAGAGAGTTTATAAATAATTGAAAAGGACTTTCTGCATTCTTTAACATTTGCTTCAACACTAAGTTACATTTCATTACTTTGCCATTTAACTGAAGCTTTTATCTAAAGCCACTTATCAAAAAAAAAATCCCTAGACCAACCACAGGTAAAGTGCACTGCCTGGGGGCAAAATGGTGATTGTTCATGAATCTTTATCGGTTTGCATCTACAACTTTTTTGCCTCCCTTGATCTCACTGTGCTCCCACTGAGATCCTAAAATCCTGAATGTGTGAGGGGGGTCCCTGCAAAATACATGTGACAAATGTGTTTTTAAAAGTGTTTGTTCTTTTCATCAAAGCCTTGCTATTAGCTCATCAAAAGCCTCCGTTCTCAAGTGTTACTTTGAAGGTGGTCTGTCCAACTCCTGCTGAGGAACCTGTGAGAAAGTATATCAACAGGATGCAATTGAACTCTCGGTGAGACCATATCATAAGACATTAGCCTTTAATAGACTCTATTAAGTCATTACATGTTCCATTTACTTTAACTGCCTAATTCTGATCTCTAAGAGGGACAGAGACACTGAGATTGAAAGAAGGTGAGATAGTGATGAGGGAGTGGGAAACTGGACAAACAATCGTTTACAAAAGTTTCATACACCAAGGACGAAATAAAGCTGGCTCATAACTCATTATGCTGGCTCATTTCAATTAGCTGTTAAGCTCGGCAATAGTGAGAGCACTTTCGATAAAATAATAATTAGAAGAAAGTGAACTTGATTTATATGTTTCCTGCATCCGATTTACAAATTAATGAGGGTGAAAGTGAAGTGAAACATGTAAAGCGTGTAATAAGCCATTAATCCCCACAAAATGTTGAAGGAATGTTAATGCACACAAGTCGCTCGAAAATGCTGGATTCTGTCTGAAGACAACAACCAGAAAATTTATAGAGAGAGAAGAGAAAAGAGATGAGCGACTGAAGGAGTCGTGATGAGTGTGTGATTATCTGCAGATTTTCACTACAGCATTACTTCACAATCAAAGTGTCTGCTCTCTACTGTGAAACAGACTGCAGACAAGGATGAAATTACAGCAATGTTCTTTAACTGCCCCAAAAAACTTTTTGAGAGCGCGAATGTGGATTTATTGGTAAAATTTTGAAGTGTTATTTGTTTAGGCTAGGCTATAGAGACACTTAATCTATTAGAGGCTAAGGACAGTCAGTGAACAGAAAAACAATGCACAGTATTTAATACAGTACAATGTAGAAGTCTATGCACATTTGGATGCTTTACAAAATCATTCATTTTAAAACAAAGACTTAGCTTTTGCTGTAAGGATTGCTTTGTAAATACTTTAGTAATACAGTGAGATTATTGTGCAAGGAGTCTGACAACAGGTGGTATGATTCACACAGATATCTGATCTCACTATTATCCAGTCAGTCTGGGACTGCATGAAGAAACAGAAGTAACTGAGACTTAAAGGGAACCTTGGGTATTAAGACTTGTATGGCTTAATATAATATAAATGATGTCTCTTACTATGTAGTAGAACATCCATGAATGATTTGAGTTATTTAAAAAATCCACATCGTTTTACACATATTTTGGGCTATGGGGGGCACCTACGTGTGAGCTACTGGCGCTACCTGTTGCTACCTTTACCGCGACACAACTCAGAAAATAAAATACAGATACGATGACCACAGCTACTAAAAAAGCTTACAGGTGGTGATGGATATTTGGACAATATTGGCATGAATCCTTTTTAATTTGTGATAATTCTGCACTGATAAGGGACAACACAAACTACGAAAAAATTTTATTACATAAACAGTTTATACATAGAAAAAAAATAAATTTTCATTTCATCAAAATATCCACCATTAGCAGCTATTACAGCTCTGCATAATCTGGGCCTAAATTCATTGTATTCTAAACTTAATTGGCAATCAGTTGTTGAAGCTATTAAGGTGTGCTGACCCAAAAATCTTTTAAAAACCTGATCCAAGTTTAAACCAGTAACCAGGCATCACAGCTAGCAAAGGGGTATGTCTGACTTTGACATGCGTATATTGCAATTATTATGCTATCAAAATTAAAATTATTATTGCTGGTCTTCAAGTTACATTAATGTATTTGCACCAAAAAATAATAAGGATTTTTGCTGATATCATCCAAAACCACACTTTGCCAGGGGTGTTTCCAAACTTTTGGAGGGCAGTGTAAGCGTAATTGCCATACCATCGATTTTCCCCACAAGGAGTCTAAACATCCCTGGATATTGAGTGAATCCGCACTGAGAAACTCCTTCAGTGGCTGTGGCGTCATGACAAGGGTCGCCATGTTTACATCCTGCCAGGATGGCATCTAGCGTTTCTTGTCTCTGCCTTTTGTAAGCTCTTTCAGTAGCTGGGGTCTACTAAAAGCCTCAAAGGCATCAGGGCTAAAGTGGAGAGAACAAAGACGCGGGTCTTTAGGAAGTTTTATTTGTATACAGACATCTTCCCATTCTTTTCTCCATTTCTTATCAGTAAGGAAAGCAGTGAAGACTTGCATTGCTTCTCTTGCTGCCCTTCAAATGAAAATTACAACCAAAAGCCGCACAATGTGGCATTGTATTAGTATTTTATTTTCTGAGTTGTGTTGCGGTAAAAATAGCAACAGGTAGCACCAATAGCTCGCCAAGTGCAGCCATTTCACATCATCAAAATAATGGTGCCCAACAGTCCAAAATATGTATAAAACAATGTGGATTTTTTAAATAATGCAAGTCTTTCATTAGTTTTCTACTACATATTTTAATAATATACATCTTTTATGTTATATTAAGCCATACAAGTCTAAGTTTAAGACTAAATCCATAGAAGAACTGTGGCAATTTTTAGATTCTTGAATTTATTTTAGTTACAAAGAACGTAATTTATTCCTATAAGGGTGAAACAATTTTCAGCAGCAATCAATCCAGTCTTCAGTGTCATATTATCTTTGAAGAGTGCTCAAGAGACTTTTCTTATTAATTTTAATTTTGAAAAACTTTGATAGACTATTATCTGGGGTAAGAGTTTGGGACAAGTAATTTTTTTTTTAAAGAAATTAATACTTTTATTCAGCAAGGACACATTTAATTGATTAAATGTGTAGTAAAGGCATTTATAAAGTTAGAAAAGATTTGTTTTATATCATTTCTAACTTGTTTCAAACTTTTGACCATTAGTATATATATTTATGAAAGCATCCTCACAAGTGTCTAAAACTTAACGGCACTGTAATATTGCAAGTAGGTGGCAAAACTGATCTAAAAATAACTGTTCCAACTGTCACACTAAAGCAAAAGCTATAAATAACCATCTAAATACAAGTTTTTGAGAAGCACCTTATGTGCTTAAGACTTTCGCACAGTTCTGTACATTATTATGTGGGTGGAAGTATGAAACATTTCAGTGATGGTTTAAAATATCCGCAGAAAGTTTACTGCTGCTTGTAAATGGCTGTAAATGAATACTTATAAATGGTGTAGTTACAGCATCGACCAGAAGGGGCTAAGTGGACCAAGCTAACTAGCCAATCCTTGACCTCTTAATGGTTCAAATCCTGATAAAGTTTGCCATTAAGGTAAGAAATGGAACTAAAAAGGGTCAACACTCCCATTGAAAGTTGAACGTGTAGTATAAGATGTCACTATCCCTCCATTAACCCAATCATTTCCCCAATTTTTCTAACGATGAAAGTAGATTTGATCCTGGTGCATTTGCATTAAGTAAGTTCATAAGCAATTGGAAAGGATCCAGCAGTGCTCCATCAAACCAAACTGGGCGGTAAAAGCTCTCGGTTCCCCTCAGTAACCTGCCTACTTGCACTTAAAGTGACTCCATCCATCATGGCACTACATCATTTCCTGTAGTGATAATGTCAGAGTGTGGGGAACTGAGAAGCATCGCAATGTGTTAGTGACCTATTGGACATCCAATCAGATATCGACTAATGCAGACAGAAGAGATTAGATCAATCTGATTGGCTGATCCAGCTGTGATGGATGGGGCGTGTCAAAGAGGTTGCGTCCCCTTTCTCATAACAGAGTGCGAATAGGACAGTTTGTCACTGAATATTGAGGATGTAAAGCTTCTATGGACAATTAGGAAGTGGACATTCATTAAGTTCATGTTTTATGACTTTCCTCTATCCTTCTATGTCTTGTCCCAGTCTTTTTCTCATTCTCTAGCTCTTTCCCTCCCTCTGTGGTTCTTTGTGTGAATCACACATTGAATGATAATGTGATACATAAGGAAAGCATGTCTTACTTTAGGTCTTGGAATGGTTCAGCTCGAATGTGTGGCGTTTCCACTGAATGACTAAACACAACTCCCTCGTTGCCTAGAGAGATAAAGAGAAAACCAGATAGTGGCAAGTTATAAAGTTGAATTAGAACCATATGGGAAATAAATAAACAAACAAACAAATAAATAATGGTGACATTGCTGCTACGCATATTATTTTTTCCACTCAATTAAGTCATAATAAAAAGATGCTATGTCGTTTTAGCGACATCTTTTCTCGTAATAACAAGATCTTATGTCATTGAAACAACATATTTTCTCCTAATAGCAACATATTTTCTCATTAAATTGACATTTTTTCTCATAATAACAAGATATTTCATATAAGCAAAATATCTTTTTCCCGTTATTGAAGACATAGAGCACTATTTTAAGTGCATGGTGTAAAGCGCATGGTGCAGGTGCAATTGGGGCGTGTCCGAATCCACTTTTGCTATTTTAAGGACGGGAAAAACGGTCGGCATGCCCAGCGCATGGTGTAAAAGGGTGTCCCTATTCTCTTAATGAGTCATAGGTGTGTTTTGGGCGTAATGTGTATTAAACCAACCAGAGTCTCATTTCCCATTCCCTTTAAGAGCCAGTTGGGCTCGCACCATGGTGGATTCGCTGTTTACACGGCGGAATTTGCGAAAACAAAGATTGAAAGATTCTCCAGAGAGTAGAGCGGGTGTGGGAGGTGTGGGGGGGGGCATTTACGGGATGAGCCCACTAAAATGAGTTACTGTGCACCCCCTTTCAAAACTCTCCACTCCTTGCTGCCGTTTTCGAAAGCGAAAGTGAAATAAAAAAAAACAGCGTGCATACAAAAGCGATTGACTATCCATTATGACATTTTTATATTTATGTACACAATAATAATTTTTACATTGTAATCCTTTTATTTGTAATATTTGGCATGTTTGTGTGCTGCTGCGCATTCCTGTGTGTGTATATTACTAATACGCTAACAAAAAAAAAAATATTGCAAGAATCTGCACACTGCTTAAATTACTGCAGGAGGGATAACAGAAATACAGTTTTTAACGACATAACAAAAGAAGTATTTTTAATGACATCTCATTATTACAAGAAAATGTTTTAATGAGATAATTATATAATTTTAACAAGATAATTACGTCATTTTAACATAACATTTCGTTATTACAAGAAAATATGTCGTGTAACGAGAAAAAGTAGTTTTAATATCATCTTGTTGTTACAAGAAAATGTTGTTTAATGAGACAATTATGTTTTTTTTAACAAGATAATTGCCATTTTAACAAGATAATTGTTGTTTTAATGACATAACATCTCATTGTTACGAGAAAAGATGACGCTTTAATGACATAACATCTCGTTATTACAAGAAAATGTCATTTTAATGAGAAAAAAAAAGTTGTTTTATTGACATCTCGTTATTACCCGAAAATGTTTAAATGAGATCATTTTGTTGTGTTAACAAGATTATTGTTGTTTTAACAACATATCACCTCATTAATACGAGAAAATATGTTGTTGTAACGGGAAAAAGAAGTAGTTTTAATGACATCTTGTTATTACGAGATAATGCTGTTTAAATGAGATAATTATGACCGTTTAACAAGTTGATTGTCGTTTTAACGACATAACGTCTCATTATTATGAGTAAAGATGCTGCTTTAATGACATAACATCTCTTTATTACGACAAAATATGTTGTTTTAACAAGAAAAAGTAGTTTGATGACATCCCGTTATTACGAGAAAATGTTGTTTTAATAAGACAATTGCCTTTTTAACAAGATAATTATGTCATTTTAATGACATAATATCTTGCTATCACAAGAAAAGATGTTGTTTTAAAGATAATTTTTTTTTTTTTAAATGCATCTCGTTATTATAAGAAAAGAAGAAGATAATTACTTTATTTTAGTTAGATAGTTATGCTGTTTTAACGACATAACATCTTGTTATTATGACATAATTGAGTGGACAAAATAATGTGTGTGGCAGCAATTCATCAATGTAATAAATAAATAAAACTGAATATACATTGCAAAACATCTTTGTGAACAACTGAACAAAAAATTGATAAAAAGTGACAGTGAAGACATAAAAGGTTACAAAACATTTCTACTTCAAATAAATGTTATTTATCTTTCTTTTTTTGTTTATTTCCTTTTTAAAAAGAAAAGGGTCACTATTTGTACAAACAATTAAACAATCCAGCAGAACAATTTTAATAAATAAAAATTAAAATAAACTTTTTAAACAATTAAAAAAAAAAAAAAAACATTTTTAATTAATTAATAATAGGAAACACCAAATCAGCACATTGTCATTAAAGGAATAAATGACATTTTAAAATATATTAGTGAATAATGAAAAATATATGAAAATATATAAAAGTGATAAATTATAAGCGCTGTACACCGGTAGACTTGAGTGCTTTTCTTGTATTTCTGGAACATTTTAAATGTTCCTCATTTCACAGCATATTTTTTCTTTAAAAAGTGCTTGTTAATGGAGTTCATATAAGTATAAGTAAGCTGTTCTTCCATATTTGCTTTTTTTTATGTGTCGGTCTGTCCTAGTTTATTTTATTCCTCTTCATTTTCTCCACAATCATGCTTGGAATAGTTTAAAGGAACAGTTCATTCAAAATCAAACTTCTGTCATTGATTTATTCAACTGTCATACAGAACATAAATAGAAAAGTTTTGAAAAATGTTCAAAATATATTTGCACATATTATATATTATATTTCCTTTAAGAGAACAAATCATAATGGCATGATGGTGAGTAAACGATGGCAGAAATTTCATTTTTGAGTAAAATATATCCTTAACACTTTACTCTCTCTCTCTCCGTTCTCTTTCTCTCCCCAGGGCAGTTTTTGTTTCTGACACATTTTAGCCTTTCAGTCTCACCTCTTGAAGAACCACTGTCTTCCTTTTATGCATGCTCTCTATCTTTCTCGCTCTCTACCACTATTTTCCTCCCTTGATCCCTCTCTCTACCCATGTCTTTTTGTGAAAAGAGGTAATGGACAGATTTGCCCAATTACTGAGCATGTGCCCTCTTTGTCCCTGACCTCTAGCTATTCCACTTGACCTCCCAGCATGCACTGGTTCAGACAGAGATAGAAAAAAGACACAGTGAGAGAAAGAGGCCTGCATGAGTGAAATCTATTTGAAACAATATATTTGCATTTCAGTATAAGAGCAGGTTACTAGGTGCATGCAAATATTTAAATCTTAAAAAAGTTGGCTCAAAAAAATGAATGCTGTATAAAAAGCTGTAAGTGCACAAAAACTTATTCTATTTTCTATTAACTAAAAATATGCTCTAATAAAAAATTACATAACATGATGTTTTCCGCAGGTCACATCATTAGACCAAAGATGTGAGTGAGTACAGTACATGAGTCACTGAATCATTATTTCAAACAATTTGTTAAAAACACAGAATCTTTCAGAAAAAAAAATCTTTATGAGTGAGTCATTAGATTTTCCACTCATTCAAAACACTGATTCATTCAACCACTGCTACTAATAATGTAGTCACTACTGTGTGTTTCTCTAAGAGAAACAAATTCAGTTTGGCTTTACTCTTTTCATTGTTTAGAGCAAAAACAGACATTTAAACTGGCAATATTGAGTCTAAAATGTTAGTTACTCTAAGGGGTTGTTTGGATGCATTTCGTCAATCAGAATGAATCCAATCTGATTTCAGATTCTGAAAGTTTACCTTTAAGAGCCACATATTCACTTACATGTGCATTACACGTAGAACCAGAGAAAGTAACTATACTAATGTAAACAGGGGCACCACAAATGTAACCCTGGACCACAAAACCAGTCATAAATGTCAATTTTATGAAATTGAGATTAATACATCATCTGAAAGCCGAATAAACAAGCTTTCCATTGTTAGGATAGGATGATATTTGGCCGAGATACAACTGTTTGAACATCTGGAATCTGAAGGTGCAAAAAAAAAAAAAAAAATACAATAAAATAAATAAATAAAAATACTGAGAAAATCACTTTTAAAGTTGTCCAAATGAAGTTCTTAGCAATGCATATTACTAATCAAAAAATAAGTTTTGATATATTTATAGTAGAAAATTTACAAAAAGTCTTCATGGAACATGGTCTTTACTTAATATACTAATGATTTTTTGGCATAAAAAGAAAAATCAATAATGTTGACCCATATAATGTATTAATGGCTATTGCTACAAATATACCCATGCTACTTAAAGGGGTCATCGGATGCCCATTTTCCACAAGTATGATTCTTTAGGGTCTTAATGAAAAGGCTTTAATATACTTTGATTAAAAATTCTCAGTGGTTTTGTAAAACAACACTCTTTTTACCTTGTCAAAATGAGCTCTGCAAAAATCATCTCATTCTAAGTGGTTGTTCCTTTAAATGCAAATGAGCTCTGCTCACCCCGCCCCTGTCTTCTTTCTGTGGAATGACGAGCTTGTTTACTTTAGCCGCATTTAGCTGCGTTTAGACACTAAACTTCCTAACTACCACGTTATAAGGAAAGGCAATCGCAAAGATTCATAAAAAAACGCTTATACTCACTTCTGCTGTAAGTGAAGCTGGATCATGAATAATTCGCGCGAACATAGACGGATATATGTAGATCGGGAGGCGCATTCCATTCACAAACAAATGTAATCTACTGCATCTTCAGCGACTCAGATGTCGGGAGTAAATGACGACCACTATGTTCATTATTACATCCAGCGGCCTCTGTGGGTGTGACGGCACACCGACAGGCATCTGAGAACGGCTCGATTTGAAAAATGGGATATTATTTGTACAGATTAATTAAAAACCACTGCATGGATTTTTATCATTATAGGGTAGATTTGTACATACACTGCCAACACACATTAATGTTCAACAACAACATGAAAAAGAGAAGTTTGCATCCGATGACCCATTTTAAGACTGTTTTTTTCAGTCCAGGGTCACAAATATAAATGTAATTTTTGCCTTGAGACATTTAAAAAGATGTCCTACAGCAAATATTTAGTAAATATTGATGTCATATAGCAAACATTTAGTAAATATTTAGTCTCTGTCCAGTTTATAATACCAAAGATGGAAATAAATACAGGCATGCTTGCAAGACGTAAAACTTATGGAAACATATGCATCATAGCGCTGCATATGCGTGCAAGATATTTTTAAATCCGCCTGACAATACCCTGATAGCACACATCACGGAGACATCTATTTGACGTCTGCATTTACATCTGCAATACAAGATGTTAGATGTCTTTAAGATGTTTATGATTTAGAATGTATGCAAAACTGACATCTCGCAGATGTTGGTACACAGCAGATGCTTTCCAGATCAAGTGATCTTTAACAGACATCTTGCTATCTGGGTATAGTCCAAGTACATGTACATGCTTAGAATTTCCTATTGATCAAATTATTTCAGGTCTACAATCCAATGGAAATTTAATTCAGATCAAGCTGTTTACAAGAAGGCTCTTCCATCAAACTGAGCCATCAATCCAATTATTTGGTTGCATGTAAACTTATGTACTGTTAACTTTTTTTTTATTAAACTATTGTTTAAAAGCAATATCACACATTTGGAGTGACTCATCTCTTTCCCTCTCTCACCTAGTGCTCTGCAGGTTTAGTGGACTAATGATGCCTGACTGTATTCCTTGACGACTGCAATTTTCTCCTTGCACATCAGGCAGGTCCCATTAAGAGACCAAAGATGGCCTGGCTCTGATGTAACAGTCAGAATTACTTAAATTAAAAGATCTAAATGCATAGAAATCGATTCACAAGTGCTATTTTATTTGAAGTCATTTGATCGCAGATGGACGGGTAAAATAAAGTGCTGGACTAGCTGCAATGTGTCAGAAACAGAAAAGTGTGTCCATCAACTGAAAGCACATTGGCGTAATGCTGCAGACGGCTTGATTATAATAGGATTGAGCTTGTTTTACATGTCAGGCATCTGGTGAAAATATGCATAGCCAAACTTTGCTGACAGATACAAGCATGCACGCTTTGTTCCTTTCTACAGATGTGCGATTACATGTGTATTTTTGGTGTGTAATAAATCATGCAGAAAAAAAATATGTGTGTAAAAGGGTACTAACAATCCCTAGGAGAACTACTGTATGATATAACATTACAGTCCAAAGCAAATGCAAAAAAGCAGAGAAAACTGATTTATGGGCTAGATTTAAAATAAACTCTAACACTTAAGGGACTGTATGAAAATATCTTCCCTAAGGAAGGTACAGTTTGAGACCCTAGTCTTGGATCAAATAGATGAATATGTGTGTTTGCGAATTTTATACCTGTGACCCTCAGTTTATCTGTGCCAATACTGATCTCATCTTCATCAGCAGAGAAGAGAACTCTCTCACCATCACTACTTCTCACCTCGAACCGCTGACACTGGGCTTCTACCATCTCAGAGCCTATAGAAAGAGATAAAAAAGAACAAGGCCTTGAGAAACAAGATCATAACACATATTTTAACCTTTGCAGCCCACATAAACCTCGTCCAATCAGGAAAGGTCTTTTTGTGGCATGCTGTGTTAAAAGAAAAAAAAAGGTGGTAATAACAATATAAATGATAATATATTATTATACTGTATGCATACAGATAGCTTAATTGAAATGAATTTCATTTTCAGTTGCTGCCTCAGAAGACAGCTGACAATGTTGACAAAAAGGAAGTTAATATTAGAGCAGCTGCTCATTGTTTCCAGGGTGTTTGAAGACCTCTGCAGTGTCAAGTGTTTGCACGCTTAATTAATATGCTTAATTAATAATTGTCTAAAAATACGCTTAATTAAAAAAAGGTCCAAATAGAAATACTAATTATTTTTTTCAACCTGATGAAGTACATGAAACACCTTTCATTCTGTCCAATAAGTTGTACACATATAATACATAAAATATAGTATATGAAGACACCCTTTTAGTATGATCTTAACTGAAGTGAACTGAACTGGAATTTGACTTAATAAATAAAAATTTATCTTCGGTTGTTAAATGCAGACAACAAATTTCATGTAACGACACAAGGACAGGTTTCAAATATAACGTTATTCAGGGAAAAAATCTGACTAATAACCTCAAATCTTGCGGAAAAAAACTCATTGGAACATTTCGTGCAAATAAAATCAACATACCAAAAATACATAAATACCAAAAATATAAACTCGCAATTGCAAGTTATACAGTCAGCATGGACTACCTGCAGAACTATTTCTGCGTTCTACACTGTAAAAAATAAAAAACACAATTTGTTGAGTAAGCTTAAAATAATGTGTTACCCTGCTTCCCTTTAAAATTTTAAGTTCAGTCAACTAAAATAAGTTTATTCAACTTGAAATGTTAGGTTGTACTAAATAACAACTTAGATATGTGTGTTTACTAAACTTAACAGGTGGGTAAGTAACCCAGCTGCCTTAAAATTTTAAGTTGATTCAACTCATATCTAAGTTGTCACTTAGTATAATTTAACATTTCAAGTTGAATAAAATTTTGACTAAATAAAAAGTTGACTGAACTTAAAAATTTAAGGCAGCCAGGTTACAAATTATTTTAAGTTGACTCAACAAATTGTTTTTTACAGTGCACTTGTTACGGCTCGGTAGCTTCCGGTTAGCGTTCAGCACACCTACTTACAGACAGTTTCTCATGATAACGCAGATTATTACTACATTTTAGGGCTGGCATTTCTTTAAAAAAACAATTCATCATATTCTCTGCGTTAACATGAATCATCTTCAACCAGCTGAAATGTTCCTATAAATTTCCCTTCCGTATGTGCATTCTGAATAATTAATAAATATATTTCCCCACTAACCTTCCGCATTCTCATGAACAGTATTTTTCTTTTACTGATCGTATTTCATACCTAATAAATGTACAGTTTTGATTGTAGTAAAACCATGGCTAATTTGTTTGTGTGCGTTGGTGCTCTTATTCAGAGCCCATACTGCTTATTCCATTGTTTAAAATGGCTGAATGAATGTGCGGTAACTGCTTTATTTAACGTTGTTAAACATTTAAATAATTTTTAACAGTAACACGTTGACAGTGCGACAATTGAATATTCATATTTTGGCATAAGGCTACATACAGTGAAATGATGACAGAATATGACACAGAATAGTGACTAACATATTTAATACAGATAAATAAAGGTTCATTATGGTCTTATTCATCAGATCTCACATAGTGCATTGTCGCGATTAGGCCACTATAGAGCACTGATACCCTGTGGTGAAAAATCACGTATGATTACTAGCCACCGCTTTCTCAGATCGGCTTATGTTGGATTAAAACTTCTCGTTCCTTTGAGTCTGGAAAATTCTGTACACAGTAATCATCAGAATATGTCTTCTCCTGTCTCTGAAAATGTCAGAATTTGAAATCATCCCACAAAATCTCATTTTATTAAGCGTTTAAGTCAACTAGATGATTACAGCGCACTGAAAATTTACACGACCAGAAATAACTGAGCCGTAAGATTTCAAAACGGAAGTGCATCACGAGGCTCAGTGCAAGTAGTCCATTGTAAGATATAAACTCACAATTGTGAGAAAAAGGCAGAATTGCATGAAATAAACTCGCAGTTGTGCAACTGTGAAAAAGCCAGAATTGTATGATATAAACTTGCAATTGCATGTTATAAAGTCAGAATTACAAGATATAAACTCTTAATTGTGAGAAAAAGTCAGAATTGCATGATGTAAACTCGCAATTGCAAGTTACAGTATAAAGTCACAATTGCAAGATATAAACTCACACTCACACTCGCAGTTGTGCAACTGAGAAAAAGTCAGAATTGCATGATATAAACTTGTAATTATAAGTTATAAAGTCAGAATTGCAAGATATAAACTTGCAATTGTGAGAAAAAGTCAGAATTGCATTACATAAACTCGCAATTGTGAGTTACAAAGTCAGAATTGCAGATATAAACTCGTAACTGCAAGTTCTAAACTCAGAATTGCATAACATAAACCCACAACTGCAAGTTATAAAGTCAGAATTGTGAGATATAAACTCGCAATTTTGAGAAAAGTCAGAATTGCATGATATAAACTTGCAACTGCAAGTTATAAATCTGAATTGCGAGATACAAACTCAAAATTGTGAGAAAAAGTCAGAATTGCATGATATAAACATGCAATTGCGAGTTATAAAGTCAAATTGTGAGATATAAACTGGCAATTTTGAGAAAGTCAGAATTGCAAGATATAAACTCAAAACTATGAGAGTCAGAATTGCATGACATGAACCCACAACTGCGAGTTATAAAGTCAGAATTGTGAGATATACACTGGCAATTTTGAGAAAAGTCAGAATTGCATTATATAAACTTGAATTGCAAGAAAAGGTCAGAATTGCATGACATAAACTTGCAATTGCGAATTATAAAGTCAGAATTGCGAGATATAAACTTAAAATTGTGAGAGTCAGAATTGCATGATATTGCATGATAAAAAGTCACAATAACCTTTTTTTTTTAAATCTTTTATTCAGTGACATGAACAGGGTTCCATAAAAAATACTTTTACATTACAGTTTAATATGGAAAGCCTTTCTTATTTAGACCCCAATGCAAGGTTATGAATTAGAGAAGGAGCTCATGCAGAGGGCTGACTTGAGAGACGTAAATGAAACTGATCTTGACTTTGTTCACCAAGCGTGACTTGGCCTAAAAACTACACTGTCACTGGAATCTCAGTAGCTTTTAAAGCACTGCCCCAACAAACACTGCAATGGCATCACTGACTATATTATTCATCACAGCTATCATATCTTCCATGTCTTAGGTGACCTTGGAGAGCAAACTTGCCTTTGTTTGTTTGCCCACATTATGTGTGTATGACAGAAAGTAAACTTCTCTTTTTTCCTAAAGCCCACTCTCTCCTTTCTCTACCGCCGTCTATTGTCTTTCTAGCCCTCTTCAAGCATTCATTGCCTGTTCTCTCATTTTTTTTCAGTGTTTGTGCTATAAGACACCCTGCCCTTTCTTCAGGCACCCTATGGCAAAGATAGCAGTACATTAACATAGCCTATAACAATGCAAATTTTGGAATTTAATTTAGCCATCTTTTCCAACATGGCTTTCTTTACTATCCAATTTTTTTGGATAGTACATTAAGAAGATACATTGCTTAACATGGATTCGTGATGCATAGGCCAACACATCACATAGCTTCAACCTGCCAACTGCTGATAAGCAGCATTTTTATTTTAAAGTTAAAAAGAAAAATAAATGAATAAAAAAATCAATTTGATACTATCTAATTGTATTAAAAATGTGACTTGGCCTCAGGCTATACCTTAATGCAATACATTTGTTAAGTGTATACATACCATGAAAAATAAATGTAGCCTCTGTTTTAAAGAAACATTTGCACTGTTTTCTGTCAGAAGAGATGAAACAACTAAAAACATATCTGAACTCATATTTAACTTAAAATTATTAAAACTGATCTTTGATCAAGAAAACAGAACAGAATTGAAGAAATTAAGCACTACATCACTTACTCACTAATAGGTTCTCTGCAGTGAATGGGTGCCGTCAGAATCTGCCATTAGGTTTAACTGTTGCTTCTGGACAAAATATGAGTTCACAATCCATAATAATCCAAAGGTTTTGACTTATAAACGGTGATTCAGACAAGACAACTTTTTAATTAAAAAATATTATGGATAGAGAACTTGCATTTTAGCTAAATGCAATGGTTAGAAGGTAAAAACATCTTGATTAACTAGTTTATTACAAACACAGCACTGCATTAGTTGTGGATTATTGAAATTTTTTCATCAGCAGTTTGGACTCTCATTCTGACGGCACCCATTAACTGCAAAGGATCCATTGGTAAACAAGTGAACTGGGGGACTGTTACTTAAAACATGAGTTGAAATTTTGCATTAAGTAACTGAACGCTTCTGAACATATATACATATATAATTACTTAACCAAATGATTTTTTTTTTTTTTTGCAAACTTTTATATTTTCAGTTATGTAGCCTGTTTTGTCCCATATCTCAAAAAGCAGAGTTGACATACTTATTTCAGTTTGGGATCTGAAGGAGCCCCAGATCAACATGTCTTTTACAGTTCTTTAACTCAGCAGGAAGTTGTTGTTCCTGCTGTGCTTAAACATCTTTTCACAGACCTAAAGAAACAAATGTAGAGCACATCTTCAGATTTTGAACTTACATTTTTTTGCAGTGCAGAGATTCATTGCCGGATTGTTTTAAAAATAAAAAAGAAGCATGCTGTTCATTAATTAATTGCTTATTCTTTCCTTTATATTTTATTCTTTTTCAATTAGGAAGATCTGCTGCATATCAGTGAAAGTCTCACATCACTATAGCTTTTGAGTAAAAAAAAAATAACTGAAAAAAGGAAATTGAATTAAAAAAGTGTTAAAATGATGTTGGATAGTGATTAAAGACGTGCTTGAGGATAAGGCAAGTCTAATTTTGATTATGCTGATGAGACCAAGAGGAGAGAATGCTAATAAAGTGTTAATTTCTACTCATATTTGATTAATCCTCTCTTGACCATATCACTGCACAGCGGTGGCCAGAGATTTGCCCATAGATCCACTACAGAGCATGATCATCTTTAGAGAGGATATGACAGAAACACAACAGAGGATTATGAAGAGACAGATTTTCTTCTTTCTTGCTTGCTTTCTTCTATTCTTCCTTCCTTTCAGTCCAAACAGCTCTGATAATTAAAGTTATGATTTGTGAGGTTGTGGCATATTTGAAAGACCAATCTATCTGTGCATCAAGCAAAAAAAACTGAACAATTATTTAAACAGAAATATTGATTTAACATGGCTCAGTTGAATCAGCAAGCAGTGATTCTAGACTAAATGAAAATATGATTCACTGGATAATCGCATATGGCTGTAGATAGAAAACAATAAAATATTATTCTTTATTCTTTTCTGTTAAACATCTCTAGTGGCCCAAACATTAAGATCCTGCAATTAAAGTTTCCTAGATCAAAATATACACTTTAAATTGCAAAATATTTATTAGACCTTAGTAATTCATAATTAAAGCCATGTTGTTCACAACCGGTGATTACCCCATATTTGTTTGGATCGCATTTAATTTTAGCATAATTCAAGAGCAAGGTTCGAGTGCTTGATTACTTCAGTGATTGTTCTGAGTGAATGTACATGTAAGGAGTAAACACTCATTATTTGGACAAGGACATCCTCACTTTCATAAAGCCATCCAGACTGCACCATCTTGGATCTCACAGCGCCTTCCACTCATCCAGGTGATTTAAATGAGAAATGATATTCAGCGGATATTAATGACCCACTCTTGAATATTAATTAATACTGATTTACCCCTCATCAAAACTGAGGATTGATGATTAATTGTTGTTTTGAGGTTGGAGGAAATGGAAGTTTTCCCTCAGACTGAAATGGCAAGAATAAATGACCTTGCTGTGGAAAACCAGATGGTGTTAAAATGAAGAGATGCTTGTTGCATCTCACAAATAATGTGGAAAAAAACCCCTGACATTTGTTAAATTTGTCAGGTGAATTCAAAAATTACCTTGAGGAAAGCATTGAGAGTGATCAGTCAAGGCCTTTCATGGCATAAGATGGAAATGCATTATAAATGTGGAGTTTTGTTATTCTACAGCTTTTCTTACAACAAGGGGTTTTCAAACTGGACTCTGGGATGCCAAGGTGTGCTGGGGTCAGATAAAAATAATTATAATATAATATAATATAATATAATATAACATGACATAAAATAGTTCAAAATTTTAAAAAATAAAACAAAACATCAGCTAGTGTCATGTAATTTAACTTGATATGAGTATACACACACACACAGACACACATAATTATAAAAACAACAAAATTTAATAAAAATGACCAAAATACAACAAAATTACAAAAAAAAAAAAATAGACACTAGACAAACAGACAGACAGACAAATAGACTGACAGACTGATAGACAGATGGACGGACAGACAGACAGACAGACAGACAAATGGACAGACAAATAGACATAAGGACAGACAAATAGACATACAGACAAACATGCAGACTGACAGACCAATCGATGGACAGACAAAACAGACAGACAGACAAATAGACCAACAGACAGATGGACAGACAGACAGACCGACCGCAAGACAGATAGACCGACAGACTGAAAGACAGACCAACAGAGAGATAGAAAAACAAAGATTAAAGGAGATATAAAGATGGATAAATAGACACATGTATGTATATAAATAGACAGATATAAAACGAAGATTAAATGAGTATGTATTACATAACGTTTTTATAAACTATATTGTTCACTACTCAGTGTACCAGTTAAGCACACGGCTATCCAGTTAACCTGCTGTCCTATATGCAAGTGTTCAATTATACATTTTTAAAAATTTCCTGGGTTTTTGATTAAGCAATACAAATTACTGCCCCATTGGTGTTCTACATTGAACTCAACAGACGGTCTGAAATGTTCATGACAGCAGCATCTACCAACAAAGTCTAACAAGATCAAGCTAACCAACCAAACATGAAGCAAACCAGTGCACAAAATAATGGCAAAACAAACAAAAAAAGTTGCAAATGTAAATTATTTATCTGAACCGGATCACCCTCATCAATAAAAAGGCAAAATGGGTGAATTTTGATGACCTGCATTAATCAGTGGGTGTGTGTGCATGTGTCTGGGTGTGGTTTGTGGACAGTGTAAAGAGACAAATAATCAGAGCTGTTGTCATAATCAGCAAACACAGCCCTGAAGACTGATGCGTGTATTTGTGCGCATTAATCTCCATACGTCCTTTAGGTTCTCTCTCTCTCTTGCTCTCTCTCCTTGGAGAGTTTAAGCTCACTACCTCTAAGCAGCAATGTAGCATTGCAAATGATGATATTCATTTAAAACTAGCAATTTATTCTGGCTAAATTACACAACATAAAACAGCACATTAAATTTCTAAATGTTCCTCTACATGCATGCACACTTTGCCAAAGTATTCTTATCATGATTAATTAGTTGGAACTAATCACTCAAATCACTGGATTTTTGGTGCTGTGAAACTTATAATTGGTGACTTGAGCAATTCAAGGCGGCTGTTTTTGAAATTTCCAGGTATAACTATATTTAAATTGGTTCCCTTATGCAGTGCAGTGGATGCAGTGGACTAAAAACTTACAAAAAGAAATAATATTATGTTGAGCTCTCCTTGACTGACTGAAATTCAAAAACATGCATACATACATACATGCATGCATGCATGCATACATACATACATAACCTATTCTGATGAAACTTCATCTAGAATTGTTGTCCTTGAAGAGCCGAAATGCACCAACGAATCACTGTCTATGCCCCTTTTAATGTCATGTCGATTTGAAGTAGTAAACACCAAATTAGCAGATTCAGTCAGCGGTTCATGTTTGGTTGGTTAGCTTGATCTTGTTAGTCTCTGTTGGTAGATGCTGCTGTCATGAACATTTCAGACGGTCTGTTGAGTTCAATACATGTAGAACACCAATGGGGTAGTAAAATGGCTAATAAAAAACCCAGAATATATTTTTTTAAATGTATAATTGAACATTTGCATAGGACAGGCTAACTGGTGTGCTAAACTGGTATACTGAGTAGTAAACAATGTAGTTTATTAAAACGTTATGTAATACATACTGCATTAATCTTTATTTTAACTTAAAAAGACACTGTCTATTTGTCTGTTGATCTGTCTCTCTGTCCTTCTATCTGTCTTTCTTTCTGTCTGTCTGACTGTCCATCTATCTGTCTGTCTTATCAGTCTGTCTATTCGTCCATCTGTCTGTCTGTGTATTTGTCTGTCTATCTATCTGTCCAGCTGTATATCGGTCTATCTGTATGTCAGTCTATCTGTCTGTCCATCTGTCTATCAGTCTATCTGCCATCAGTCTGTCTGTCCGTTTCTCTGTCTTATTGGTCTGTCTGTCTATTTGTCTGTCTGTCTGTCCATCCGTCTGTCTGTTGGTCTATCTGTCCATCCATCCATCCATCTGTCTGTCGGTCTATCTGTCTGTCCATCTGTCTATCATCTGCCGTTCTATCTGTCTGTCAGTCTGTCTGTCGGTTTATCTGTCTGTCTGTTAATCGGTCTGTCTGTCTGTTGGTCTATCTGTCTGTCCATCTGTCTCTTGGTCTGTCTGTCTGTTTGTCAATCTGTCTGTCAGAATTTCTGTCTGTCCATCTGTCTGTTGGTCTTTCTGTCTGTCTATTGGTCTGTCTGTCCATCAGTCCATCTGTCTATCTATCTGTCTGTTTCTCTGTCCCTTTGTCTGACCACCTGTCTATTGGTCTATCTGTCTGTCTGTCGGTCTGTTGGCCTGTTTATCTAACTGTCTGTCTGGCTATCTGTCTGTCTGTTCACCAGTTTTTCTGTCTGTTTATCTTAATGAATTTCTGCTTTTTTTCATACTGTAAATTTAGCATTTTCTAAATTAACCTGCAGTGCTAAGCAAACCATTTAATCACAATCTATAACTTTAATGGTCATAATAACAGTTCAGCTGACAAACATCAAAGCTATTTTTAAGATTTCCAATCAAGCTTAACAGAGTCTGAATACTTATGAGTATTACTGAGTTCTTACCTCATTAAGTTATTTCAGCCAATAGAAACTCAATTTAATGGGTATTTTTCATGACACCTAATTGCCTTTAAAATTAAAGGAAATGCTAAATGATAACCTTTTGCAAAGGACAGTGGTAAAGGATACTGGCAACGTCCCTGTCCCACACCTGAGTCCCCAACGTCACACACACATCTTGCTGTTGTCCTTGTCCACCCCCCAGAGCATCTCTCACTCATGTCCTGTCTGTCACCCAGCGCTAATGAAATCATCTCCCACTCTCTCAAAGCAGAGAAGCCATTCATTATGCAGTCTACACTTCTAAAAATGAAAAGTCAATAAGACAAAAAGCAGATGCTGTGTTCCCTCAATGTCCTCTCAGTTGTTTGGCCTCTGGAGGAGGTGTTCAGAGCAGAGACGAGCTCACAGCTGGAGTCGGAGCGTGAGAACAGCCCATGCACGGATTACTTTCCTGTCCCTCGTTTTCAATCATCTGTGCAGGGACCTCGTGGCAAACAGCGGGGTGCCTCAGGTTAGCGGAGAAGGATGGAGGGATGGAGAGAGAGAATGAAAACAAGATCTGACAGCACAAGCTTGATACTGTATTTCATCACCAGCTCACTTCCAGCACACATCCCATCAACACCTCCAACTAAATCCTGCCGCCCAATAATTTAGCAAGGTACTACGTTCCTGCAAGAAGGTCATGAGGAGCATTATTTCAGACTGCCATTTTCCTGAAACACACAGCTCTGGGGGTCATGAGGTCAGGATGTTCTCAAAACTCAGTCTAAAGTAGGGGATTTGGTTCTTAACCTATGTTTTAAGGCCCCAAAATTCATTTGAGTCTGCAGACACTATTCAGTCTTAAAATCAAATTTGTAATGACCCCTAAAGGGTGCATTTAAGTAACTTTTGAAAAAGTATTGATGTATACTAATGAATATTGTAAAAAATGAATATCTGAATAAATATATCTGTAATGTTTAGCTCTTTTTTTAATTTTTTTAAATTATTAAAATAGAAATATATATATATATATATATATACTCCTGTGATGGCAAAGATGAATTTTCAGCAACCATTAGTCTTACAGACCTCTAAAAGTCATTCTAATGTGCTGATTCTTATAATGATCAAAAAACATTTCTTATTATTACAGCTGACACAACATGGTTGTGCTGCCTAATATTTTGTTTCTGGAAACTTTGATATTTAATTATTATTTAATTTCAACAAACAAACAATTTAAATAAAGGTAAGACCCTGGGTAAAAGTGCCACTTGCAGTTCATATAAATGTCCTGCATCCTCATCTGCAATTCCAGCAACCCCATATTGGTTTGTGACCCCAAGGTTGAGAACCCTCATCTTAAAACTACAATGACTATGACAGACTACAGCTCTCAGATATTTAAGCGACTCCCTTATGAACACAGGATAAAGTCATGATCGCAGTGTTCCTGCTTCATGCTCACCACAACGCAACGGTGCATCAATCACCTGAACTTATGGGCCATATTATAAAAACAAAGACCTCTATACTCCTGGGCCAAGCTATCGGAGGACGGCCCAGCTCTCTGGCTCTCAGCACCTCTATACAATTTCTGTTTGAAGATTAATGTTCTTGCAGCGAGTGGGTTCAGGGACGAGAGAACAAGGAGAGGAGGGAAACAAACAGCAAACAGGAGTGTGGGAACGAGAGGGGATACAGTGTAACTTTGCTGCCTGTTTAGAAGCTAATCCATGCTACGAAATTCCCTAAATATTCAGACAATGTCGAGAGAGCAGTGACAGCCTGAAGGCAACGACCCTGCAGAGAGAGTAAATGTCAAAGAGAGGACATAGAGGGCACACTGGCGAGTGTTAGGTGACTCCAAATTGGTAACAAACCCTCAGTATGCAAGTAAATTCACATCGCATCTGCTTAAAGTTGTGTAATGGAAAAGTAAGTCTTATTTTAACTTTATTAAGATTTTCACCTTCATTATTTGGCATCATTTCACATCAAATGCTTTGATTAATTTGAGTTCAATTATATTATTCAATTACATTATAAAAATGTAATATAAAAATATTTCATATCAGCTACACAATCAACAATACTCCCCTCTGAGACAGTGAGTATAGATATCTGACAGCTATAAGTCACTATGGTGACTGCAAAGGCACTAAATCAATACTAAACAAAAAATGAGCCTGAACAAAACAGAGGAGGTCTCTGTGGGGACTGACTTTTGCCCCTAAACATTACATATCTGGGGCATTTTTATCACTTTCAATGATACTGGTTAATTTCTAGTCCTGCTGTGTACTTAATAAAGCTCCATGGGACACAAATAGCCTGAAATTTAATTTAAAATCTTTGCATTTATCATAAAAGAGGCCATAAGAGTCAGATAATGCGTGCTGTGTTTTTGCTAGGAAAGCAGATCTACTGTATATGGTATTTTTAGAATCAGGTTATTCAATTTCTAAAGGCATATCTGAACATTAATATAGCATTTCCCAGCTGAAAAGACCAGGAAATGTTGTGTTTTATACAACAGATAGGTCTGATTCTTTCCACCTCAGAGTGGACGCCTCATTTACACAACAACATTGTACTAAAAACAGTAAAATTGTCATGTGTTTGTAGTTTACACAGAGACAATATCATTTTCCACTGTACTTTAAAGCCTGTTTACAAAAATGTGTGTTTTCAGGCCCCCAAAACACCGTTGTCATGTAAATGAATGTCCAAAATGCACAAAATGTTTTCCGTTTTATTTACTAAATAAAATAAAATTAAATTAAATTAAAGTCAATTTTATGAACCAGGTGAAAGAAAACTTTAATTACGACATTTGCAGCACTAACCAACATAATACAGCCACAATCAGTGGAAATTCTAAGAAAAAAAACACAAGTTTCAGTATTTCTTTGATGCCAGCTACTAACACAAGGAAAACATGTGTGTGGTTGTTGCTTTCTCTGTTTTCCTTTGCACAGCAAAGCTATGATCTGCTGTAGTCCATGAGCAGTAAGTGAGGGAGAGCATCTAGACGACTTCTGACTTTAGGGGCGGTTGCTTCTGCTCTGATCTTACAGCTAGTTTGAGTCAGGTAGCTCTTTTTATACACACACAAACATAAACACTCTGCCTTGCATACCCTGGAGTGGGAAAAAAAAAAATCCCTGACAAGGGAAGACGATTCACTGGAAAACACCACAAAACACTGGGACTCCAGAAACCCCCGTGGCTGCATTGAGATCAGTAATTGATGGAGGTCCTGAGCCCGGCGGGCAGCCGGCCCCTTTTGAAACGTGATGGTGAAACTGAGCACCAACTGAAAACAAAAACACAAGACTACAAGATTAGTGCAATGGGGGTTTTCTAAGTAAATGTGTTTCTCAATCCAATCCAATCATGTCCATTCAAACATTTGGGATCTGTGAGATATTTTTATGTCTTTGAAAGAAGTTTTTATGTAAGCCTGTTTCCACCACTCAATAAATTAAAAAAAAGGTAATTACGTCTTTTTACCTTACAGTGATACTCACAATTCTGAATTGTGATATAAACTCGCAATTGCAAGTTAGAAAGTTAGAATTGTGAGACATAAACACAATTTGGACTTTTTTTCTCAGAATTGCGAGTTCATATCTCTCAGTTGTAACATTTTTCTTAGAATTGCGAGTTTATATCTTGCGATTCTGACTTTATAACACAATTACGAGCTATTAAGTCAGAATTGTGAGATATAAACTCACATTTGTGAGAAAAATGTCAGAATTGTGAGTTTTTATCTGGCAATTTTATCTCACAATTGTGAGTTTATAATTCTGAGAAATGAAGTCATTCATCATGAAGTTCTCTTTAGCAATTGTGACTTTTTTTAGCATTGCAAATTTATATCTCGCACTTCTGACTTTATAACATGCAATTGCGAGTTATAAAGCCAGAATTGGGAGACATAAACTCGTATTTGCGAGAAAAATGTCAGAACTGTGAGTTTTTATCTGTCAATTCTGACTTTATTTCTCACAACTGTGAGTTTATATCTTACAATTCTGAGGAAAAAAGGCAAGATAAACTTCCAGTTCTAAGAAATTAAGTCAGAATTGATTTTTGACAGTTTATATCTCGCAATTCTGACTTTATAACACAATTGCGAGTTATTAAGTCAGAATTGTGAGATATAAACTCACATTTGTGAGAAAAATGTCAGAATTGTGAGTTTTTATTTGGCAATTCTTACTTTATTTCTCACAGCTGTGAGTTTATATCATAATTCTGAGAAAAAAAAGTCAGAATCACAAGATAAACTCACAATTCTGAGAAATGAAGTCAGAATTGATTTTTGACAGTTTATATTTTGCAATTGTGACGTTTTTTAGCATTGCAAACTTATATCTTGCACTTTTGACTTTATAACATGCAATTATAAAGTAGTTATAAAGTCAGAATTGTGAGACATAAACTCATATTTGTGCGAAAAATGTCAGAACTGTGAGTTTTTATCTGGCAATTCTGACTTTATATCTCACAATTCTGAGGAAAAAAGGCAAGGTAAACTTGTAATTCTAAGAAATTAAGTCAGAATTGATTTTTGACAGTTATATATATATCTCGCAGTTCTGACTTTATAACACAATTGCGAGTTATTAAGTCAGAATTGTGAGATATAAACTCACATTTGTGAAAAAAAAATGTCAGAATTGTGAATTTATCTGGCAATTTTATCTCACAACTGTGAGTTTATAATTCTGAGAAAAAAGTCAGAATTGCAAGATAAACTCAGAATTCTGAGAAATGAAGTCAGAACTGATTTTTGACAGTTTATATCTCGCATTGTTTTTAGCATTGCATTGCATATTTATATCTCGCACTTTTGACTTTATAACATTTTGACTTTATAACATTGTGTGACATAAACTCGCATTTGCAAGAACAATGTCAGAACTGTGACTTTTTATCTGGCAATTCTGACTTTATTTCTCACAATTGTGAGTTTATATCTCACAATTCTGAGGAAAAAAGGCAAGATAAACTTGCAATTCTAAGAAATTAAGTCAGAATTAATTTTTGACAGTTTATATCTCGCAGTTCTGACTTTATAACATTTTGACTTTATAACATTGTGAGACATAAACTCGCATTTGCAAGAACAATGTCAGAACTGTGACTTTTTATCTGGCAATTCTGACTTTATTTCTCACAACTGTGAGTTTATATCTCACAATTCTGAGGAAAAAAGGCAATTCTGAGAAATGAAGTCAGAAATTATTGTTGACAGTTTATATCCCACAATTATGACTTTTTCTCAGCATTGCGAGAATTTCAGAATTTTGAGATAAAAAGTCACAATAACCTTTCTTTTTTTTTTTCAATGGTGGAAACAGGCTTCTGTATGTTTTCTATACTTACCAAGTTTTTGATCAAAAATAGAGTAAACAGTAATATTGCAAAATATTATTAAAATTTAACATAACTGTCTTTTGTATGTTAACTTTGGAAAAAAAAAAAAAAAACATATTCTACACCATCATCACACTCAGACACATAATCAATGAAAAACAAAACATGTACAATCACATACAATCACAAAACCCTTTCAACATAGGTAATTGTGCTTTTGGGGAGTCTATAATTGGGTCTAATAGGTTTTGGAATCTAAGTGCAGCTTCATTTTTGAAAATCAAAGTTAAGATACAAAAGTGAAATCCCATGAAAAAAAAATACTGTCAATTAAAATGCACATCAAAACAACAAGACTTCACAAAGTCACAAAGGCTTAACTATACAAGAAATAATTACCTAAATTACAGAAAATGCTAGACAAAACACAAGAAACCTGAAACAAAACCTTACATAACTGTAACAGTTTGGGTGGGCAAGAATTACCACCAGTTTTAGTGTTTTTCCCATTTAATCTCTGAATATAATAAGATCTTTTTTTTTTTTTTAAAAAAAAGATAAAAGAAAAGAAAGCTAGGCACAAAAGCTCTTCAGGGTGTCATTTACTAAAATGCCATCTAGGTAATTAAGTAAAAGCAACTATGATTTATTTTATGTTTTCTGGCAACTTATTAACAATGATGAATTCTGAAATTGTCAACACACAGTCACTTCATTATTCAGATTTGATGAACTCCTTTCATGTAAATGAGCGGATGCCAGTTAGGAGTACAATGAAGTTCCAAAAATAAATAAAATAAATAAATAAATAAAATTACATATTATGGTTTGTAGCAATGCTGTAGGAGTTCCAAAAATGGAAATTTTGTAGTAGCACAAACAAGAAATGGAGAATAGATGTGTATATAAAAAACACATCAGCTATAAATGAAAAGGCCTGCTGTGAAATGAGAAAGTGTGAGCTCAGGTGACAAGTCAATGAAAATATAGTTTAAAAATGCCACTCACCCACAGTGAGCTGTCCTGTCAGCTGACCAAGGTTATTTCGTGCATTCACCGTCACATTGCGGTCTGACTGTAAGACCAGAGGACTGTCCTGAAACACACACACACACACACAGAGAAGGCAGAAACCGATTATAGGATCCTGCATAATAAAAGAAGTTGAACAAGACAAAGCAAGTCAGCAAGTGGGAAAAAGAAACAGAGCAAAGTGAAACTGATCTTTTGATCATTCACAACATGGCATTTTGGTTGTGATTAGGTAGCATTGTTAAATACATTAAAGAACACTCACATCTAAAATAAAAAACGATGCGACAAAAACAAAACTTTATAAAAATAAGTAGTCTTTCATGTATGATCCAGCATTAAAACTTTCTTCAAATAGCCTCAAAAAGTCATTATTTCCATTACAAAAAGCAAACTGCAATGTCTGCGGGATGTTTAGGCATTCACATAATGTAATCATAACATCTGAATGAGGAAAAAAGGCTTAAAAAATAACCAGGCCACATTACATCATCTGTGCTTAAAAAATAAATAAATAAAAATAAACTAATTAAATTATTAAATTAAATTAAAATAAATTAACATTTAATTATTAACAAATTAATAATGATTTCTTTCATTATAATGCAGGCAAAATTGTAATAATAATAATAATAATAAAACAGACTGCTGCTAATGATGTAGTGTCATTTACACATTTACATAAACCATACTGATTTAAATTAAAATCAAAACCATGAAAATAATAAAAATGATGATGTGATGTTAATCTTTGTTAAACTAAACTATACACTAAATTAAATTAAATTATTATAGTATTAACTTTAAGTGTAGCATGTAGACAAAGTTTAATATAAGAATAATAATAATAATAATAATAATAATAATAATAATATACTGTGGCTAACGATGTCATTGACATAAAAGGGATGTTAATCTATGTTAAACATTAAATTAAATTAAATTAAATTAAATTAAATTAAATTAAATTAAATTATTATAATGTTGACTTTAAGCATAGTTAACTGTTATGGATAGTTTTAATAGTAAATAGTAGAAGTAGTAAAATTTAACGCTGCTAAGGATGTAGTGCCATTTACATAATCCATACTGATTTAAATTAAAATCAAACCATAAAAATAATAGACATGACGTTAATCTCTGTTAAACAGATCTTTGCACAAATTAAATTAAATTAAATTAAATTAAATTAAATTAAATTAAATTAAATTAAATTAAATAAATAAGTTATTATAATGTTAGCTTTAGGTACAACTTGTAGGCAGAGTTTTAATAATAATAATAATAATAATAATAATAATAATAATAATAATAATAATAATAGACTGCTGCTAATGATGTTGTGTCATTTATATAAACCATGATTTAAATTAAAATCAGAACTCTGAAAATAATACAAATACTACATGTGATGTTAATGTGTTTAGCATGATGCTATATGTGATATCTGAGCTGTCAGAGATTCAATGTGTGTGTGTGTGTGTGTGTGTGTGTGTGTGTCTGTGTGTGTGCATGGATGAATGCACTCTGGCTGGCCAGGGTGTGTGTGTCTGTGTGTTCATGCATGCAGGAGTGCATGCTGTGGATCACTGGATTCAGTGTCGTCTTGTTCTGTGCAACTTTGATCCCACTGACCTATACATCCTCTTCCACAACTAAACCTCTGCTGTGCTGTAAATCAAACACAACGATGCATCTTAACCCTGGTCACATTCATGAATGCATTCAGTTGTGAAATCACCCCATTATATATAATGTCTGCATAGTATTAAGAATGTTTTTTTGTGTGTCCCCTTTATAAGCTGATATGAGGCTCGATCTCTTTTAATGCTGAAGAATCTGGGCATGAGAATTCAGCCCTTAGACTAGCTTCAAAGCACAGCGCTCCCTTTTGACATTGATCGACCTGCCAGCGGTCAACCAGATCAATATATCGACAGTGAAGTACAGTGAAGGTCCACAAGAGCAGGTTCCCCATTTCTTCGCTTTCTGTGTTTTTTTGTTGTGTGGTTAGTGTGTGGCCATATGTCTTCACTTGTGGACAAAAACGCAGCCTACAGTTCACATAAGTAATAAACACGTAGTGACAGAATGGTTTTGATACTATAGAAACGTGTGATGGTTTAATCTTGACTATTTTTAATGGCAATAATATAATTCGAATTGTTGGAGGGAGGGTATGGAATGAGGTGGGGGATTAGCCTAACTTTAGCGATGCAGCACGGAGAACCGCTTCAACGAGCCGCAGCGCGGTGGGTATAAACACAAGCATTGACTGGAGTGGCCGCTTCAGAGCTGTAATGCACCGCAGACGTGTGCAGTTTGTGGTACGACATTTATTCATCATACAGTGTAGATAGCTTCACTTATAATGTGAGTGTTTTTTAAAATGCATAAACTTGCACTAGACTAGGCTAGGCTAATCAGTGATGATGTTCTTTGATAATGTTAGGCTGCTTTTAGCCTTATGCTGGAGCTCGTTTCAGGCAATGAAACTAAGTAAGTACATAATTAAATACATTAGCATGATAATATCATGTATTGGCGATCTCGCAGGCTGATGATAGGACCCAACACTACTGAGGCATATTATTTACTCACCCTCCATGCATCCTGTATATGACTTCCTTCTTTCAAACGAATGCAATCGGAGTTATATTAAAATTTATCCTGGCACTCCCAAGCTTTAGAATGGCATAGATGGGTGTTTCTCTTCATCAGTCCAAAACAAGTCCGATAATATGCATCCATCCGTAATAAAAAGTGCCTCACACGGCTCCGGGGGGTTAATAAAGGCCTTCTCTAGCGAATCAATGTGTTTTTCTAAGAAAAATATTCATATTTAAAACATAAAAATCACTTTAATCTAGCTTGCGCTAATAGTTGTACATGGAACTTGCTTCTTTGACAAGGGGCGTGGCAGTACTGAAATACCATCTAAGCTGTTCGCCAATCGCAACGCAGTGGGACAGCTAATCAATTACAACACATTTCGCTTTTCGAAAGGCGGGCCTTCATTAAACCCGGAACTAATCGAGCCATTTGTGCCAGGCTGGGAGAAATGTATTGTACTAATGGAAATTATGTTAAAAATAATGCGTTTTTCAAACCACCAAGCATGAAAGCATGTTCTAGTACACCCCCAAAACAAAATCAAGACTTTGTAAAAGAGCATAATAGGATCCCTTTAATACATTAACTGTGCATTTATCCATTTGTCAGACAAAAAAAACAAAAACAAAAAGAACAGTGATAACAGAAACTGTAATCATTATAAATATTCCAGCATTATTTAACATCTTAGTTATATTACATTGGTAATAATAATAATAAAAATAATCAAATTGAAAATAAAATTAAAATACAAATAAAATAAAATAAAACAAAATACATATAAAAATAAAAACAGTATGATTTATAAGCTCTATGGATTCCCGTTTCCACCACTGAACAAAAAAGAAAAAAAGGTCATTGAGACTTTTTGATCTCACAATTCTGAGTTTATTTCTCGCAATTGCGAGTTTACATCTCACAATTCTGAGATTTTCTCTCCACATTGCAAGATACAAACTTGCAGTTCTAAATTTTTTTCAAAGAAATGCGTGATATAAACTTGCAGTTGCGAGAAAAAAAAAAAAAAAACTTGTGTTGAGATAAAAACACAATTCTGAGAAATGAAGTCAGAATTGTGTGATAAAAACTCGCAATTGCGAGTTATAAAGTCAAAATTAGGAGACATAATCTTGCACTTCTGGGAAATAGTCACAATTCTGAAAAATAAAGTCAGAATGGGAATATATAAACTCACAATTCTAACTTTTTTTCTCAGAATTGCAAGTTATTAGGTTAGAGTTGTGAGATACAAACAAATCTGAGAACTGTCTTTTTTTCACCTCAGAATTGGACTTTATAACATGCAATTGCAAATTTATATCTCACAATTTTGAGAAAAAAGTCAGAATTGTAAGATATAAACAATTGCGAGAAAAAGTTTTTATCTTGCAATTCTGACTTTATTTATCGCAGGTATGAGTTTATATACCACTATTCTGACGTTATAACTCACAATTGTGAGTTTATATCATAAAATTCTGAGAAAAAAAGTCAGAAATGTAAGATGTGAACTTGCAATTGCAAGAAAAAACTCAGAATTGTGAGATAAAAAGTACACATGACCTTGTTTATTTTTTATTCAGTGTCGGAAACAGGCTTCCATAGTTTTCCTTATGGGGACTGAAAAAAAAAATGTCCCCACAAGATCAAAAATTTGACCTACAAACAATTCTACTACAATTTTAGGTTTGTCACACACACACATATGAATGTTAGGTTTCTGTGAATTGAGGGGACTTTCCATAGACTTTTCATAGACTCCCCCAACCCTAAACCTACCCCTTACAGGAAACTTGTTACACTTTCAGATAAACATCATTTACCATTTTTATACAGAATTGTTTCCCTCTTGAGGATTGCAGGCCAGTCTACACTTGCTGTACATATAATGAGAGGATTTAAAGGATGTCAAAAAGGCACGGAAAGAAACAAACCAAGTCATTCATCCATGCACAGTGCTTATAATCACCGTCAGTGACAGAAGCCAACTGTTTTATATTATAGTGAGGAGTACTTAGTCGATCGCCTGAACAATAGATGCAGTTTGGAGCTGCAGTATCTGCACTTGCTGTCTCGCACTGTATAATTAGATCCAGATGATGTCAGTCTAATGGAGTAAAACACTATCTTCTCTAATTACCTCAGAAACACCCACCTACCCAACACTAGATGTGCTGCCACCAGATGTGGGATGTTCAAAGCTGAGATGGACAGCGTTATTGTTTTTTGATCATGGGTAAATAAGCCATGCAGAAGACGAGGTTCATAAAAGGCCAATTCAAATCAAAAGTGAGCAATGACAGGGCAGTGAAGGTTTATGCATATGATAAAGCTATAAAGCTTAATGTTTTCATTTTAATTGCTCTACCTTGACACAGACCTTCAACACTCAGCATTCAGCAGTATGTTGAATACTGCTTTCATCTAAACCCAACATGACCGGCTTGTGAAATTAGTCACCTGGCGGCTCAGAAGCTGACACATGCAAATAACCTCATGAAAAGAAGCCACTTCGGCTAGAGTGTTATCCTTTAATCTGATCTTTATTTCCATTCCAATCAAACAGATCCAAAATGTGTCCACGCCTCACTGCCTCATTCTTCTCCATCCGTCCTTACACAATGCAAAGCAGGACGCCGAATGAAGAGAGAAAAAATGTGTGTGAATGTCATTCAGGCATGACAATTCTGTGTTCCTCCCAGATGTCCACCTGCTCTTCATTATCTCTCTTTCATTGTTTTTCCTCTCATTTAATGACACACTCCAATTCCAAACACCTGCTGAGATCCTAAATTTAGACACTTTTTTTTTTTTATATCTGCTGTGGCGACCCTTGTGATGTCTCTTACACAGTGGATTCTGTTTGATAGTTAATTACAAATCATTGGTAGGCTTGAATACATGTAGACCTTGTTTCTCATAATTACTAAGACAAAGGAATAAGGTTTGATGGCTTCATGTAAAATGTTACTATGTTACAAGTTTATGTAAATGTGCAAATGTCTTAGTCCACCACCAGCTTTGTCGTTTTAGCAACGTTTTAAGGAACATCCATAGTTATTTTTCAGTTTCTTTATTAAAGGCATATTGCACCCAAAAATGAAAATTACCCCATGATTTACATCCTCAAACCATCCTAGGTGTATATGACTTTCTTCTTTCAGACAAATACAATCAAAGTTAAATTTAAAAATGTCCTAGCTCTTCCAAGCTTTATAATGGTGGTTGATTTTTTGAAGTTCAATAAACTGCACCCATCCATCATAAAAAGTGCTCCACAGAGCTCCGGGGGTCAATAAAGGCCTTCTGAAGCAAATTGATGTGTTTGTGTGAGAAAAATAGCCATATTTAAAACTTTATAAACTGTCATCTCTGACTTCTGCTAACTTTCATACACACATTCATGACAGCCAGTTGGATAAAGTCAGACATAGGCGTAGCTTAGATGCTAGTCTCGCGAGAACCAAGTTTTGTTTACCGCAAAGGAAAACCGGTCTCCTCTTGGCTTATATCGAAATCCTCCGACACTTTACTTTACAAATCCTTATTTGGTACTTCATGACCGGTGTTTTGTTTTGCTCTCTCCTCTGCACTTCCACGTTCATCACTGCATTCGCCTACATCCTTCGTCATCCGCTGGAACGCTACACTAAAGTTTTAAATGTGTTTTTTTTTTTCATACACAAACACATTGATTTACTTCAGAAGGCCTTCATTAACCCCCCAGAGCCATGTGGAGTATTTTTTATGATGGATGGATGCACTTTATTGAACTTCTAAAAATCAACAGCCATTCACTTCTATTATAAAGCTTGAAAGAGCCAGGACATTTTTTAATAAAACCCCGATTGTATTGGTCTGAAAGAAGCAAGTCATTAATGGCTAGTGGGTGAGTAAATCATGGGGTTATTTCTTTTTTGAGTGAACTATCCCTTTATAATACATACGGAATTTAATCAAACACAGTTTCATAAGAAAATGCCTACTTCAGGCAAAAATCAGTATTTAGTGTGACCTTCCTTGGCACTAATCATATCTTGAACTCTTTTGGGGAGACTGTCCTGAAGTTTTCTTCTGGTATATCTTTTCTGGTATTTGTCTTTTATTCTTTTCTCTGTCCAGCTGTGATCCCATTCTGCCTCTGTAACCTTCAGGTATGGACTCTGTGGAGGCCAGTCCATGACTGTCAGTATTTTATCAGCTGTTTCACTCTCCAAATATGACCCTGGACCACAAAACCAGTCATAAGGGTACATTTTTTTTTTTTACACATTGATGTATGGTTTGTTTGGATAGGACAATATTTGATTAAGATACACCTATTTAAAAAATCTGGAATCTGAGGGTGCAAAAAAAAAAAATCAAATATTGTGAAAATCACCTTTAAAGTTGTCCAAATGAAGTTCTTCTAATCACAAATGAGGTGTAGATATATTTACAAAATATTTTCATGGAACATGATCTTTACTTAATATCCTAATGATTTTTGGCATAAAAGAAAAATCGATAATTTTGACTTATACAATGTATTTTTGGCTATTGCTACAAATATGTCCGTGCTACCTAAGATTTTGTGGTCCAGGGTAACAAATATGATTTCACTGCATTAGCAGTGTGCATAGGATATGTTATCATGTTGAAAAAATAAAAATAAAAAACATTCCCAATGAAGCGCTTTCCAGGAGGAATGGCATGCTGAATTAAAACCTGTCTGTTCTTTGCAGCATTCATGATCCCATTAATTCGGGCAATATCACAAACACCGCCGGTAGAACCAGAATAGAAACTCCAACATGTTTTAATGAAGGCCGCAAGCACTCATTCTTCCATCTCTCTCCAATTCTTCTTCTCACATATTGTCAACAACTGGACCAAATAACTTCAAACTTGGATTTGTCACTCCATAATACTCTTTTCAACTGATCTTCATTCCAATCTTTAGCATATCTTAGCCTTTTTATCCTGTTCCATTCTAAAAAAAAAAAAATAAAAAATAGCATTTTGGCCCTCCACAAAGTCTATTCATGATAAAGCTTATTCAGACCGCAGCAGGGTCAACTTGGCATCCCAATGAAGCTACCAGATGCTGATCCACTGGAAGCCCTTGGTGGGATTATTCCGGTCTGAAAAGAAGCTTTTCATCAGATTTTAAAGTTTTCTTGGCCTTCCAGTCATTGACCTGTTCTGACTCTTCAGTTTTTTTTTAAAACAGCTTGAAAGCCACTTCCTGACTATCCAGTTCGTTTGCTGATTTCCCTTTAAGAGTGGCCTTGCTGATGCAAAATTATGATTTTATGTCTGTCAAATTCTCTGATATTTGGCATTTTGAATAGGATGGTGTGATTGAAAGTTGGTCTTATACATATTAGCAAGCTTCCAATGAATTATTCAACATGTGCTCGAGCATGTCTTGCAAACCTGGTGTATTAGACTGTTTTCGAAGCAGTATCAAGAATAAGGGGAGGTCACACTAAATACTTCCTACTTCTGTTTTTTAATATTGCATATATGTTTTCCACTATTTTCTGGATGTATTATAATAAGGAAATTGAGAAATAATTATATACGGTTACAATTGCTAAAACAACAAATCTAATGGTGGCCTAAGAATTTTGCATAGTACTGTATATATAAATTGCTCCAATATGTGAACTACAGTGTATATAAAATGTGCAATCTTTCTTTAAATTGACAGTTCAACCCCGTTTTTTTTTTTTTTTTGGTCCATTTAATGAAGTCAGTGGGGCCCTAAACAACACAGGTAGGTCCACACTGGCTTTCATCAATATGGAAAATGAAAAAATAATCTCAAGGGGGTAAAAAAAGAATATATTTTTGTGTTTCACAGATGAAAATAAGTCAGGTTTGGAATACGTGTATGATAACAGAACTTTCATCCGGTTACTTTTTTTATCCATTTAATTATCAACACAAATAATTAGTACAAATTAACTGTCTGTAAAACAACCCTTTATCGAATTTCTGTGAATACACATTGCAGGGAACCCTGAAAGACATTTAGGTTCTTTCTGCCTTTATAAAGCTGGTTTTTAAGGTTGTATTCCACCCTCCTCCCACCAAATTTTGCGAAGTACACAAATGATTCCTCTGTTGTTTTGCTCTTGTTACAACACCAGCAGACATTCAGCATCATGGACAGCACAGATACATGCATGGGAAGAAGAAACCAGCCAGAGAGCGTTGCTGATGGCACATAGGGAGGCAAAACAGATGATGCAAGAGCAAGTCCAGGGTTAAAGCACTCACACTTGTCTCCTTCTGGAGTAGAGAAGGAATTAACTGAGGAATCTCTCATCATGCGTAGGTGTGAAATGTCAGTCATTTGCGTTTAAAGTACTGTCTAACAACTTAAATTGCATCAGAGAGAGGCATATCAAAATCAAACATCATATTAGGTCTGTTCTCAGTAATGTAATAAGAAACTGACATGAAGCTACTATTTCTCATAAGATACAAACGAGTATTACTTCTTTTATGCCTTCACTTTTTTGAACATTTTACATGATTCCAAACATACAGGAAAATCTTTTTTAGTATAAAAAACTAACAAAATACATATTTCATTCTTTCATTCATCTAGCCTTACTGTGGGAAGGGGTGAAACGGAAACCTTTGCTACAGGTAGGGTGACACAAGGAATGACAAACCAATCTATCTCCCAGTGGAATGAAACTAACAAGGTTCCATTTATGACACTATAAAATAGCAGAGAATGAATGTATGTTCCTGCACCCTAAGGGGGGATAAAGCTTAAGACCACATTTTTGCCTTTATGACGGCATGTCTTAGGAAAGGCTCTCAGCGTAAGTCTTTGTGCCTCTTACAGAGCTAAGCACCATGGAGGTTCAGGTGGTCTTTCAGAGGGCAAGACCAAATAACTTCACAGCTCAAGGCTTAAAGGTGAAGTGTAATTTTTTTTCAATGTTAAAAATACAATTTTATATACCAGGGCAATGTGCAGAGACATTCTGTTCTGTGCAGTTTCTAATGAATTCTCCCTTGAAGAGTACCTGTTTATGTCAGAACAAAATAAATGACTACAGTTAATATGAGGGTATAGAAAGTATCTACTGTAATATAGTATGAGGATATAAAAAATATAATGGGATGTATAAAATTCTAAAATATCATGAGCTAAGATGTAATAATTAATTTGAACCTACCCATTTCGACATCTTTTCTCCATTAAAATTCTTTATTCTGAGTTATAAATTCCTAACTGTATACTCCATCTATTGAGTGCTGCAAGTTTCACAATTTTATTAAGATATGAATCAGTACATTATGTCTTTAGGCACTTTACCCAAAACTAAATTTTGGTTGCTGCACTGGTCTTCATAAATCATTTCAGTTGTGAGATTCAAGCATCTGAACGCTTAAAACGTAGGTACACTAAGATCCAGTCCAATGCTGTCACTGCTCTAGATGAGGTCAGCATGTAAGCTGGCCTTAGATTACACACACTTACACACACACATTTGCTTTTGAGTTTGTAAACTTCAAGCGAAAGGCAATATTTTCAAGGCAGCTTTGGTGGAAAGAGCATTGCCAGTTACTGCCAAACAGCTATTTGTGCACGACTATGGTGAATTTGCCCTGCATGTCCCTAAATCACATGTAAACACAAACACAAATACTGGCTTTCATTGCCTGTGCCCTGTAATGCACAGTTAACACACATTTGTTATCGCAAAGACAAACATATGCTGAAACACCCACACATATAGTATGTATTTGTATACTGTATGTGCTTACACTAGTGCGATCTGGGCTGAAAAGAGTCTGAATTCTTCATTAATCTAGAGGTGTTTTACAATAGGTTGTTAGAACTAGGTGCACAAAGGTATGATAAAGTTGTTTGGTTTTATAGTAGTCCCTGAATCACCTAATCATCATCTACTGTAATTATCATAAACCAAAACCTAAATTAGACTCAGGTGTGCTTTGGAAGCCCACATGGACTTAACAACAGATGTGCAGATCTGACTGCTCCTTAATCTAAGAGTAAAAGCGTATGTGTAATTTCATTCAATCTCTCTTGAATGTCTAAAACCATATTTAATAATTTGATGTTATACTGTTGGGAACACACACATTGTAATGTATTAACAGGGTTAGCTGACTAACAGATGCAGTTTAAGCATGAATTACTATTTCAGTATTGGTAAACATTTACAGTTAGGTTCTTGTTAACGTGACTTTCCAATTGACTGCATGTGAAGAGTTCAGATGCAAAAGCCTCTAAATCCATCTGACGTTTTTCTTTAAAATTAGCATTTCTTTTTGGCTACTTTGTATAGGTTTCTTTGTAAGTACTGGTACATCTGACTGGGCTGAGGCTGGAATTTAGTGAGTTTGAAGTAAAAGTATTTGATGGATGTATACTATGTGTCAGGAGCATTCACTCAGTATCATTATCTCATTTTTGACCGAGATGGCTTTTAGCTGGTTTTGCCTCTGAACTCTTCATGTATTCGGGCTGCAAGTTAACATTGCACAACTGCCCACTTTTGAGTGGAAACAAGATAATAAATATTAGGAAAAAACAGATATTAAAACTTATTCAAGGAATGCAAAAAAGAAAATGCTTTTCATGTAAAATATGTTGTTTAATATACAAAAACAAAATGTTAATTATTTTACCAAAATAGGAGGGATCATACAAAATGCATGATATTGTTTATTTAGTACTGACCTGAATAAGATATTTCACATAAAAGATGCTTACATATAGTCCACAGGAGAAAATAAGCTGCTGTTTTTCAGCATTTTTGTGTATCTGAACCCTTTCCAACAATGACTGTATGATTTTGAGATCAATATTTTCACACTGCCCAGATACCACATGTACGTCTGTTAAAGAAAGATGCATTTTGTATGATCCCTCTTATTTTGGTAAAATATTTACCATTTTCCAGATTCTCCAAAGTGTATGTAAACTTTTGACTTCAACTGTATATTATAACAAAGTATATTATAACAATATTATATTATATATTACAGCAAACCCACCCCCCCATCTCGCTTATAGCACCAGTGGACTATTGTGAAACACTTTCCAGATCATTTATGAATAAAATATTATTTAATATAACTTAAAATGACTTGGAACAGTTTGCATATATATGATCACTGCTTTGCTCACATACAAACATGCATATACCAGCAAACGTTTTGCACTGTGAGGAATGAGATTACACTAACATATCATACTGCTCACGCTCACAAAGTGCTGCTGATCCCAGCTGACAAATGCCCTGCACTGATGTCTGGATACCATCCAATCTCACAGTGGCCTTGGGCGGAGTGGAATATGATTGGTTGCCATCCAGAGTCAGAAATCTGAGTATTAAGCATTAAATCCAGTCTTATGATTAGTGCCAGTCTATAATGTCTTGCCCTGAAAACACATCTCAAGACACTCTAGCAAAAGAATTTATAAAGTTTCAATGAAACAAACATAGCTGAAGATTTATTTGATGCAACTTTGTAAAGTTAGCTATTTTATGGTAAAAACGACCGTCGTAGAAGATTTATTTGATGCTATCCTTTACATAAAGTTTTATTTTGTTGCTTCCATAAATCAATATAAGCAATGTGATTTTCAAGCACCCAACAGATTGTTGTGCGTAAATTATTCTCTCTTCAAGGGCCAAACCTCGCTAGGCTTGGATGCACACACACAGGCACACACTGGCATGCTCAACACAAGAAAAGAGAAAGAAACCAGAGAGAAAGTCTTGTCTGATTGGTAATAGGTTATTGATTAGCGAGTCAGTTCAATCCTGTGGTTTGTTGGCGGCTTGAGTTCAACTAGCCAACCTGTTCTAAAAGCAACTGACAAAACCAACCTGAAGAGAAACATGTATATTCATGCATTTATTTATTAATTTTTTTTTGACATTCATCACACAACTACCATCTTTTCGCTTTTATTCAACGAGTGTAAGAAATCATTATTCGAGTCTGATGAGTTTATTTCAAGTGACACCAGATCTGTTGCTCTCTGCTGACATGCTAAAAGTTTCTACACTGTGTTGAGCTAATATATTCTATTGATTCCATAACCACAGCCTGTAAGGCACATCACACACAATCAAATTCACATGCAATACAGCAAAACCACACAGTAATATAGAAATTGGCTTACAAGATGTGAACTTCATGTTTTAAAGATGAGCTAAACTGCATCAGACAGGTGACAGTACTGTCAATGTGAGATTTATATTATATACGAAGAATAATAGAATGCATTTTTCTGAAATGTTCTTTAGAGGCAAGCCTAAAATGACAGTTTGACATGTGCTGCTGTTTAACATTGTATGTTGAATCTCTTGATCTCCGGGTCTACATCTTATTAAAGCAATAGTTCAGCCAAAAATGAAAATTCTGTCATCATTTACCCACACTCATGTCATTCTAAATGCTTTCTTTGACTTCTCTGGAACACAAACGAAGAAATTTTAAAGAGTGTATTTGTTGTTTCTTTCCATTCAGTTACAATTAATAAGAAGTAGAGCTCTGAAGCTTCAATAAGGAAACAAAGCATCAGACTAACCAGTTTAAGCCCACCGGCAACTATAGCTGCCACAGTTTATAAGTTGTCATTTTCCTTTTGTAATTATTATTTTTTTTTATGTTATTCATGTTTTATTTCTCAACGACATTCAAGCAAACAACAAAATAAAGGTTTTCAAGAAAAAAAAAGAAAAGGTCACATGAGGCTGTCAACTTCCTACCCCTACTTCCAGGAAACATGGCGAGGGCAAACCCTCCCAACCAAAGATAATTTTCATGTTACTAATAATTTTTTTTTTTTGACATACACTGACCAAAATTATAAACGCAACACTTTTGTTTTTGCCCTCATTTTTCATGAGCTTAATTCAAAGATCTAAGAATTTTTCTATGTATTTCTCTCAAATATTGTTCACAAATCTGTCTAGATCTGTGTTAGTGAGCACTTCTCCTTTGCAGAGATAATACATCCACCTCACAGGTGTGACATATCAAGATGCTGATTAGACAGCATGATTATTGCACAGGTGTGCCTTAGGCTGGCCACAATAAAAGGCCACTCTAAAATGTGCAGTTTTACTGTATTGGGGGGGTCTGGGGAGTCCAAAAACCAGTCAGGATCTGGTGTGACCACCATTTGCCTCATGCAGTGCAACACATCTCCTGCGCATAGAGTTGATCAGGTTGTTGATTGTGGCCTGTGGAATGTTGGTCCACTTCAGTGGCTATGCGAAATTGTTGGATATTGGCAGGAACTGGAACACGCTGTCGTATACGTTGATCCAGAGTATCCCAAACATGCTCAATGGGTGACATGTCCGGTGAGTATGCCGGCCATGCAAGAACTGGGATGTTTTCAGCTTCCACGAACTGTGTACAGATCCTTGCAACATGGGGCTGTGCATTATCATGCTGCAACATGAGGTGATGGTCATGGATGAATGGCACAACAATGGGCCTCAGGATCTCGTCACGGTATCTCTGTGCATTCAAAATGCCATCAATAAAATGCACCTGTGTTCATTGTCCATAACATATGCCTGCCCATACCATAACCCCACTGCCACCATGGGCAACTTGAGCCACAATGTTGACATCAGCAAACCGCTCACCCACACAACGCCATACACGCTGTCTGCCATCTGCCCTGTACAGTGAAAACCGGCATTCATCCGTGAAGAGAACACCTCTCCAAAGTGCCAGATGCCATCGCATGTGAGCATTGTCCGACTCAAGTCAGTTACGATGGCGAACTGCAGTCAGGTCGAGACCCAGATGAGGACGACGAGCATGCAGATGAGCTTCCCTGAGATGGTTTCTGAAGATGCTGGATGTGGTCTGCCGGTTGGATGTACTGCCAAATTCTCTGAAACGCCTTTGGAGATGGCTTATGGTAGAGAAATGAACATTCAATTTCCGGGCAACAGCTCTGCAGTTAGCATGCCAATTGCACACTCCCTCAAAACTTGTGACAACTGTGGCATTGTGCTGAGTGATAAAACTGCACATTTTAGAGTGGCCTTTTATTGTGGCCAGCCTAAGGCACACCTGTGCAATAATCATGCTGTCCAATCAGCATCGTGATATGCCACACCTGTGAGGTGGATGGATTATCTCTGCAAAGGAGAAGTGCTCACTAACACAGATTTAGACAAGTTTGTGAACAATATTTGAGAGAAACAGGCCTTTTGTGTACATAGAAAAAGTCTTAGATCTTTGAGTTCAGCTCATGAAAAATGGGGGCAAAAACAAGTGTTGCGTTTATAATGTTGGTGAGTGTATATATCAACATAATCATGAACGTTTCTAGAATCATCCAAACAAAACAAATCTAACAAGAGATCTATAGTTTTTTGTATCCTTAGTCAAAACTCCAAGCAGCAACTAGTTGCTGGTGGGCAAATGACTTGTCAGTACATATATATTGGGCAAATGGGGTATACTGTGCTAATATGTTATTAAATCAAGATTATTTGTCTTGTTTAGTGCTTTTTGGGAAAAGAGAGATAGAAAAAGGGAGTGGGAAGGACACGTATGGCATAACTTCCCATTTCAAATGTCTTTGGAAAGAAATTGTTTGTACGCATTATTTATTTATTTATTATTAATTTTTTTAATTTATTCTTGGTTATATAGATGTACTTTTTTTCATTCTTTTTATTTTTATTCATTTATTTTCATTACACAATGCCCTGCTGGGGCAACTTAATGGCTGCACTTTGTTCTGCACTATGTTTCACCACTTTAAGACAAATGGATATGTTGTTTGTTGTGTTTTCATTTTCAAGAGATTATAAGCTAGATGCAGCTTTTTTGGGTTTGCATTGAATTTTCTTAGACGTTTATACATAATAATTTTGCTTAAGAATAAAGATTGATCTGCTGAAAGCAGTTATTTTGAGTTAGGTGCCAAATGTTGTCCTCCTATTCAAATTTGACACTGAAGTGGTGCATACAACATATTTGCCCACACATTTAAGTACGATTTTCGAGAAAAACAAAAAAAAAAAAAAAAAAAAAGAAAAACACTATTAACACGACTATATGCATGAAACCTTTCAGAAAAATTTGAGAACAAATGGGGCTAATAAAAGTAGTCCCATTATTATACTATATTCTCTAAATTCTTCTGAATCCAAATCATAGTTTCATGTGAGAAATTTCAGTTATTCACTGAATTCACAAAGCTAAGCTAAAAGCTGCCTAAGCGTAATTTCAATTATGCTCTCTAAAATGTCAAAAACCACATATAATGATGTCATGTTATTAGCTAATTGCAGTTTAAACTAAATGCACTGTATTTACAAAGAACTAGTTTATGCAGTTTCATTCTATGCATATATAATTAGAATTACATACACCTACTGTTAGCCTAAATATATTTAATGACAATGCATGCACCTTCATACACATTGATATACACATTCATCTTGTCATCTTTCAGGCCCACACTCCTGTTAATTATGAGCAAGCTTTTTATAGATTCAAGCTGCTGTGTGGCTTTACAGCAACATAAAATAATGCATCACTCTCCCAGGAGTATTTCTCACGCTCTCAGCTAGATCTTAGCTCAGATCCCAGTGTGAGCACACCACAGGGACTATTTGTCACTGTAGTACTGATCAAACTCCTCCTCTTTAATACTGCTTATCTTCCCCTATTGATCTTCATTTTACTGCCTCTCTATTGATACCAGGATGCTGTAAATGAGTAGTCCATATAAAATCTTTTGATCCTCTAAGTTTTGCTGTGCAGAATGATCTAAAAACCATGCACCGCTAGTTTGTTGTTTTATCATCCTCATGGGGAGATCTAGAGATCTAGAGGCTTATCTATAATGGTAGAGCAAGCACACTCATGTTACAGCATATACTAGGAACATAAAAAGAGGATGAGCAAGCAATGAAAGTGTGGGTCGTTGGGAAAGAGAACATAAAATAAGTATTTTTATTTGTTTCTGGTCTTGCATATTATTTTACAATAATTGATCACAGAATTAGTATATAATAAGGGTGTGAATCTTTGGACAGACAATGAAATGAATCGATTCGATTTGTGATTAATAGGTTTTTCAAAATTAGAATGATCTGATTCACAATGTGATTTGATTCAATTCAATTTGAATCCTTTTTACTTAGTTATTAAATTCTGTCATTTTTAAGTAAATCATAGTAGGGGTGAGTAATATGACCAAAATCTTATTTCACGATATGAGAAATTTTATTTCACAGAGGAAACATGGAAAATATGCTTCTTAAGGAGATAGTTCACCCCAAAATGCAAATTCTGTCATTAATTACTCAACCTTTTCATTCTCTGTTGCACGTTCCGCATAAAAATTCATTAAATAAAGCCCTTATTTTTTGTTTTCTTTGCTCACAAAAACCACTAATTTCACATGGACTATTTAAACCAGTGTTGCCAAGAATTGGGCTACCTTAACACTGTTGTTGCAGGTTGTTTGTCATGTCCGCGGGTTGAAGCGACCCCAATAACGTGATATTAAGCCCCTGGAATGCTAATTTTACCCAGGGAATCCAGCCAAAAAAAGTGTATTTTACCCCTTGGAATGTGATTTGTACTGGGGGACCCCCCTCAATATGCCATTGAGCTACTTTCGGGCAGGTTTTGTTGTGAAAACCTGGCAACCCTGATTTAAAGATGTCCTTACGACCTTTCTGAGCCTTGATGGTTGCTGTCTATGCAGGGTCAGAAAGCTCTCGGATTTCATCAAAAATATCTTAATTTGTGTTTTGAGGATAAACAAAGGTCTTACAGGTTTGGAACAACATGAGGGTGAGTAATTAAAGGGGTCATGTGATGTGATTTCATATTTTCTTTTGTCTTTGGAGTGTTTGTGCATATAGAAGATCTATAAAGTTGCAATGATTAAAGTTTCAAACCAAAAGAGATATTCTTTATAAAAGTGAAGACTCTTTATAATAGCTAATACTAGCCTAATATACTGTAAGTAAAAGGTTGTTTAAGTAGATAATGTAGAAACACCCTGAAACTATTAAATATAAAAAGATTCTGAGAAAACTTTCAGTCTCTGAAGTAGATGTCAAACTAAAATTACCCTAGAGACAGGTAAGTTAATTAGCACTTGTGGAGATCAGAAATAAACCCAGGAGTAACAGCTGCAGGCTTCGTGTTCTGACTAATGACAGTCTTCATGAGTCCCACTATAGAGAAATCACAAAAGGCACTTTGCTAAATAAAAAGCATTGATTCTGTAAATAATATTGCCATTAACATTAACTTATTCACTAAGGAAATTCCTCAAGAATAAGTGTGTGTTAAGGAAATGTAATACCTCAAGATAATGGTAAATAAAAACAATCTTGAATACACATGCTGACCTAAAGCCAAATGGCTATAGCTAAAGGAATTTTTTTTTTTTTTTTTTCTGATCAAAACCCAACATATCAATATCTTAAAGCACTGTTGTAAATAGAAATGCACATAAACACAATACATAATACCATTCGTTCCGCAGAATGTACAGTTCAGTTCAAAAGTTTGGGGTCAGAAAGACTGCTATTCAGCAAGGATGCATTAAAATTATTAAAAGATGTTCCTTCCTTCCTTCATTCATTTATTCATAAATGAATAAATAAATAAAGACATTTTTATTGTTTTATTTATCAAAGAATCTTGGGTAAAATAAATAAAATAAAATAAAATAAAATAAAATAAAATAAAATAAAATAAAATAAATAATAAGCTAAATAAATGTTTTCAACATATATGATAATAATAATAAGATGAGATGTTTCTTGAACATTGAGCCAGTATATTTTATCTGGATTTCTGAAGGATCATGTGACACCAAAGACTGGAGTAATGGCTCCTGAAAATACAGCTTTGCCAACACAGAAATATATATAATTAGTATATATATAATTAGTGCTGTCAAACAATTAATCACGATTAATCACATCCAAAATATATATAAATATATTTTTTTACATAATTTATGTACTGTGTATATGTATTATGTATATATAAATATACACACACTCATGTATATATTTAAGAAAAAAATATGTTATGTTTATATATTAAATTATTTATATATAATATCAATTATATGAATATATATATACATGTAAATACATTTAAATATTTTCAAAATGTTTACTGTATGTGTGTGTATTTATGTGTACATAATAAATATACACAGTATACATACATATATTGTGTAAACAAAAACTTTTATTTTGGATGTGATTAATCATGATTAATCATTTGACAGCACTAATATATATATATATATATATATATATATTTTAAATTGTAAAATTGCATTTTTTGTCAAATAAATGTAACCTTGGTAAGCATAAGAGATTAAAATTGTACCGACCCAAAAGTTTCAAACACCATTGTAGTTCTATATGCATTCTACATGCCAAAATAAATTACATTATAGATCACTGTGTGGAATTCTGTATCCCTTAATGCAACGCACTCAACTTGACCTTACATTTCCAGATGAATGATGAACCAGAATTGGCATCGACGCTTAACACTCGTTCTTAACTCATTATCTGTTCATGACAGTTGGACACCACTTACTAAATAAAACACGCATCATGATGAAACAACAATGTAGTTGGTAATGACTGTTTGTTTGTATAAAACTGCATATTTCACAGCTTTACATACTACAAAGTAGTATAAAATAAATACTGTGCAATATGTAAGTACACTAGTATTAGCACCTAAACAAGCAGACTTCACTTAATAAATCTTACCACATTCTGGACAGCTGAGGAAAGACATTCACTATGAAATGAATGTGCTCAATAAACATGTGAATGAATATTTTATTCCCAACTTTGAACATGCCATTTCTCAGAAAATATGGAGCAGCTTAGATAAGACAGCATTTCTACCAAACACCTTTTTTTACTTACTCCAAAGTGTTATCGCAGACATAAAGAAACAGTTTATCTCAATAAAGAAGTAATTTTCCTTTTCTGTCCTAAGAAAAGAGTGGAAGCAAATCTCCAGCAAAGGTTGTGCATCACTTTCTAAATCTAAAACTGAAAGATTATTTGGATTTATCGTTGTTAGCACTCTCCGGGATTTCCTGTTCAGACTTCATTTCTCTTCAGTCACACTGACACGTTCTCTAACATTTACCTCCGCAGTCCAGGTTGTACCCTGGGCCCTGCTAGCTAAACACCCAATGGCTAGCCTGCCCTTTTACACATGCTACATAGCCCCCGGCTAAATGTCATTAGTCGCCGATGAGGATCAAAGCTAAAATGGCCCACTAGCCTGTGTAATGTCAACGTGTAGCATTAATTAAAACCGTGTCTGTTTTTAATTAATTTCACTAATCGAGAGGGGCAGGGTTGATCCCAGGTCCGTGTTAACGGCCATGTCACCGTGTAGCGACAGACGACGTATTTGATATCTGAAATGGTGACCACTGGAAATTTGCAGAAGGCACTGCTGATGTGAGATGTTAAGATGCAGATAGTGTTTGTATTTATATGCTTAATTAACTGCGGCTCATTGTTATGGAGACAGTGACCCCAATTAGCTACGGCCCAAAATACTTCAGGTAAACACAAACCTATTTGGTGATGTTCCATCAAATGCTAATTTGTTCATTCACATGAATGCTGCCATAACAATTATGTACTGAGGGCTTTTAAAGGTATTAAGACTTGTATGGCATAATATAACGTAAGTGATGTATCTTGCTGAAATATGTAGTAGAAAACCCATAAAGATTTACATTATCCTAAAGATCTGCAACATTATATATATATTTTGGGGGGCGCCATTATTTATATATATATATATATATATATGGGTCATTTTATAATTGTGGGTACATCTCATGTCCGTGAAGTATATTTTTAATATATTTTCATTAATTTAAAGCCCCAATGCTTAGCCCCAATGCTTAATTTTGTAGTACACAATTATACTTTTCCCAATCACACTACTATATGTTGAAAAAGCCATTTCTTTTGTTCTAAAATGATGTTCATATCACATACAATTCTGGTATTCACTGTAAAGTTGCTCATTCTACTCTGCATTTAAGCATAAAAATGACCTCAAATATAAATTAATTTCATAATTTTGCCTTCAGTTAGATTAGGTTATCAAGACATTTGGGTTTGCGCTTCAAAAATAATAAGCGTTTATTGTTTTATTTGTGTCCGAAAAACCATTGTCAACTAAGTTACCGACTAGAAAACCCTCAAAAAGAAACAGTTTGTCCCATTCTCACATAATTTGCACAGTATGATGATATTTCCTCTAGAAGAACATGGATGAAACACTAGAAGTTATGTTTTCTCTCTTTCCCCTGATATTGGTTAAACTAGTAAACCTGTGTCAAGAGTGGATTAATTGACTGTCACCAGTGTTACACAAGTATTTTAACAAGACAATTTAACTACAACTTATGTTTTGTTTGTGAAAATATATTTTTTAAACATACCATATGCTCAGCAGTTTGGCTTCCATGTTGAGTATAGACCCAAAACACTAAAAATGTCAACTAAGTTACCTGTCAACTGCGTTACCCAGTAAAGGTAACATAGTGGACAGTAGCAAACATAGATGGTATTTTCTGCACTTTAAACAACATAGATTGTTCCAAAGCAGCTATGTAAGGTCATGGTTGGGTTTTTGGGGAAAAGGAAAACTTTTTTCTTCACACTGTCAAATTCTAAATTTTAAAATCTGTCACTGTTGATTAATGACTTTTGAATAGTAGTGTATACATTTTCCACTCACACACAAAGTGATTCCATACAAAACATTTAAAGTCAATAGCACTGCTGTGGAAACTCACTGTGAGTTTTATTACATGTCACTAGCAGTTGATGTCATCTCTGCATCTGTCGAATAGCATCATGTTGCTATCATATGCCCTCGTAAACACAGTGCCCACCCCTCCTGTACACAAAAACAATAATAATGTGCTTTGACAGAACAGATTGTGCGACACTAATATAAATAAAGAGACTATCACTCTTCGTTATGCCTGCTGCTCTCTGATGACACATCTGCCTTGTGTTTAGATGATGGGTTATGTCTAGCCAATCACAGTAGAGTTATCCAATCACATTGCATGTTGGACTTGTTCATCGAGCCAGTCGAAAAGAGGTGGAATGACATTGCTAAGAGATGAGAGGTAATTGCAGAGGTAACCTGTGCCCACAAGGCTTTTGAGAATTTTTGTGCATTTGAGAGAGAGCGCGGACAGAATAATTAATATTCTCCGTCATTCTTGGTTCCTAAGGGTCTGAACAGTCCCCATGTTTTATCATCCTGAAATGTTGTTAAATGTTAATGGGAACCTATTTTTACATGGGCCATTCCACCACGCTCCCAACCCCCCTGAATAAAACATTAGTACCAACACGCTGACCAGTGCTTGTGAATCCCTTGCTCTATGATTGCAAATACATTCAGTGTTTGGAATGGATGATTTGCATTTACAGTACTAACAGGTGTGACTCTTGAATTGTCCTGTTCATTCAGTGACTTAGAAGAGCACCTTTATGACGTCAAGCTACATCTCTGTTCTCGTACCTGCCAGAAATAACACCTGTAACCATGTCAGTGAGAACATGGTTAATGAGCACAGGTTTAGCTATCTCAAACTGAGTAAGTCTTCACAAATTACAATTACATTATAAAATGCAGTAAAACCTTTCCTCAAAATATTGTACTAATATCACGGATGTGCCTAAAGCTGAATAACAAATTCTATGGAATAACAGGTAGATATTTAATAAACTATTTTTTAAAATTAGTGACTGCAGTGTGAAGTTTAGGAATAAAAATTTCACATTGTGAGATTCAAAACAGATCAAATTTGATTAATACAGAGTAGTCAACATTTGTAGTGGATCAAAACCTTTAATGAAAGTTGTTCTAAAACCAAAACAATTCCTGTTCTTGTCTTGACAACTTTGATGATTTTTTGATCCACTTCAAATGTTGATATATTATATAAATGTTATATTTAAATATATTTTAAAATCTTGTTTATTTTTGTGAAGGCAAAGCTGAATTTTCAGCTGTCTTCAGTGTCACATGATCCTTCAGAAATCAATATCATATTATGATTTGATGCTCAGGAAATATATTAATATATTTAATATTTTTGTAAAAACTGGAATACATTTTTTTCTCCAGGATTTATTTATGCATAAAATGTTTAAAATAACAGCATTTATTTCAAATAGTACTTTAATTTTGATCACTTTTGTATGAATTTCTTAAAATCAAATAAAACAAAACAAAACAAAACAAAACAAAGTAAAATAAAACAAAACAAAACAAAATAAAATAAAATAAAATAAAATAAAATAATAAAAGTACTGCACATATCTTCCACTTTTTGAAATGCCAGCAGAGGTGAAGTTAGTGACTAATAAGTGAGATTTCTTTCTAAAACACAGCAAACAGGCACCACATGAAAAGAAAAGGCATAGATCGTTTGTTATCATGAAGTGTTGTTGTGTCTATATTGCATATGTGCTTCTAATAATGTAAATGTTTGTATTAAAGAAGGACAAATCTTTTTTTATAAATTATACAAATATATGCAAAAGATAGTTAAAGAGTTATAGTTAATAATTATATAAGAGCGGATACGGCCATTTATAAATTTTACGGGTCTGGTCTCATCCGCGTCCAGCTATTTTTAGCTGTACAAAACAGCTTGTTTGTTGCTTGATATTGCAAATTGGTGTGTCTTACATATTATTTTACTGTATTATCTTAAGGCAAGACACTGCAGATGAATAGGGTAAAAAAAAACAAAAAAAAAAAAGACTAATAGTTATCGCTTTGCTTACCCAGTTGATTGATTACATTGATAACTGCAAACATTTTTTGTATTACAAGTTTTCTAAAATGTTAGGTTTAAATATGTAAATGACACTGGATTAAGTCAGTTTCAATTTTTTTTTTTTTTTTTTTTTTGGATATATTACAGTCAAAAGTTTTTACAAAGGGATTTTTTGTCACCCCATAATTCAGAAAATACTTAGAACAAATACAAAACAACATATTTGCACATTTTTGAGGAATGCAATGTTGTATATAATCAAGCAAATTATATATGAACAAATGCCTCTGTAAAAACCTTCAGGATATAGAAAAATGTAAAGATTGGTGTATGTGAGTGCTATTGAAGTAAAGATGTATGGCTCAGTGTAGGAGAAACAACTCATTTTGAGCAAACAGGATTTAAAAATATTAATTGTAATTGAAATCTACTGACACAAATAGATAAAGTGCTATAAAAGAAACACTTAACAGTGTCTTTTGGATGTTTTCTTTCCACTTCTCTGAAAAAATAAAAAACCAAAAAGCCCAAAATTTCAAATTTGATGCCTGAAAAAACAGTTTATCATTACACGTCGTAAATCTTCTCATTATTTCCCTATGCTGGCTAGCGAACCGGACGTCGCACCCATAGGCTTACTTCTGCGTTGAAAAATAAGATGGATAATCTTACTTATTTATGCATTAATTTTATATCTTTGAGTTCAATAATGAACAGACAAGACATCTAAATAAGCTCTAAAACTAGTTTTTCCGATGCATGAGAGAGATTGAAACTTGCAGACTCTTGTGGATATGTTGGCTCTCTCTCGTGCATTTGCCGCATTTTCAATTTCTCTCATTCTCCGCTGATCAGCAAAAAAGTGGGCAGCTCCAGTCTATGTGTATGTGGATTGTGTTTAGACTCCTGAGAAGGGATTTACAATCATTTCAACAATTCCTAGAGAATCAACTTGACATTTTTTTCTTGTCTCAACATTTGTTTAAGGATGAAATAAAAGCGGATATTACTAAGGGGAGGAGAATGAGAGAAAACATCCTATTTCTCCTGCATCATACAGAGTGTGGAAATAATGCCTACAACAGGAAACTTTTGTCTCATTTTAGCAACTCCCAATACAGGCATTCTAGCAACAAGGCCACAAGGGAGTACTATAGAGAAGGAACGGGAGAGAAAGAGGGAATGATAGATAGTGCATATGAAAGAGAGAATGGTTGTGCAACATTCACAAGAGACAGAAGGTAGGGAGACAAAAATAAACTTTTGTCTTTGTGCCTATAGTGACGTATGCTTATAACCTGAGAGAGACACTTATTAAACATGCACAAGACCTTTGTCATTAGTCACCATAAAGATACAAGCATGCGAACACATGCATACGTCAGGCCTTTAATGAATTAGCTTGTCCTAGGCAATGACATTACCACCGTAACCTGACTAACTCAGCTTTTTATCCAAAGCACAGAGGGATATATGCTGAAAAGACGTACTTAAATTAGCACTGCAGAGTCGCTGTGACTTTATCACTAATGCCGAGAGATCTCGCTTTAGCCTGTATGTATATTCTGTTTTCTGTCCTAAATCTTGGTGAAAAACAAGGAAACAGCTTTGCATGTATCAGCATAATTTCAGCTCATGAACTAAAATGATTTTGCAAACTAAACGAAACTCTAAGTGATGAAAAACATGGTTAAATTACTTTCCTTCTTTCTTTCTTTTTCATTTTTTTTCAAATGGATGCACTAACTCAATCAAAAGTAACAGTAAAGACATTTATAATGCTAGAAAAGATTTCTATTTTAAATAAATGCTGTTCTTTTCAACTTCCCATTCTTCAGAAACTTGAAAATGAATAACAATACATACAAGTTTCCATAAAAATGTTAAGCAGCCAAACTGTCTTCAACATTAATATTATTATATTTATTGATTTCCAGGATAGATAGAATGAACAAACAAACAAATAATAGATGATACATAGATAGATATATAGCTCTGTTCACAGCGACTTGTTTTGCACGTGCGTGTCTCTTTAAATGATAACGAGCTAACTATAACTGCTCACCCCGCCCCTCTTTTTTTGTGTCTGTATTCAGTGGCATGTTACCATCAAAAGCAAAACTAATCCACTTGCGTCCTCAGTGGCTCTGATGTCAGAAGAAAATGAAGACTCATGTTCAATTTTACATCCACCTACAAAACACCTGCATTGATTACGAGACATTGTTGTCGCTACAGCTGCTGGAGCATGGAGAAAATGGCGGATAGTGTACAACTGGCTGAGGGCAAAAATATACTAAGACCATGTTCACACTTGCTGTCTTTTTTTAAACTGCCAGCATCTGTTTTACATTACAATCCTATGGAGTAAACCATGTTTTCAAAAAAGTCCTGAGCGCTTTTTTAAACGCCACCACTGGCGTCTTTTTCTACAGCTCAGTGTGTCTTTTCAAGTGGAAAAAAGTTCAACTTTTCTGAAAAAAAGAGTGTCCCTTTTTCAAGTCCCAGCTCGCAGACCCTTCCCGATCCCGTCCCCTCTCTCTCTCTCTCTCCCATCTCACTTCCTGTCTAAATACTGTCCTATCAAATAAAGGCAAAAATGCCAAAAAATGAAAAAAAAAAAACAACGCAAGAGCGAGCTTTCTCTTTTCTCGACATTTATAATGTTGCAGCTGTTGTTATAGCAACAAAAGACATCCTCGGCTGCAACGCTGCCAGATTTTCTTTACTAAGAAAGCGCCCTTGTCAACTTTTTCTTGTCAAAAAAGGTGCCAAGTGTGAACATAGCCTAATACGAGACAGTCCATCAGCAGTCGTGGGCGTGGCTTGAGCAATATGACATCATAATGCTCCAAAAATCTAAACGCCTATTTTGGGGAATGGAAGTGAGTGAATGGATTTTTATCATTGTAGGGAGGTTGTGTCTGCACACTGCTAAGACACATTCATATGCAAATACCATGTAAAAGTGAATTTTGCATCCAATCTCACCTTTAATACGTCAATCTTACTATGTCCTCAACACAGGGTCAAGAAAAAAACAATTCTGGCAGCAGGCAGCTATTGGAAGCCTGATTCAAATTCAAACGATTATGCAGGTTATTTGTCAGCCCAACAATGTTATAAAAAATTTCAGCGTGTTGGTAGATAAGAGCATATTAAAGCCCTAATCCATTTTCAGTAAAGTTCCATTATATAAAATGTACATTTTGTTGCTATTTGGTGTCTTCAAACTATTTTTTTTTTTTAAATCCCCTTCCTTTTGTGCTGGGTTTAGAGTTGTAACTTTCATGTTTTTTTTTTTCTTTTTACTTTTCAAGCTTGTTGGCTACATACTGTCACTTCTCCTGCTGCCCCTCATGCTCTGCATCTTTATTCATCCTTCTCTAGCACCTTTCCTTTCATATGTTTCCTTTTCGGTCTTGCTTTCATGAGTGCCTGTGTCACACATCATTGGTGGCCTTGTAGAAGCAGGGTGTCAATCCAGGCCAAGGCACAATCCCTCTTTGTAGGAGACGCCAAAACAGCTTGTCTGCAGTATTCAGCTTTACAGCTCAAGGCTTTCCTCTCAGACCAAGACCACCATGCCCTGTCCCCTCGACCACAAGCTTCTGGCTTTCTACATTAGGTGGATTAATTGTAATTTGCAATGTTGCACCCTCACAGTCATCTGAGGCGAACGATCCAAAATGGCTGCCGTGTTGCTGCGAGGGAGTGTTGGGATTTGCGACGCTGTGTTCTCGGTGGGGTGCTGAGGGTAAAAGCAAAAGCCCCTCGACGGGCTTTGATGTGCGCGGGTGATTACTGAGGCTAATCAGGAGTGCCATCAGCGAGCTAGCAGCAAGCCAGTGCTTTGTTTGTGTTCTTTAATGCTAATCACTGTGGCTAACACATTAGGCACTTTGATTTATTGGCTCAAGGACAAGGCTTCTTTATAAGTTTATCTGAGCAGTGGTAAAGGGGTTTATCATTATTAATTAATGTGCACTCCAAGCAGGCTTAGCGGCCATTGTTTCTGCACAGTGTATAAGTATAGACTTAAGTTTAGAGATTGCTACACCTTTATTAAGTTGAGTTTCACTAGTTCTCCAATTACCAGCTCTGCTGGGTTCTGTTCCCCAACATGGGGTAGCATGTGCTATCTAAAGCAACAGGATTGGTGAAAAGCTAAGATCTGGCAAAAGTTGTGTTTGAAATATGTTTGCTAAAAAGGCCTACTGAAGATGTAAGCAACTTACTGTTGACAAATATATAACAGGAAAAACATTAAAGCGCAGATGCTAACAATGGACCATTAATAATATACAGCACTGAAGAAAAAATATCTGACTGAAAAAAGACTGACTCTTTAAGATAATTCAATCATGGTCAGTAATGTCAGGGACTGACCTGCTAGAGCTGCATAAACTGAAGTGGAACAGTAAAGGAACATCAGTAAACTGAAGCGTTGCAAGCAGGTTAATTCGCCTAAACGCATTCTATAAATATGAGATTAATCACATCACATATATACACAACATAAAAGTAAATATTGTAATTTGCTCAAAACGATGTGAATTAGCAACTGTACCAACATTAGATAGATATATCCATTTATTTGTTCGTTATTTGTTTGTTTACCACTCTATCTATCTATCTATCTTGTCTGTCTGTCTGTCTGTCTGTCTGCCTGTTGGTCGGTCGGTCGGTCAGATGGACGGACAGATAAAACGATAAAACGATAGATAGATAGATAGATAGATAGATAGATAGATAGACAGATAGATATTCTAACGAACAAACAAATGATAGATAGATAGATAGATAGATAGATAGATAGATAGATAGATAGATAGATAGATAGATATAATCCATACTCTGGTCTCAAGAGGCCAGGTCAATCATTTCAGATCCAAAAGCATCCAAAATGTTATGGTGTTGCTAGAGGAGGAGTACAGTGAGAAGTGCCTGGTACCCACAGTGACGTTCAGTGGTAGTAAAGCTCTTATATAGGGATGTATGAGTGCTGAAGGTGTGAGGGAGTTGTGCTTTAGCAATGCTGTCATGAATTCACACACCACTGTGTGATGTAAAACCAAAAACTGAAACTGAAGATGTTACCCTTCCCTCATTCCCTGCATTATTGGGCATTTTTTCAGCATGACAACGAAGATATTCATTCTCCCAAGGTGAAATTCCTTCAGTGGACATGTATTTCACTCAGTCTTAACACTCTTGAGCAGCTGTGGGGGATTCTGTAGAGACAAACCGAGCAACACTCCCCATTAAAGACCAGGGCGTTTAAGGAGCTCGTCCTCCAGGAGTTAAACAGGACAGATCAGAAAATGTGTCATGAACTTGTACTTTCAGTGCCACGAAGGGTCAGAGCAGTATACTTAAAGTTTTGGAAGACATACTAAGTACTAGAATATTATACATTTGCTTAAATCTAGGATGTACTAATTTCTGCAATCCTTCATTTAAACAATATTAGCTAATTTACTTATTTTACAAAAAATATTGGCATATATTTTATTGTTTTTATTACGTATATGTTTAATACATTTCAATTTTGCCATCCATATTAATCAGTTTTATTAGTTATCAATAAGAAAATACATATTTTATATTTATTCAGAGGGGGTGTACTCATTTATGCTGTGTACTGTAGACAGAACGACAGATAGAACGATAGATAGAACGATAGATAGATAGATAGATAGATAGATAGATAGATAAACAGATAGATAGATAGACAGATAGATAGATAGATAGATAAATAGATAGATAGATAGATATTACTGTGTATAAGGAATGCTACAGTGATAACAGCCACAAAGAGAGGGAAAGAGAAGGAGAGAAATCGATCAACGATGTTGTGTTTACAATTGGGTGCTAAAGGTCAACAGAGGCCAAATACAAATGAACCGGAACATGATGCATGCGTACAGCAGGAGTTTGGGGAAGCGCTCGACCCTGCGTACTTCTGTGCATGTGTGCTTGACAAAGAATGTGTGCCTGTGTGCCTGCTCTATTCATCTTAGTGATCTACACTCTGTCCTGTCACATATATCAGGAGTTCAAGCTAGAATCCCCAGCACACTCACTCCAGCATCACAGCTGGTACCTGCGATGACAGACCAGTGATGTCTGAAACCATGCCAATTTACACTTCCTGTCAGCATGCTGGGTGTGCCGGCATTTGATGGAGAGTGGAGAAGTAGTATAAATGTCCTTAATTTTTATAATTTATAGCTTGACAAAATGCAAATGAGATGGAAAATAGATGGCAAATGCTAAATAAAGCATTCTGCAAATAACTGGCTGCATTTAGCCAAACAAATTAAAATACCATAAACATTGAACAGTTATCAAAATGTTAAATTGGTCTGGTCTTCACATAAGGATTTCTTTCTTTTTTCTTTCTAACAGATGTATTTAATAAATAATGTGTAAATAAATAAATAAATAACATGAAATTAAAGGTAAATATATTACAAATTAATAAATAAATATATTATTTAAATTTTACTAATCAATTTAATCATAAACTTGAGAGTCAATATGCAAATGATACCTTTAAAAAAATAAAGCAGAATGAATCTGTTTTAGAGGCTGAAAAGATGTCAGCCAGCAGATTCACTCGCTAAATGGCAGCACAGAGTGAAATAACTTCACTGAGGGATTTAGCAGGCAAAGTTCAGCAGGTTGTTTGAGCTGCTTAAGGTTGATTCAGCAGCGGTCCTGTCCCTGTGACCTGCTGCACCTGGCAAGAGAACAGGAGCAAAATCCTCGTACAAAAAGCAAACCCACTACCCTAATCACTTAGTGTGCTGACAACACTTTGCTGACAAAAGCCCTATTCTTTTTTTTTTTGTGGTAGCTGCTGGAGATATACAATGTCAGCGCCAAAGAGGCATAACAAGTGTTGTGTTTTGGGATGCACCAACAAACATAGGAGTCTCCATATACTCCCTTCATCTGAGCTGCTGAAGACACTGTGGTTAAATTTCATTTTCGAAGGAAATGTCCTGAAAAAAAAATCTGTAAAGTCTCCTATATGTTTAGGGATCAATGCCAACGCTTCATGCACAAACATCAGCTCCAGGCAAAGTAAGTATCACACGTTTGTTTTCCAAATTGCCTTGAAAGAGCTTCTTGGCACTCTATAAGGCTAACGCTATTATTGTCCCTGCCTGTTTTCACTGATGCTGCCTTCGTGTGCTACGAGTATGATCATAAACAGGAATGTGGTAGTTAAAAATTGCATATGAAAGCAATGTGATGCCAACCACTTGAATTTGTCGAGCTCATAATCAGAAGTGAGACTTATAACGTTTGTGATAGCATGCGATGGCACCATGAGACCAGCTATGTCGTTATTTTTATCGCACGGTGCTACCCGTCTGTGTAATTCGTTAACGTGCATTTATTATACACAGTACAATCAGATGACTGACTTTTAAACTGATGCCGGTTCAAACATATAAGGCTGAACACCACTACTGAGAGTTTTTGACATTTTCAGTGACTGAAATTGTCCTGTTTTGTTTTTGCCAGCCCTTGAAGCTCAGCCCTCTTCTGAAAAAGGGGCTGGGAACATCAGCTCACTTGCATTTAAAGGGACAAACACAAACACACACAAAAAAAAAAAAAAAAGACGCATTTTGGATCATACCCTAAAAGTGTCAATTTTTATAAACTATAAAAAAAAATCATCTGTCGGGTATTTTGAGCTAAAACTTCACATACACACTCATCAGAGACTTATTTTACATCTTGAAAAATGAGCATAATAGGTCACCTTTACAGTACCATGTACTAACTGAGTGAATATAATAAAGTACCACTTGTTTGAAAAAAAAAAAACCTGGATAATCCTCCTATCAAATAAAAAAATATTTCATCTAAATATGTTTGCTTCCAACTTATTCCATCTAAATATGTTTGCTCACCTGCCAATCACGTTTACAAAATGAGACAGAACTTCTTACCCGTCTGGATTTGATCTCTTTCACATAAAGTGGAAGGAGGAACTCCGACACCCCCTCTAATCTGATCCCCTCTTTGGTTACGCGGAGATTTCCCATGCCATCCTGAGAGACAGAAAAAAAGAGAATTTGTCATGTTTGTGCAATTATATTAATGTTATTAGCAGGGGTCACCCCACTTGATCCTCAAGGGCCGGTGTCCTACAGAGTTTAGCTCCAGCCTTAATCAAACACACCTGAACCAGCTAATCAAGGTCTTGATAGGTATACTTGAAACTTCGAAGCAAGTGTGTTTAGGTAAGTTGGAGCTAAACTCTGCAGGACACCGGCCCTCCAGGATCAAGTTTGGTGACCCCTGATGTAAAGCATTGTGAGTATTTTTTACTGTAAACCATACTGTGTTTAAAGGAGAAGTCCACTTTCAGAACAAAAATTTACAGATAATGTACTCACCCCCTTGTCATCCAAAATGTTCATGTCTTTCTTTCTTCAGTCGTAAAGAAATTATGTTTTTTGAGGAAAACATTTCAGGATTGTTCTCTATATAATGGACTGCTATGGTGCCCTGAGTTTGAACTTCCAAAATGCGAAACGATCGGTTATAAAAAAAAACAATTTAAATACTTTTTAATCTCAAACGCTTATCTTGTCTTGCTTTGCTTGAAGACATTTAGGGTATGCAGTAAAACTCCAATCGTAATTTCTCCCTCAATTTGTAAAAATCATTTAAAAATCATCCTACATCGCTGCAGAAGTACTAACCCAGTCTTTGCAAAGTGAACATGCAAAAAAGATCAAACACCCTTAACAAAAAAGGTAAAACAATGATATAGGACGATTTTGAAGTTGAGGGAGAACATGAGATGGGAGTTTTTCGACATACCCTAACTGTCATGAACTGAAAAAAAAAAAACAGTGTTCAGGCAGAGTAAGACAAGACGAGCGTTTGACATTAAAAAGTATATAAATTGTATTATTTTTGTGAAAATAACCAATCGTTTCACTAGATAAGACCCTTCTTTCTCGGCTGGGATCGTTTGAAGCAGCATTTAAACTACATTTTGGAAGTTCAAACTCGGGGCACCATAGAAGTCCACTATACAGAGAAAAATCCTAAAGGTTTTTCCTCAAAAAACACAATTTCTTTACGACTGAAGAAAGAAAGACATGAACGTCTTGGATGATAAGGGGGTGATTACATTATCTGTAAATTAAACACATCAGGATCAGAATGAAAACACAAGATATAAGAGATATAACCTCGTGATTCGTAGAGGGGAAAAACATTGAAATAGTAAAATGTAAACTCACAACTGCAAAGAAAAAGAAGTCATAATCAACTTTTTAACTTTTTACTCTGGCGTAAACCAAAAAGAAAAAAAGATTTTCAAAGAAGATGTAACTTGACCTGACCTCAATGATTTACACTCTTTTCCATCTTATTTTTCAGAATATTTACTTAGCTGTTTTCTCATCTGAATTCTTTATAACACAGCTCAAATAAAACGCCCTCGGAGTGCCTACAGTTACAGACACACATTCAGTCATTAGCAGCTTCAGCATAACATATCAAAGGCACTGGGAGTTTCATTACATGTAGCGTTGGTGTGCTTTACATGGTAAAGCATGAATTAGTTCAATTTATATGCTCTTGCTTTTTTGAATGAATGCTCTTCTGCCTTGTAAAGCAAGAATATGGATGTCAAAATGTAAAAATTAATTTTTACAAAGAGTTAAAGAGATAACTAGCGCAGTTTACTCCCACGTCTCTGTATTCTGCTAAATGTATGTAAACACTTGGATATGGCAGATTGTGGATTTACGCATCTCTCAAAGGCGGTTTCGCTATTCAATTTGGGTTGCACAAAGAGAAGCCCCACAGCTATTTTCCATCTTCCATTTCCCCTATTTACCTCTCTTCTTCTCAAATGCCATCTTCTCTCTTTCTTCCCCTCCCTTTTTCATCTTCTCTTCCCATCAAATTTTCAGTAACCAAGAGATTACAGTAATGACGTCAAATGATGACGTCAAACTTCAGTCCACATTGTTAATATTTCTAAAGAGACTGGACATTGTTAGAAGAGCAACAGAGCTTTTTTTTTTCATTTCTAAAAAACAGTTAACTCTTCAAATTATTGAACCTTTTTACCTTTTTATCATGTTGACCTTTCTTGTTTAACCTGTTAATTTTATCTCTCAAGAGTACATTGTGTTCTCGGGCAACATTAATGAGTCAATTACTGGAGAAGTTGACTTCATGGTTGGCTCTAAAAGCATTGTTTCGGAATTAGCACATAAAGCATTATAATTACTGCAAGTGAGAGCACTGCCAGAAGACAGGGACTTCAAGTCCTTTTCCAGCACCATTTCAGGTAAACTAAAAGCTTGAAAGGTGGACTCTGTTAACCTCATGTTATTCTTTGGGAAACTAGACCGTGGCACTGCTGTCAAACAGGCATTTAAAGAGTGAACAATGAACACCTGCAGACGATGAGTGGGCGTTTTCCCATTTTTAGAGAAAAATAAAACGTTGAAATACATTATCTAATGCATTATGGGTCCTTGCCTGAATTAGAAATGACAGAAAATTGCATTAAAATGTATTTATTCTTAACCATATGTGGCAATGCTGAGGGAGGGGGGGACAACGTTGTAAGTACGTTTGAACACACCCAAATACAATCCGACTACGCCACCCCGTAAGGAAACGGGGAAATAACCAAAATAAAGGACACAGGTTCGTAGGCTGAAGTGATCCGAGAGAGACATGTGAACAATGTACAAAAGACTTTATTCAAATCACCATAAATAGTTAAAATGTTCAATGATAATCAATGTCAAATGTCAGGTCACAATCAAACACTGTCACAATCAAAAGCTCTGTGTACTGGACAAACTAAAGATGTCAATTTGAAAATACTCACAACAAAAAAATAAACAAAAAAAAAAGAAATAATAAAAGACACAGGCTTTCCAGCGGCAGGGGCAGGCTAGATGGAGTGAAGACCCTATCTGTGAATTCGTGTAACACACACACACACACACACACACACACACACACCGTGAGAGGTGAATCCAAGCGGCACTGCACTCCACACAATTGCACCACCACCCGTACTCCAAGCTAGCTAGCTAGCCTCCCAGCCTCAGGCCGGCAGTGCCTAAAATAGACCAAAACAAACAAAACAAATTAAATTCAACAATACAGTGGAAATATTTCCATCAAAGTAAACAAAAACATTTATAAAGAAACACTATTACAATATCAAACTTAAACTATTGAAAATATACAAAACAAAATACTAGTAAACAATGATATAAACAACACAACACAAAATGAAATGAATGCAACAGTCCGAATGCTCACTGTAGCAGGTCCTAGAGTCAGAGTTCCCCTACAATAGCGTGGAAACACTTATCAGGGCACAAGCGATGACATTAATGATGCCCCAGATGTAAACCAGCCCTTTAATAGTAGTAGAGCAACTCGGAGCCGTTAGTGTATTTGGCAATTAAGCAGCAAACAGAAGCACAACTGAAGTTCGACTGGACACCAGTTGACATTCAACTACAAAAACAAAAAGAAAACGAAACACAGTACAAAAAACAGCAGGAAAAACAGCAGCGCGTCCTCCTTTAACGACGGGTATAAACACTTCCGCCTTCAAGAAACGCGACGAGAGAGACAGCTCAGCGCACTAAGAAAGAAGAATTATTAATTAAATACTTGTCTTGTGAAAAAGAGGAAGCAGATTGATTACGCTTACCCAAAGCAATTCCTCGTGCCACACGAAGTGTATAGTCGCTCACAGCTCATAACGAATTAACATGCAGGAAGACTTTTCACTGATTTCACGGCTAAGAGTTAAACAGATAATTAATCACCCGACGCCGAAACAACAGTAGGTAAAACGACTCGCACACATACCTGACATGCAGTGGACAGTCTGTGACCCAACCAAGCATAAAACGCACTGAGAAAAGAGAAAGTCTACATTTAAAATCCACATGCTCACATCTATTAGCCAAACAGCTACAGACCAAAAGAAACCACGCACCGTCTACACCAGCGCGCTCAGTATGGGCGGTCCTAGTCGTGACGCACACCAGGTGATCTAACTCCAGCCTTAAAATACCATCAGAGCCACTTCCAATAGGCTATGGTGGGTGACAATCATACACCAATGAGCCAATGAAACTGAATTACGTCATCCACCTTGCCACAATCTACCCCCAGCTCTTGAATCGTCGCCCCGACGATTATTCCAATAGACCTAATCCCAAGGTCTAAACAATGCGGATATAGAACCGGTTGAGGCCTCAACAGCCTCAAGACCTGCCACCCTCCCTACAGCCCTAGGAAGATGGTTACGATTGGAATGATGACCAGCAGTAGTTCGCCTAGTACGCCTCACTGCCCCATCCACATAAGATGGACCAAAGGGACCAAGATCAGTCAAGGGTAATTGACTTACGGCGCCCTGCCCTGATGGTCCAGGAACCACAGGAGCCTCAACCTCCACATCCACCACAGGCTCTAGTGAACTGGGGTCCGCCAAAACGGGGCCCTGACTCCCTGACTCCATGGCAGCCGGCAAAGTCTCAGGTACCACCCTAAAAAGGTCAACTTCCTCCATTGAGGAAGGATCCTCCAACAGTGGTTCCTCGCCAACCGATGCCCTATCCTCTGAGGGGGGTGCCAAGGGCTCCTGCCCTACTCTGGCCTTCAAAAGAGAGCGATGAACATGTCTCACCTTACTCACATCGTTGACCGGTGCAATGGTGTATACTGAGCCTCCTATTCCAGGTGCTTTCAGTACCTGATACACCACTGCACTCCAGTGGTCCTGGATCTTGTGACGACCCTTTAGACCATAGTTACGGAGGTAGACTAACTGGCCTTCACTCAGGGGTGCGTCCCGGACACGAGAGTCATGCATCTCCTTACGGCGCTCTGCAGCTAGACGCAGCTGTTCCCGGGCCCCTTCAAAGGCCACCTGCAGTCTCGTCTGATGCTCCAACACCCAACTGTTAACACTGTCAGGACCCCTCTCCTGACCACGACCCAACAGAAAATCTACAGGTAGTCGTGGTTCCTGTCCAAACATGAGAAAATAGGGAGACTCTCCAGTCACCTGATGGGGAGTAGTGTTATAACAGAAGAGTAGTTGGGGCAATGCAGAGACCCAGTCATCCTTCCTTGAACTAGGCAGGGTACGCAGGAGATTGTGCAGTGTCCTGTTAAAGCGCTCACACTGCCCATTGCCGGCAGGATGCCATGGGGTAGTGTGAGACTTCTCCACCTGGTATAAGCGACACAACTGCTGGATAAGGGAGGACTCAAAACTACGGCCTTGGTCTGAGTGGATGCGGGCAGGAACACCAAACTTACAAAACCACTCAGACACAAGTACCTGGGCTACGGTTTCAGCTCGCTGGTTCCGGGTAGGGACTGCCTGCGTAAATTTAGTAAAGACGTCAGTCATTACCAATACGTTCTCAATTCCTGAACGTGAGGGCTCAAGCAAGGTGAAATCGATGGCCAAGATCTGATTTGGCCTTTCTGCCAAGAGGTGACCCATAAAACTCTGAACTACAGGCTGGGTGTCCTTGGCAGCCTGACATCTCTCACATTCACGGCACCACTGAGCTACATCAGCTGCAAGGCCTGGCCAATAACAGCGCTGTCGAACCAGCTCAGTGGTGCGGTCAATGCCCTGGTGCCCATGCCCTTGATGAACCTGGGCCAAGACCTCACCTCGCAGAGTGATTGGAAGAACCAACTGAAAACCCTCCTCACCTCCATCTGGACGAAAGACACGGCGATGCAAAACACCCTCTCTATCCACCAGCCGATCCCATTGGCGGAGTAACACAAGGGCAGCTTTAGGCAGCTGTCTCCGCTCTGCTGGGGAAGGGGGAACACCTCGTCTCCAGAACTTTAGAATCTGACCAATTACGGGGTCAGCCTGCTGACAAGCGCCCATGTCGCCCTCAAAACCAGGCAACACAGAGACTACAGCTTGAGTTGCTTGTGGACGCGATTCTGCCACAAACACCTGCTTAACAGTGGCTGGCACTTCAGTTCCTAACAAGAGTGCATTCACTTCACACTGCCCAGAGGGGTCCTGTCTTGAGAGGGCATCCGCATTTTTATTACTCCTACCCGACCGATACTTGATAGTAAAATCAAACGCTGCCAGCTGGGCAGCCCAGCGTTGCTCAGTAGCAGCAAGCTTAGCGGTCGACAGATGGCTAAGAGGATTATTGTCGGTGTAAACGATACACTTGTGCCCTAACAGATATTCGCGAAACTTTTCAGTCATGGCCCACTTGAGCGCCAAAAACTCCAACTTCATGGAGCTATAGTTAGCCATGTTGCGCTCAGTGGGCCTAAGACTGCGGCTGGCATACGCAATAGGTCTTACTCTCCCATTCTGCTCCTGAGAGAGGACTGCTCCCAAACCACCATAACTAGCGTCCACCTCCAGGATAAAAGGTAGGGAGAAATCTGCGTAGGCCAACACCGGTGCCGTTGTAAGCCTCACCTTTAATTCGTCGAAGCTCTGTTGGCACTGTTCCGACCAGGCATCAGCAAAGCTCTTACCTGCCCGTACCCGGGGCCTGCCAGCAGTACACTCAGCCACCACACGGTGCAGGGGGGCTGCCAGTTTCGCAAAGCCCTGGACGAAACGGCGGTAATAACTGGCAAACCCCAAGAATGAGCGCAGTTCTGATGCCCCGGTAGGACACCGCCACTGTGACACCGCCTCTATCTTGCTGGGATCTGTGGATACGCCCTGAGCCGAAATCACGTGACCAAGATACTTGACCTCTTTCTGGAAGAACGCGCATTTTGCCAATTTGGCCTTTAAACCCTCACGCTCCAAGCGACCCAGCACAACCTCTAAACGCTCCAGATGTTGCGAAACAGAAGAGGAGAATACTACAATATCGTCTAGGTACAACAGTAACGAGCTACCCTGTTGGTCTCCAAACATCCGTTCCATCAAACGTTGAAAGGTGCTTGGAGCATTACAGAGCCCAAAGGGCATACGGTTAAATTCAAATAGGCCAAATGGTGTACAAAATGCGGTCTTCGGTCTATCTTTTTCATTGACGGGGACCTGGTTATAGCCACTAGCCAAATCCATGGTGGAAAACCATCCAGCCCCCGTCAAGAAATCTAGCGACTCCTCAATGCGCGGGAGGGGAAAAGCATCCTTTCTTGTTTTCGCATTTAGCTGACGGTAGTCAACGCACATGCGTAAACTACCGTCCTTTTTCCTAACCAGCACAATGGGTGACGCATACGGGCTACAGCTTTCTCGGATCACGTTGGTTTCTAATAGCTGGTTAATATGAGATTTCACGACCTCATATTCTGATGGCGGAATCCGCCTATACCTCTGACGAACGGGCACAGTATCCAGCAGTGGTATCTCATGCGAAATCAAATCTGTGCAACCCAGATCACCGTCATGAGCTGAGAACACAGATTGATATCGCTTCAGCAATGCCCTGACCTCACCCTGCTCTCCCTGAGACAGGACTGAAAGATCAACTGCATCAATCTGTTCTTGAACTGGTGCGACTGTCTCCGCAATCTGAGAACGCATTAAGACCCTCATTGGCTCTACCTCAGTTATCCCAGCTGGCAGACTTGAACACTATTAAGTGTTCCCAACGTCGCACCTGCGTACAACATTACATCTGCGGTCCCCACATTAACCATGGGCAAATAAACTGTACCCCGGACCACTCTAACCAGCGCAGGTGAGGCTAGCAGGCCAGCTGGCAATCCAGACACTGGAGGCTCAAACAACACTGTTCCATCCGCATATTGTTCAGAACATGTGGCAGGCACTAGCTTCAGCATGCCACCTGGAATGCGACACGACTTGCGACCCCGCAATTTAGCCCTACCAGTACGCACCACAGAAGACTGGTCTCCCACTAGATGGCAATGTTGTAACGCCTGTAAGACAAATTTTGGGGCCTCCACGGAAGAGGGAGAATCAAATAAGCCAGGGCCATACTGTCCAAAGAGCTCCTGGTAGCATCGACTAAGGACATTCATTCCCAGTACTCCAGGAACTTGAGTACAGATGCCCCCAGGAGGATCCTTGACCACCAAGACCCCGCACTTAGAAATCAAACGGTTACACATCTCAATATCCAATTCCATGTAGCCGATATAGGGAATTGACAAGCCATTGGCTGCACGAAGTTGGAGCCAATGGCACGACTTTAAACGGTCTACGCCCCATGATTGGAAATGAGTTTGGAAACAGCTTTCAGTAATGGTAGATACCATTGATCCTGTGTCCACTAAGCAGGGCACTGGAACACTACCCATATGAACAAGAAGATGTGGGCATGACGACATCAAATGGGATAAAACAGTACTTGAGCCATTTTCTTCCCCAACCACGCCTTGGCTCCTTGCCACACATAGATATACACTACCTTTTTGAAAGTTTAGGGTCAGTACTATTAATACTTAATAAATTAATACTTACTCAGTGAGGATGCATTACAATGATCAAAATAAATTCAATACAAGTCAATTATTCTGATAATTAATCAAGTAATCGGATAATTATTTATATATTTTTTGTGGTATTTAAGAAGTGAACAATAGCCTTTAAATGTCTTAAAACATATATAACAGTAATAAGGCAATAATAATTAGTTCAAATAAAGTATCAAAAGTAAGTAATGGTTTTATTGAACAAAACTGTTAAAATACATAATGTATTACAAACAATAGAACTAATGTACATTATGCATTTTAACAAATGACTGAAGAAGGCTCCAACAGCCTGACAATCTAATCCTTGTTTAATATTATGACTAAACAACATTTAATTTCAAATGTCCACTTAATCTTTAATATTGGTCTATTTCTTTACGACAGAAATGCTACAGCCACTGTAATTTCTTGAATATGTAGACATCAAAACATGTAAACTCAGAGTGAGGATGTATTCTCCTGTTTGCCTAGGTTTATAAATGATTTACCTTACAAATCGGATGAAATGGCGCACATACGTTCCCAGATGAACGTTACAATAAACCCAATCTCACAGAAATATGCAGAGATGGAGTTTGAGACGCTCCACACATGTAAATGACAACAGTGTGTATGGAACAACATTTACAGTGAACGGAGCCGCTCTGACGTGCACGTACGTAACCTACATGCATGTAAATAATTACAGCGCATATATTAAACCTGCGTTGCATATATTTATTTAATTGAATTGGAATTTGTAAATTCACAATACTCTTATTCTTATTATGATTTTAAATGGGATTTATATTTGCAGCTTTAGAAAACAGTCTAATAATGTGTTTCATGGATTTTCATTTGAAATGAAATGCGCCACTTCTGGTATTTTGCCGTTACTTGACATGGGCAAGTTGCAGTCGAGGATTTTTTAAAATCAAGTACTTGAATTTAATTAAAATTGAGGAATCGTGACAGCCCTAGTAGTAATATTTTACAATATTACTGTATTTGTTGTATTTGCAGTTGTATATTTTACATTGTATATGGGTCATTCTATAACTGTGGGTACATCTCATGTATAATGAAGTATATTTTTTATATATTTTAATCATTATAAATCCCCGATGCTTAATTTTCCAGTACACAATTATATTTTTCACAATCACACTACTAGATTTTAAAAAGCCATATTTTTTGTTCAAAAATGATGTTCATATCACATACAACCCTGGTATTCACTGTCTGATTTTGTAAAGTTGCTCATTCTACTCTGCATTTAAGTATGAAAATTACCTCAACTATAAATTAGTTTCAAAGTTTTTCCTTCAGTTAGATTAGGTTATCAAGACATTTGGGTGTGCGCTTCAAAACTAATAAGTGTTTATTGTGATATAACTATTTGTGTCCGAAAACACATTGTCAACTAAGTTACCTACTAGATTCCCAAAAGGAATGGTTTGTCCCATTCTCGCATAATTTGCACAGTATGGTGATATTTCCTCTAGAAGCACATGGATGAAACACTAGAAGTTATGTTCTCTCTCTTTCCTCTAATATTGGTTAAACTATCAAACCTGTGTCAAGAGTGGATTCATTGACTGTCAACAGTGTTACACAAGCATTATTGCTGCAAATTTTAATAAAAAAATGTAACTAAAATGTATGTTTTGTTTATGAAAATATATTTTTAAACACACCATATGCTCAGTAGTTCTAGGCTTCCATGTTAAGTATATAGGCCTAAAAAGATGACACTAAAAATGTCATCTAAGTTACCTGTCAACTGTGTTACCCAGTAAAGGTAACATGGTGGACAGTAGCAAACATAGATGTAAGTATTTTATGCACATATTCCTACAGATCACCTTTATTTATATGGCACTTTATACAATATAGACTATTTCAAAGCAGCTATGTAAGATCATGTTTGGGCTTTTGGGAAACAGGAAAACTTTTTTCTTCACATTGTCAAATTCTAAATGTACCCCTTATTATAGAATGACCCATATAGTATAGTGCAGCCTAAGAGACTTCTTTCAAAAATGCCCAAAAAAACTTTTAAAGAGTAGTGTATGTTAATTAATGCATTTTACATTGCACATCACATATTACTCTACATAATCTAAGTTTGTTTCACTTTTTTTTTCTTGTTTTCAGTTAGCTTCAATCTAACATCTACAAGCTTAGCATAATGCTAACTGTTTTAAAAAAAGCTCTTATAATTTAGAACAATACATCATTATAACAAAGTTGATTTTTATTTTTATTATTATGTTTTATTTATTTGTTTAGGAGGAACAGGTGTCTGTGGTGGCATCAAATCTGCACAAAACCTAAAAGGGTATGCTGGAACATTTTTAATGGGCACACCGGCCTATTAAAAGCCATTGGCTTCAAACCAGGAACCACTAATGTTAGTGATAATGACCTCAAAACAAAAACAATGATAAGGCAACAAAACTAAACAGCTCATACAGTAAATCAGTTGTCAGGTACACTCAGTTCCTACACTTTCCTGCAGCTTTGTCTGTCTGATATTTAATATTTTATTCACAAATGTCATGTTAATTTTGTTTTCATTAAATAACTAGCCAGATTGGATTATGTTCATTTGAAATGCAGGCTGGCTCTCTACAACTCCCGTTCTGGCCGAGTACAGGCAACATTGCAGTAAAAAGGGGGTATTCGTGGTGTCAGCATGGGCCAGTTCAATAACTAGACATTCTGTCAATCAGTGGCCACTTTGGGAGATCCAGGGAGTGACAACAGTGTCAGGCGAGGCCTTAAGGCCTATAACTTGCTTGTCTTTTAGTACCATTACAGCTTGCATTTCTGCTTCAACTGGCGTGACAGCGGTTTGTTACCATCAACTTCCTCGACAGCAGCGGCCATCCAAGTTGCTTTTCTCTCAGCTAACATTTTCAATTTCAGCACTTCTCTCTGTCATGATCAACTGAACGGCTTCTGCTGATCACGCTGGACTGATCTTGTTAAGACCAAATGTCTCTGTGGCATAAGGGCAAATGGAATCTCCTATAATATCAAAGGTGCTGTATAAAAAGCTATAGTGGCGTGCATGTGCTACAGTGTTTATTTCTCTTGTCATTTTCTTGTCACAGGTTCCTGTATTAGATTCCAAATGGATCATTCATCAACCTCTTCATCAGCTCTGCAAAGATAAATGTGTACTCATCCAGAGTAATTTTTAAATACAGCACAAGTGTGAATGAACCATTTCCGTGTGAGTAATCAGCATCATGTAAACAGACATACAATCATCACTTCAGTGTGGCAGCTGGTTGTTTCATAGCAATAAAGTGGCATTTAAATCTTTAGAGGGGATTTGATTGGCTGTGTCACACAGAGTTTACGCTATATTTCAAGTTTATAAAAAAAAATAAATAAACAAATGTAGAAAATTGAATCTTACATAAATGTAATAAGCAGTTATTTTACACACTAAAAAGTACTAATACAGCTATGTGTATTTACAGAAATGTATTATCATCGTCATCATACATACAACACCAAAAATTCACAATTAAAATATTTATTGAGAATCAACTTTAGTTACTGTAGAGTATTATTTCAGTGTACACTTGTTTCCATGTGATGATGATTGCAATAACCTGTGAAGTCCACTTCCCATCAGGGAATTGGGCTGTACGCCCAATGTAAAGAATTATGACAATTACCTAGCCTTCTTGAGCTAAGTTACTCTAGTTCAATCTCTTCTGGCGAATACCACAGCACTGTTTGTTGCTATAGTAGAACACAAATGCAGCTGCAAATTGAATGACTGCCAACATGAGGGGAAAAAACACAGAAAATATAAATAACGCCTGGGGGTTACAAACTTTGCTTTGAAATACTAATAAAGGTCTTTATTGAATTTTAATTTAACGTGGAGTTGACTTTGGAATTTCAATAATAATAACCTATTACAAGGTCACGACTTTATTTATTTTCACTGTGTAGATTTAACTATGCTTTGCCAGGCACTGGTGTACTTTGGATCAATGTCTTATTGGATTTAAACAACCTTTGCTGGATTCTGCTTTTAAAAATTAATGTTGCAGAACAGCGGAAAATAATGCAAACCAGCAGTTGGGTTCCCCCCACACACAAACACATACACACACAGTCACCTCCCAATCACCTGCTTGGGATGTGCTATAATGTAAGTTCTTGTTGCGAGTGGATCGATGTGGTAGCCTTGCACAAATGACAAAATAATAACACTGATTGGGCTATGATTAGCTAAAGACCCTGGTGAGGAGGAGCTTCAGAGCAGAGCCACGGTCAGGCTTTTAAATTAGGGTAGTTTACTTGCTAATTGACCAGATTTAAAAAGCCACTCAAAGTTCACTAATTGCAAGGACAGCCCCCTCAAAATAATCTGTTTAAGAGCGTTTCTCAGAAACACAAGGGCGGAATATCAACAACTGTCCAAGTCCTGGGTTTTCAGCCAAGGATCAAACTCCAACCTTCAGAGACCAGATAAACTGCATGTTATGAATGGATGGATGGACACATGGTTGGATGGATGGATGTAATGAACAGATGCATGTGACTTATGGATAGACATGTGATGGATGGATGGATGGATGGATGGATGGATGCAAATTATGGATGGAAGGATGGATACCAGTTATGGATCTACTGTTGCATGTTAAGGAAGGATGCATGTTATGAATGGATGAATGTAATAAATGGATGCATGTGATGAATGGATCATATTATGGATGAAAGAATGGATGCAACTTATGGACCAATAGTTGCATGCTAAGAAGAATGTATGTATGTTACAGATGAATGGATGGATGGATGCGTGCATGTAATGGATAGATGCATGCATGTGATGTTGTGGATCAGTGGTTATATGCTAAAGAAGAATTTATGCATTTATGGATGGATGGATGGATGCATGCATGTAATGTATACAAGTTATGGATCTATTGTTGCATGTTAAGGAAGGATGTATGCATGTTATGAATGGATGGAAGGACACATGGATGTAATGAACGGATGCATGTGATGGACACACGGACAAGTGTGCTGGGTGGATCCACATTATGAATGGATGCATGCATGCGATGTTATAGATCAATGATTGCATGCTAAGGAGGAATGTGTGCATGTTATGGATGGATGTGATGTTATGGATTAATAGTTACATGTTACGGAAGAATGTATGCAGTTACGGATGGATGTAATGAACGAATGCGTGTGATGGACATACGGACACGTGATGGATGGATTTACATTATGGATGGATACATGCATGCATGCAATGTTATAGATCAGTGGTTGCATGCTAAGAATGAATGTGTGCACATTATGGGTGGATAGATGGATTTATGGATGCATGCATGTGATGTTATGGATTAATGGTTACATGTTACGGAATAATGTATGCAGTTACGGATGGATGAATGGATGTAATGAACGGATGCATGTGATGGACACATGGACACATATGATGGATGGATCCACATTATGGATGGATGAATGGATGTAATGAATGGATACATGTGATGGACACACGGACACGTGATGGATGGATCAACATTATGGATGGATGCATGCATGCATGTGATGTTATGGATCAATGGTTGCATGCTAAGGAAGAATGTGTGCATATTATGGGTGGATGGATGGATTTATGGATGCATGCATGTGATGTTATGGATTAACGGTTACGAAAGTATGTATGTAGCTACGAATGGATAGGTGGATGGATACAGGCATGTGATGTAGACAAGTTATAGATCTATTGTTACATGTTAAAGAAGGATGTATGCATGTTATGAATGGATGGATGGACACATGGATACATGGATGTTTGGATGTAATGAACGGATGCATGTGACTTATGGATGGACACGTGATGGATGAAAGGATGAATGCAAGTTATGGATCAATGATTGCATAATAAAGAGGAATGTATGCATGTTATGGATGGATGGATGCATGCATACAGGTAATGGATGGATGCATGCATGTGATGGGTAAATGTAATGGACAAATGCATGTGACAGAGAGACAGACACATGTGATGGAAGGATGCATATCATGGATGGAAGGATAGATAAGTTATGGATTAATGGTTACATGTTAAAAAAGGATGTATGCATGCTATGGATGGATGGATGCATACATGTGATGGATGGATATAATGGACAGATGCATGAGACAGACAGGTGGACACATGATGGATGGATGGATGCATAATATAAATGGAAGGATGCAAGTTATAAATCAATGGTTGCATGTTAAGGAATGATGTATGCATGCTATGCATGGATGAATGGATTGATTGATTTATGGAAGTTATGGATGGATGGATGAATGGACGAATGGATAAAAGGGTTGCTGGGTGCATGGACAGATGAATAAGTGGATGGATGGAATAACATGGGTGGATGGATAGATGGATAGGTGGGTTGGAAGATGGGTTGGAAGGTTGGATAGATTTTAGTTAAACTAACTAGTTTGTTTTAGTTACAAACTACTGTAGTATGTTGTAGAGGCCTGACTGATAGATTATTGCTGTAAAAGTTCTATGGTCTTTTGGCTTAAACCATTGTCAAAGCCTTTACCCACAGAGACTGTGAGTGCCACACAGCAAGAGTTTCACCACAAAGACAGGCTATATTATTATAAACACGTCTCCTGCTGAAAGGAACAACAAAGGGGAAAAAAGAGCAAAAGACAAAGAGAGAAAGAACAAAACAAACATGAAAGGGTGATCGTGACGGGCAGCGTGGGTAAGAGGGGGCAAGCCTGCTGAGACAGCAAGATATGCATCGGTCCCACGCATTATGCTCAGCATAGGACCTGACATCTTCTTTTAATCAGCTTCTAATGCACTGCTGTGTCAAGGTAATGATCCTTTGTTGCTGGGCTAATTGGACGAACATATCATAGCCCCTCCAACTGTGTGCGCGTGTGTGTGATTGCGTTGCCTGAGCGTTTCCACACAATCACAGAGACAGCAAACACAGAGAGTGGGAGGAACTGGTGAATCAGTGTTCTAAACTAAGTGATAACAAGGCTAACTGCAGTCGCATTCAGAAGATATGAACGTTATCAGCACAAGAACACTCCAGAAACCCAGCAGGGATGACGCACGGTCCATCATCTTCTGACGCATCTGACATCACGCTGGTAACATCAACCAGCCTTCAAGGGCACCAGCGTAGCGGAAGCTGTTTTGAAACTGTAGCTTGCCAAGATACAAGCTAACCATACTTAAAAGTAGTTCAGCTAAAATACAGCTACACTGTTTGAAAATCAAAATATATCAGGGGTGTCATGGTACATGTTTCCGTCCTGAACCATCACAGTATGGATGTTCATGCAGTCAGATGACGAATACATTCAGTCATAAGAGATCAATCCAGAAAGGAGTGTGCACGATAATGCAATCACAACAGGAAAGAGCAGAAGAAGAGACAATCTCTGCACCAACCCAAAACAAGAATGGCAAGTTCAGATGGCACACAAGGGCCTGAAGAGCCACCTGCTTGTTTTAAATCAGCAGCGTGGGAAAGTTTTGGGTTCTAGAGATGCACTAGTCGACTGGATGTAAATCGGAACCGTTATCGGTTTTTAGTTTTATTTTGGCATTGCAATCATTTCCCTAAATTTAATTTGTGTGGATTTTTTATGAAGTCTGTAAAGATGAGAAAATACTGTAAAAATTCTGACTGTCTTCAGAAATGTTTAGATTGCATTTTCTTTTCCTCTTACAGTACCTCTATATAATGCATATTAAAGTAGTGTTTATAAGCACAGCTGCTTTGTTTACAGCGATAACCAAGGAAACTCTATATTACTGCAGTTCCATAAGCGCCATCTGCTGTCAGAGAATAAATCTGCATTTTCATTCAGTCCGTCTGCTGTTTTTGTTTTTTGCAGATGTCTTATATAGCATAATTTCACAAATCTAGTCAGATGATTCTGTTTTTGATTTAAATCTTGAAATGATACAATCTAATTCAAATCAAAAACAACTTCTAATGCTACATATACAGTAGGGATGGGCTAATTGGGCTTAAAAGTTTATCACGATAATTTCTGGTATTTACTGAGATAACAATATCAATGACGGGTCTTGGGTATTTTTATAAGGGTACAGTATCTTTATAAAGCAATGCTAATCGACATAGCCTTTATAATACTATAAAATAGTATGATTTCATGCCTCATTCTTTGATATGAAACCACGGCTGAGCACAAAACGTTATTTCAAACACTCGACTATGTTATGAAGTTAATTTGGAGAAAAAGCATGTCAACAAATTATTGATTTGTTGGACAATGAGTTTGTAAACTGGCTCATACACATGCAAAATGGCATTGCACACATGCTACTAGTACATTTAACGTTATTCAAAGCTCAGACCATTTTTTGTCACACTAAGTTCCAGATTGAAGCTCCTCATTTAGCGATATAATGTTACTAGTTTCACATCTGCCTTCAGCATGTCACTGTACTGTCACACGCAGAAACAATTAGACTTTATCGTTATTATCGTGGGGGAAAATTTTATTGGTATAACGCAAACGATATCACCCATCCCTAATATACAGTGGCATGTGAAAATTTCGGAACCCCCTGCAAAATCTGTGAAAATGTGAATACTTTTAACAAAGTAAGAGAGATCATACAAAATGTGTGTTATTTTTTATTTAGTTCTGTCCTGAGTAAGATATTTTATATTAAAGATGTTTACATATAGTCCACAAGACAAAAAATATCTGAAATTATTAAAACAACTCCCTTTAAAATTTTTGTGATGTTGTTCATGAGTCCCTTGTTTGTTCTGAACAGTTAAACTGAGCACTATTCTTCAGAAAAACCCTCCAGGTCCTGCAGATTCTTCAGTTTTCCAGCATCTTTTGCATATTGGAGCCCTTTCCAGCAACGACTGTGTGATTTTGAGATCCATCTTTTTACACTGAGGACAACTGAGGGGCTCAAACACGACTATTAAAAAAGGTTCAAACAATCACTGATTTTCCAGAAGGAAACATGATGCATTAAGAGCAAGGTGGTAAAAACTTTTGAACAGAATGAAGATTTTTCTTATTTTGTTGAAATATCTTTTTTTTTTTTCCATTTAGTATAAGCAACAGAAGATACTTGCATGTTTCCCGGAAGAAAAATTAAGTGCAATTTACCTTGATTACATCAAATTCAAAAGTTTTCAACCCTCTGCTCTTGATGCATCATGTTTCCTTCTTGAGCATTGAATGTTTAAACCTTTTAATGGTTGTAATAAACCTTTTAATGTTTAAACCCTCAATTGTCCTCAAAAGATGGATCTCAAAATCATACAGTCACTGCTGGAAAGGGTTCCAATATGCAAAAGATGCTGGAAAACTGAAGAATCTGCAGGACCTGGAGGATTTTTCTGAAGAACAGTGCTCAGTTTAACTGTATCAACAAACAAGGGACTCATAAACAACCATTACAAAACAAAAAAACAGTCATAGATCATCCAGGTAACCACACACAGTATTAAGAACCAAGGGTTCTCATACTTTTAAAGGGGATTATTTTAATAATTTCAGCCTTTTTTTTGCGGACTATATGTAAACATATTTTATGTAAAATATCTTACTCAGGACAGTACTAAATAAAAAGTAACAAAATTAAAATTAGTCACATTTTCAAAGATTCCGCAAGGGGTTCCCAAACTTTCGCAAGCCACTGTATGTAGCACTACTACTATTTCCTGTTGTACCAAACTTGTACTCGATTCTGAGGTTTTCGGAATTGACTGGCTTTCCATGGTATTATTGTTATATGGCAGGGGGCGCTATTACACATCTTCTGAAAAAGTACTGAATCCCCCGATCAAAAACACTGGAAAAAGAAGCAGAAACAAGCAAAACTTTTGATGTATTGCATGTTTAAATCCATGTTTAAAACCTAAAGCATGTTTAAAACCTTTTTTTTTAAATATTGCATGTTCAGATATTCATTCAAAAATAGAAAGTATGTATAAAATGAATAAACTAGTTTTATAAACTCCATGATGTAGCTTACAGGGTGAAACTGTTGTTCACAATGTAGGGTTTTGAGCGCGGCTCCAACTACATGAAGAGATCATTGATGTTGATCAAAATCAATGAATACTAGGAAAGTTTTAAACCTTCATATCATGTAGTCACAGTGAAATTGGGTGAACATGTTCTTCTAATCTTTCAAAGGAAAAAAAAAATGAAAACAACAGTGAAGAATCAATTCTTGGAACTGACTTGCAGAATCAGGAATAGGAATTGGAATTGAATCGTAAACAAGTATGCCTGTACACAAGAAAAAGTACTGAATGTTTCTGCAGTCAAAAAAAAAAAAAAAAAAAGCTTGTTATTGGAAAAGCTAAGTCACATTTAAATGTCACAAAGCATAAAAAATGAGAGCATAAAAAACAAGTTAAAAACATGGTTACATTTTGTTCCCCCAAAACGACATCATACCAACACAAACACATTGACTCATGCTTCAGAATTCATGCTTCAGACCCGCTAAATAAATACTGAACATTCATAGACTCTCTTGACATTAAGACACAAGGTAAAATCGAGCTAAGTATGCTGGGTTCACGCTGGGTTAGATTGGTCACAGAGAGCATGAACAGGGACTGAATGGAGTTGATATGAGTTTAATGCTGAGCTGTTTGAGGCTATTGAGAAGGGCCTGTGTGATTTTGAAGAGGGTTGCTAAGAGGTGAGCTGAAGGTAGAAAAAGAACACCAATGGCTTTTCTGTATGCCAAGCCGATCGCGCTGTAAACAACTCGCTCACAGACCTGAACGCAATTGGGAATGATAGCAAAACAGTCTGATGAATGAACGTGTTCCTTTCATTCAGCTCTTTTGACAAAACCATACACACACAAATTAAAAACAAGTCCAGACCGCTCAGCATCCCACACATCTTTAAATTCACTTTCAGACAAATTCTGACATAAAAAAGCAATATTCTACACTTATGGTTATTATATAAGCAACGTATTTTATTATAGATGAAGAAGAGAATTTTCTCAAGTGTTGATATGGTCAGCACTCAGTCTATTAAAAAAACTATTTAATATAATTGTAAAAAATAAAAAAATAAAAAAAAATAGGTAACAGGTTTTAGTATTTCAGTTTCATCCAAGATGTTCTAAAACCTTAGATAATCAATACATTGAAAAAAAATCTGATTAAACTGGCTGCCGTAGAAAGTTTTGCATCAGTTATTTTAATGAGAAAACGTCAACTCTTTATTTCATCTGTCAGTTTCAAAAGCTAGAAAAAAGATTACTTTGTACTTTAACATACTTATGTATAATTAAATGTGGAAACTTTTGTACTTTTATTAAATAAGATTTTTCTGTTAGATACTAAAATTCTACTCCATTAAAAGTCACAGTATTAGACATTTAGCAGAAAGCCCTTCCAAAAAGAAACTATGAGAGACTATATTCATTTGGAATTCATAGAAATGTTATTTCATGACTTTTAAATGGTTGTCAATGAAGACCAACCATGTTTTTTGCAGCTAGATGATGTAGTTCCGACTAGCAGGTTCTGACTAAATCAACCAGCTATCAAACCTTTGCCCCTTGGCTAACTAGCACATTATTAGGAAAGGCTGTCACAAAGATTCATAAAAAAAAAACCTTATACTCACTTCTGCTGTAAGTGAAGCTGGATCACGAATGATTCGTGCAAACATAGACGGATATATGTAGCTCGGGAGGTGCATTCCCTTCACAAACAAACGTAATCCACTGCATCTTCAGCGGCTCAGATGTCATGAGTAAATGACGACCACTATGTTCATTATTACATCCAGCAACACAACACCTCAATCGCTCAATCGAAGATATTCTTGTCTAACTTACATCCCTGCTCCGGCATCAAAACAATGGAGGTCGGACTGTTACGGCTGATTTAGGGCGGGTCTGAGGTAAGACGGTTATGTCAATCAACTATCGTGGGGGCGGCCTCTGTCGGTGTGACAGGCATCTGAGAATGGCTCGATTTGAAAAACGGGATATTATTTTTACAGATTAATTAAAAAACACTGCATTTATCATTATAGGGTAGATTTGTACATACACTGCCAACACACATTAATGTTCAAACAACATGTAAAAGTGAACTTTGCATCCGATGACCCTTTTAATACATTAACTAATGTTAAATGACACCTTATTGTAAAGTGTCAGCCACAATACGTACCTCAAGCAGCGTAATAAAAACGCAGCAATACGTGCCTGTACCAACGTAATTAAACCATGCCACGGTCGTGTATTGAACGTGTGTTTTAGCACCACTCTCTCGACATTTCATTTTGAAACTGCAGCGAAACATGCAGTAAGGTACATAATTACAGTGTTGCAGAAATGTGTATAGAGGCACGTATTTCCAATGAGCCTCGGTGGGAAAAATGTATTACAGTTTCCTATTTCAACTACTAATAATAAGAAGAAATGTTTCTTAGAATTATATCTACAGGATCATGTGACACTAAAGACTGGAGTAATAATGCTGAAAATTCAGCTTTGCTATCACAGAATTAAATTACATTTATTTTATTTTACATTATTTTAAATTTCACAATATTATTTTTTTTTTTTTTACTGTACTTAGATAAAATAAATGCAGCCTTGGTGAGAGACTCTGAAAAACATTAAAAACATCAAACCTTAGAATGGTAATGTAAGCAGGATCTTCCGCCAGGTGAAGCCAGCAAAATGGTTCTATCAGCTCCTATTACACAGCACATCAAACTCTTTATTCCAAACAAGCTATGAAAATTCTGCTGTTTCCCTTTAAAAACAAAGCAGAAAGTTTTACAAAGAAGTCAGCGCATAAAACTATGGCTGTCTTTCAATTTACTCAACCATTTGCTAAAGCAGCACGCATACACAAGCCTTCTGCTGACCCTCTGAACTCTTCAGGGAGCATTAAGCCTGATGGGTAGGTGATATACTGCAGAAGCGAAGTGAGAATTCAGGTGTGCCTTGACTAAAAGTGCTGATTGGTGTTTCTTAAAACAATACTGAAACAGCTAGTCCTGCCATTATTCACTTTTCAGTGGATTAGCTGTCAAAAGAGGCAGCAAAACAACACCCTGCTCTGAATATCTCACACTCTCCAGACCTCTTCTCACTACAGATACAGATCAGTGCAGTCAGCACTCTTTCGCTTTCTCACTTCCTCCATCTCTCTTCCCTACACACACACACACACACACACACACACACAAAAGCAGCATTAAAGTAATTCTGTGCTGTATGTGTCAGAAATATTGGACTAAGTAGCCAAGGCAACATTAGATGCACAAAGCACGCTCACACAATTATTTATACAAAGAGCATGCCTCGCTGTGACAGATCAGTGATTACAAGAGCCATATTGTCTCAACATCTGTCCCGGGTTTTGTCATACCTCACTTTTGAATCAACATACTGTCATCACCACTGGCCAGGAAACAAACACGTCGGAAGGAAGTTTGATCTATTAGCAACCACCCAGTGATAAGAAAACAAACACAAACACGCTGATGGTTTATGCTGGATGAACTCTAAGCGTTTCTAGTTCAAGTATATTATCATGCTATCAGATTTTAAATATGGTAATTCTGTATTTGCATAATTACAAAAGTACAGTTTTGTAACAGCGTTGTAGAATAGCTGTTGAATTTGTTTCTGCAACTTTCAAGTTATTATAGTGACAATTCCCCTGGAGCAACATGGTTTCAAATTCAACAAATTCAAATCATAATTGACCCCATTTATTTTCTTAATACGCATTCTGGTATTATTCTGCACTGTTCATCCGTGCAAGTTATTCAAAAAGAGAGAAAAGGCCTTTGTGAATTATCAGTTTGACTCAGAATCACTCAGCCAGTGAATTGTTCCGTTTGCAATTGATCCTCTTCACTAAACCTTTAAGTCATTTTTCAGTTGTGTTTGATAAGAAATTAACACAGAATCATTGCTGTGATGAATTTAGGTCTGTGAGATTTAAAGGGATCATCGAATGCAAAATTCACTTTTATATGTTGTTTGAACATATGTGTGTTGGCAGTGTGTGTACTAGGGATGCAACAATACAGTTAGCCCACGTTTCAATACGTACCTCTGTTTTTAACCACGGTTTTCGGTTCAATTGGTTCTGATATCTTGCCACTGCAGTGTGGGTTTTTTTTTGCAACAAATTAACAAAATACTCCCGTAAACCTCTGTACACTGAAAAAAGTGTGGTTTAGTATATGTCTGCTTATTTTTTTCTTTTGAGAAAGGTATTATTTTTTTATTTTTACACAAAATAGAATGGGTTTCATTCATACTGGACACCAGAGGGCGCCCTCGTGCAGAAAATTCACATATGCTTCAAAGAAGTATCACTGATGACCTTCCATTCCAGCTTCTCTAATATGGATAAAGGCATCGCTGTTGCTGTAACTGAATAAAAACAAGATATAACATTAAACGTTTTGAATGATGAAATGTAAGGACAATAAACACTCGTCTGCAATAATATATGATTTATCCGTGTTCTTCAAGCCATCTTGTGTATTTTCATAAGCCATTGCTAATCGACATACATAGAATATGAGTATGGAATTTATTGTCTGCCTCATTCTGTGATAGGAATCCACATCAGATCACATAAGGAAGTTATTTTAAACACTCGACTGATGTTGTGAATTAAAAACAAGTTCTAATGCTTTTTATAACTTTTGTTTTTATAACTCTTTTGTTGGACAACAGGTTTAGAAAGGCTTATCATTACATGTCATTACAATGGAAGATGCTCTGCGTGTGTTGCTTTTTCAAATATAAGCGTGGAAGCGTTTCCTCATTTCATATATATATATCAGTATTTTTTTTTTACAAAATCAATTAACTAGCGTTGCTTTTGATTATTAAAAATGTAATACAGCAAACATACATACAGTAAATTCTGAGAGAAATAAAACAAGGAAACTGAAAAACCACAATTCACCGAAAAACCCAAAGTGTTTTTTTTTAATCCCCTTTAAGTTGCTGTGAACAGAGCTGATTTTGACAAGGTAAAAACTGTGTTTATTACACTACCACTGAGAAATTTTAACCACAGCATGTTATAGACTTTTAATTAAGACCCTAAAGAATCATATCAACTTGTGGAAAATGGGCATCCGAGGACTGGTTAGTGACTTGTCATGTTTTGTTATTTTATATGGGTATAAGAATACATACAGATATTTTGTTGTAATATATTAACATATTGTGTAGATGTGAGGTCCAATTGTAAGATTGAATCTGCTGTAAAGAAAACATTCAGTTTCACATGCAGCTCAGCTCCTCAAAGGGAAGCGTAAATGTGTACACATTACACCAGTTTTGATTTCACCACATTGGCTACCGGTCAAATACAGAATTGATTTTAAAGTTTTGTTATTCGTTTTTAAGTCCTTGCAGAATCAGGCACCAAAGTACTTATCCAATCTACTACATCAGCCTTCACAGTCTAGATCACTCAGATCAGGGGATTCTGATCTACTCTATGCTCCTAGAACTAGACTTAAAAACAGGAGTGATCGCACTTTTGCGGTCATCGATCCTAAGTTATGGAATAGCCTTCCGGCTTATATCAGATCCTCCCAAACCTTGTCAGTTTTCAAATCTGCCTTGAAAACTTACCTTTTCTCAATTGCCTTCAACATTTCTGGTTCTCTTCTGCATTTAATATCTGTTGATTTAGGTTTTTCTCCTCGATTTTATCTTATTCCATAGGTTTTTATTTTTATAATATTTGTATGGTTTCTCTAACATTTAAATGTTTCATGTACTTTTATTGTCTGTTTTATTTTAGCTTTTGTAAAGCACTATGGTCAACACTGGTTGTTTTTAAATGTGCTATAAAAATAATCTTGTATTGTATTGTATTGTATTGTAAAGACATTCATAAAACATTCAATACAATTTTTTGTTTTTTGTTTTTTTTTAATTTGGCAAGCTTAAAATAATAAAATAAAATAAAATAAAATAAAATAATAAAACAAAATAAAATAAAATAAAATAATTCAGCATTGTATTCACAGGAGTAAATAAAAAACACACAATTTAAATTAATATAAAATTATTTCAAATATAAACAAATATATGCGGCTTTGATGAGCATAAGAAATGTTTTTCAAAAACAAAATAAATAAATAAAAAATCGTACCGACCCCAAACTTTTGAAAGGCAGAGAAACTAATAGCTTTATATGCCTCTGAAATGACTTTCCTTTTTGGCTGATGTCACCAATCTCTCTTATTTTCCAACCCGTTTCACTCAGAAATGTGTCATTACGGCAGTAAAATGGGTTAAACCTGACAGGGTTCAAACTAACAACCTTTCAGTTGCCAATCCTGCGCCTTAACCACTACACCACATCACCCCCTGGTCTGCATTTCTTTAGGATGCTTACAAAAGTCTTCATATTAAGTCTAATTTTTGATGAATGAAACTACAGCAACCACTGTGCATTTGAACTCAGAAACCTTCTCATTGTTCATCTCATCTCTTTCTTTCAACATAAATCTTTTCTCTCTCTCTTTTTTTTGCCTGGGGCTTTGTCATTTTTTCCACTTCTATTATATTGAACAGCTCATGTGCATTTTAAAAAAAGAAACACTTAAGATTATAATAATTTGCACAGCAACGGCTTTCGTTTCATTTAAACAAAAAAGAAGAAAAATGAGTGTGCACACACAGGCATACTGCTAACTCTGTCCTTTTACTGCTGCGACCCATGACATTGAAACTTAATAAACAATCAGGAAGCAATCATTCAAATGTGGAACCTTATTCATCAAATCTCTAATAAGCAGACCAAACAGGAAGCATGCATAAATGATTGCCTTGCCCTTTATATCAAAACCAGCTTGCTCTGTAATATTCCGTTAAGAAATAATGAGGGAAAACTGCTATGAACGAAAGATACGCTTGGATGGATCGTCTCAGTTACTAATCCAAACTCATTTCAAGCTAGTAGGGTTTGAATAAATCAATGCATCAATAAACATGGATTATCATGAGAAGGATATCGCATGCTTCTTCGATAATGCCACTACTTGAAGATTAAGGTTTTTTTGTTTGTTTGTTTCTTTGTTTTGAAGAACATTCCAATAATCTGCAAAACCTTTTTCTACTGTACAAAATGTTTTGTTCAATGGAAAGATTCAGTGGATGTTGAGTGTAACTAAATGCATGCTCAAAATCCATTGGGAAAGTGAAATGCTTGATGTTAGTATGACTTTTGACACATAAAACTTTAAACACAAAGTTTCAGTCTGACTAAAAAAGCATTTTCTGTCTACAAGACTACACATTCAAGCAAGCCATCACACACGATGACCCAGCTCTTTCATGCTCAAGCACACACACGCACTGTACACACTCGATGCAGAAAGAAAATCAATGAATTCCCTCTATCTGCTTATGATGCACCAACTTTCAAAACAGACTTTCAACCTCATGCACACAGAGCGAGAGATCAGATGCATTCCAAAAAGAGAAACAGAATAAGGAAAAGACTGATGGAAGGGAACAAAGAGAGAGTGCTGTGTGACAACCTCTGTGCACTTCCTCTGAAAGAGGGCAAATACATTACTTGGCTTCACTCAAAGTTCAAAGATGTAAAGTTCTTTGGTTCACTTTTTTTTGCTCGTTCTCTCTGCACAAACTCTCTGGGTCGCTTACCTCTAAGATCAAAGTCACAAAACAAAAATTTTGACCCTGCTGGCAAAATGAGTCGGAATGCACACAGGCTAATTTTGAGCTACAGGCAACAAAAGCGACAAATGTTAATTTTGGTCAAATTTGAGGTTTTGACAAAAATTTGTTTATTAAGGCCTAGCGATCCCAATGCTCCAAATAGTAACTAAACATAAAATTATCTGAGAGGTTTTCTGAGATTATGTACGCAAACATAATCTGTTATGTTTTAAGTGAACATTTGGTTAGCTGTTGGGGAAAAACATCTGATGTGTAACAGTATATTAGATCCTGTGGAAGTCTGTTTCCGGCACTGAATAAAAAAATAAAAAAAGGTTATTGTGACTTTTTAAATCACACAGTTCTGACTTTTTTTCTCAGAATTGCATGATATAAACTCACAATTGTGAGTAGTCAAAATTGCGAGATATAAGCTGAGAAATAAAAATCAGAATTGCGACTTTTTTTTTTCCCAAATATGAGTTTGTATCTCACAGTTCTAAATTTTTGAATTCTGAGTTTATACCTCACAATCAGGACTTTTTTCCTCCGAACTGTGAGATATAAACTAGTCAAGTTTATAACACAGAATAAACAAAAAAAAAATACAGAATTGTGAAATGTAAATTGCAATTACAAGAAAAAAAGGTCTGAATTGCGAGATTTAATTTCTGACTTTTTTCTTCCAAATATGAGTTTCTCACAATTCTGAGTTTTTCAATTCTGAGTTTATACCTCGCAATTAGGACTTTTTCCTCAGAATTGTGAGATATAAACTCACAATTGCGAGTTATAAAGTCCAATTCTGAGGGGAAAAAAGACTGACATGTTCTCAGAATTGCAAGTTTATATCTCACAATTCTGACTTAACTCACAATTCCGGGGAAAAAAGTAAATTGTAAAATATAAACACGCAATTCTGAATTGTGACTATTTCTCAGAATTGCGAGTTTGTCTTGCAATTCTGACTTTATAACTCACAATTGTGAGTTTATATCACACAGTTCTGAGAAAGTAAGTCAGAATAGCAAGTTTATATCACGGAATTCTAAGAAAAAAAATCTGAATTGTAAAAATGTAAATTGCAATTACAAGAAAAAAAGTCACCTTTAAAAAAATGGAATTGGGCTTCCATATAGATATGGTACCATATACAGTAGGTCTTAATATATAGTTCATCTAACAGTAAAAGAAAAGAGGGAATCCCACACTGCTCTTGACTGAACTGCTTTTGTAGTTTTAATAATCATTTTAACACCTTATTTTGATGGTCCCTTTACAACAGAGGTCTCAAACTCAGTTCCTGGGGGGCCGCAGCTCTGCAGAGTTTAGCTCCAACCAGCTCCAACTCACACCTGGTTGGAAGTTTCTACTAATCCTGAAGACCTTGATTAGCTGGATCAAGTGTGTTTGATTAGGGTTGGAGCTAAACTGTACAGAGCTGTGGCCCTCCAGGAACTGAGTTTAAGACCAATGCTTTAGAACATTCTGTTGACATTAAGTAATGTTGCACCTGCATGTCAGCTAACTCTCATTGGAGTATTAGTAGACTGTCTGCTTAATATCTGCTAACTCTTTATTGTGATGGTCTCCCAACAGACATTTGCAAGTACATGTCAACTTATTCTAACCCAAACCCTACCAGTCTACTAATACTCTACTAACACTCTAATGACATGTAGATGCAATGTTAGTCAACAAAATGTGTTAAAGGGACCATAAAAATCAATTGAAACCGTGATTTTATTGTTTTTTCTTACTTGAATGCCTCTGTTTAGATGTAAGATGAAAAAAGTAATGCACTATTTAATATACATTTAGATTTATACATTATTTGAAATCTGAATAAATAAGCTTTTCATGGTTGTATGGTTTGTTAGGATAGGACAATCTTTGGTCGAAATACAACTATATGAAAATCTGGAATCCAAGGGTGCAAAAAAATCTAAATATTAAATCTAAATATCTAAATATAAGAAAATTGCCTTTAAATTTATCCAAATATAGTTCTGAGCAACACATATTACTAATCAAAAATTAAGTTTTGATATATTTACAGTAGGAAATTTACAAAATATCTTTATGGAACATGATCTTTACCTAATATCCTAATGATTTTTGGCATAAAAGAAAAATCGATCATTTTGACCCATATAATGTATTTTTATCTATTGCTACAAATATTTTGTTGTCCAGGGTCACATACTTGTTCTACTGTTTATTTGCATCTTTCTTTTAATTTTTAATAAAAAAGATGAAATAAGGAAAAAAGCTATATTGTAATTATGAATACAGTTATTTTTATTACGTTGCTAGATGACTTCACTTTGGAACCTTCAGAAAACTTTATTTTGTTTTTTTAAAAACTGACTTTGATGACCCTATCGGCTTCAAAAGGGCTCAGTCATTATTTTTGTCTGATTCTAACAAATCATACATCATTCTGAAAGTTTTTTAATGGGGATAGCAGTGGAGAAAATTTGCTCATTTTGCCAGCACAGGTCACAACTGAACTGACCGATGTTGAGAAGTAACTACAGTCTGGTCTGTCTCATACAAAGTGCACATAAATGGAAAAGCGTATTACCTGCTGTGATTTCTGTAAAACCATTCACAGAGATTGTTGCACAACTATTTGAACCCTGAGCCTAAATTGCACACAAGCAAAAGCGCACAATGAGCTGTAATGAAGACTGGAATTTTCAAAATAGAAAATTCTTTACAAGCTATTTTTTAATCCCCAAAAGTAACAGTTTAACTTCAGTAACGTAAGTTGGTTTGTTTGCATGGTTCATATGAATAAAAAGATTCTCTGATCTAATAAATGATTATATTAAATACATACATAAGTAGCTAATTAAATTATAAGCTATTAAGTTACATCCTGATTGCATCAGTTATATAAATAATGTTTTCGCAAGCTTCACTGGTTTCATGTAAACGTTCAATGAATTGTCCCTAAATTAGATCTTCATTGTTTATGTGCCAGATAAATATACTGTAGCTCTACACAATGAAACAAAATCCTTACTTCAAAAAAAATATTTTTTCTTTGAAAATAGCTTCAAAGCTTCTTTTTTGTAACTTGTAGTGTAGCTACAAATAACTAAATAAATAAATGTTCCAAACCTCTATGACTTATTTTTTTTTTTGTTAAACAATAAGAGATAGAAGAGTTTCAACTCTCCATACAATGAATATTTATTTTCTTTGCATTCCTCAGAGAAACAGAAAGTCACACAGATTTGGAACGACGTGAGGGTGAATAATTGATAACAGAATTTTTGGGTTAACTAACCCTTTGAATGATGGGTTGCATCCCAAATCCTGAAGACATGCACATTTCATTCACATTCACATTTAGCTGTGGCTACTTCCTGTGTTCACAACAAACGCACACACAAGACAGAATCATGACTTGTGTGACATTTATCACAGTGAGGGATTTGACTAATATCAGTGGAATATACGGCTTCATGGGTTAACGGGAAGGAAATTCATCTGCACAATTGGATTTCGTAACAGCAGAATCCGCCAACCCTAGAGACTTGCTAACGGCTCCTGTGAAATTACCCATCTGCCTTTTTCCCTTCCCCAAGCCTGATGTTCGCTCTCATTCACTCACTCACTCTCTCCATCTCTCCATCTCTGCCTCCGTCTCCCCCCTTGCTGTTTTGGGCCAGCTTAGTGGAGATTTGATTGTTAGGGGGCATTTATGAAAACAGTAGGGAAGGATTGACTTGACTTGACCAAGCTGATTTGCATACATATATATCCAGTCCAAGCAGTGGCCCCTCAGGGGATTGTGGGATATTACAGCTGGAATAGCTGGTGACCAAGCAGGTAAATTGAGTCAGAAAATATACTTTTTGCAGAAATTGGTGAAAATGGATAGATATGTAACATATGATGGGTTTATCAAGTTGTGGTTGCCATAGCAACGGATGGAAATTATTATGGGGAGTTACAGTATGTCGAAATGTTGGCCTCACATATGCAGTCCTTCCATGTAATTTTTATTTTCAGAATTGGCGGTGTTTCAATAGCCGGATATTTGCACAAGCAGAGTTAGTAATCACAAGAGTGAACATATAGTTTGCTTTAGATTATATAAATGTCACCGTACAGCACTATATACTTATAAATACATTATGTAAGTACACTCTCTGATGACACTATAAAGATATTTAGCTGACAGTTATAGTGTAAGATAGTGTTTGCTTAAAAGCTCTTGCTGTATCTTTCACTAGTTTCCATGTTTAAATAATGTGAAGATGTTGTTTTTTATTTTTTATTTTATTTAAGACACTAAAAATATGACAGAAAAAACATAGCACGGGCCAGACACAAACCTGAATCTCCCACCTGAGCATGGGCTCAATGTGTTTGAGTGTGCACTAAAAAAACGGTAAATAGCGTGCATTGTCATTCTGAATGGAAGGACACAGACCCTGGTTTCAGGAAACTGCCAAAACATTAAATAATAATGAAAAAAGTTGTGAGAAAAACCAAAGTGACATCCAGTACACCCATTAAAAGTACAATCCTCCAGGAAAGTTACAGTTTAAGTGCCTTGCTGAAAGAAGCCATAGTGATGGATCATCCCCTGCTACGGATGAACTCGCAACCTTTCTTTTACCATCCCTGATGGTTAACCACTGAGATACACCATCCAGAAAAGCCAGAAAATAATTGTTGTTATGGTTACAAAAAGATATTTATACCAGCAACACTGTTACATTTTAATGATATAATAGGATATAATGGTTTGTTTCAGAGTTGGTGGTTTCTGTAGGCCAGAGATTATTGTTTTGTAGAGTACAGATTGGAATTCTGCCCCTTTTCTAGAGCTGGGTCAGTGAAATTATGCTCTTTCTCTATTCTGTCTATTAATTTCATTAAAAATATATTAAAATGCAATTTATACAGCTGAGGTCAAAAGTTTACATACACCTTATAATGTAAATGTAAATTATTTTACTAAAACAAGAGGGATTTTTATATATATACTTATATATTTTTATTTAGCACTGACTGAAGATATTTCACATAAAATACATTTACATATATTCCACCAGAAAAAATAATAGCTGAATCTATAAAAATGACCTTATTCAAAAGTTTACATACACTCAAGTGATCCACAGTTGTTGTTGTTTTTTTTTTCTTGTTTAGTGATAGCTGTTAATAAGTTTGTCCTGAACAGTAAAACTGTCTGCTGTTCTTCAGAAGAATTCTTAAGGTGCCACAAATTGTTGGTTTTTCAGCATTTTGTGTATCTGATCCCTTTCCAGCAATGACTGTATGATTTTAAGATCCATCTTCTCACACCGAGGACAACTGAGGGACTCATATGCAACTATTTAAGAAGGTTCAAACACTCACTGATGCTCCAGAAGGAAAAACAAAGCATTAAGAGTCAGGGGTGTAAACTTTTGAACAGAATTAAGATGTGTAATTTTTTCTTATTTTGCCTAAATATCATATTTTTTTCATTTACAAGAGTATATATGTATTCAAGATGTTATTTTTTTTTTATTTTTTTTTTAAATATTTAAGTATGCCACATTTCTTAAAAATATTCTAAATGTTTTTCAGATTATTTGACACCAAAATGAGTACAAAGAGTACATTTCTAAGATTTTGCCACATTGGTTTCAAACTTTTTTATTTTTAGGGTTAGGTTTTTTTGTACACGTTTATATATTATTGGGCCATGGGAGTCTTTTGTAGTCATTATAACAAGGGGAGAAATGTCTTAAATGTGGTAATTCAGTACAAACTCTGGTGACCCGTTTAGTAATGAACCAAATGGTTTGTTAAAGGGGATATGACATGAGAAATCAAATTTGCCCTGATCTTTTGGCATGTAAGAAGTCTTTGTACCATTAAAACATCCTGCAAGTTTCATAGCTTAAAACCTCCTCCTCATTATAAAGAAAGTATTTATTTAATCAAACTTCAAAAAAAGCTCGTTTGGATCTGAGGTGCAAGATGATGTCACCCAGGCACAAATATTTGCACAAACACTGCCTCCAGAGCAAGGCATTGAAGAATAATCATCTTCTCACCATAGGACCCGCCCACTGGTGTTCAGTCGCTTAACGGCTGACACCCTGAATGCAAGTGCATCATCGGCACCATCTTGTCTAGACTGGATACAGTATACAGATGCGCATTCACTTTCTTACAGTCCATGCGCTTGAGTCTGTCATCAATAGGCCAAATGGAGTGAAAGAACAGAGGCGGATTCGAACCCGGGTTAATCGCATAAAAAAAAACACTGCACACACTTTACCATCTGCGCCACTGGAGCTGACGTTTAACAATCGTCTTTTGTAGTGTTGACTAGCCCAATCACACGTTGGTGAACAGAGTTAGTATAAAAAACCTCTGCCAACATGGCGGGTTGTTTGAACTTAGTGTAAAAACCGCCACTATAGTTTAGGACAGACCCAACTGAGAGGCATTATACAGGTTAAACACCTTAAAGTTTTTTTTTTTTTTAACCAAGATAATGGAAAGTCTAAAGATACAAGTCTGTGCGCAGTAGTCTCCAGTCACAATGGAAAAATATAAGCTACATAGTCCTGAGACCACACATAAGCACGCTCGCCAAAATGAGGTTTCATGAGTTGTCATGCGTTACAATAGCAGAGACTCAAACACACCCTAACTCTACAAAGATTTAGTGTAGTTTCTAGTTCTTACACCAGTTATTGTAGACACACGCTTACACAAAACCACAAAATCCTCTCATTTCTTCTTGCCGTTTCGGCAGACAAACCACAGAGTGTTCATTTTTGAGTAGGTTCATGACTCCGCTGATCCAGGCAGCCCATACTTTGTAATTCTGTACAGCCAGCATGTGTAGCAGATGCTGTTAAACAAGGACAAATCAACTGCGTAAATAAAGTTTTGTGACCTCATGCTTGCTGGATAGTACACCTGAACATCTGAGTAAGGCCATTCACAAAAGTAGAAAAAGACTGAGAGTTTGGGACAATAAGAAAAGACAATGAATGTATGCAATCGGACTAGATTTTTACAGTTTCAAGAAAATGAGTGGTACTTTTCTTACTGCTTTTCAAATTTATGCTAAATTTGCTATAAAACAAGTATAAAAATATAGCTGCAGGGAGCAATTACAGGGCCAAGCACTAGGCAAGCAAGGCAGCAAGCATAAGAGCAATTGAAGCAGTGAGTAACTGAAGCCAGAAGATTATTTTAGTCAAAATGGGTGAAAAAAATACAACCAATAGTAATATGATTTGGATTATCACTTTTGAACAATGGATGGCACTGTTATTAAATCGATGTGATGTGTTCAGTGTGAGGTGACAATGACACACACAAAGTTTGGCATCAATAAGTTAAAGCTTTGCAAAGATAAAGCCTCAGATTCATTTTGGCATCATGGCTCAAATTTGTTGCAGCGCTATATAAAATTGGTTTCATCTATCAACACAAAATCCATAACTTTGTGTCAACCTGGTTTGAAGATGATCTGACTCGACTTTGGTGAAAATCAAATGAACGGTCATGGAGGAGTTCCGGACAGGGAGATTGGGAAACTATGGCATAATTGCTATCTATGTTGTCAGCATGACCCAAGGAATATTTTGAGACCAGTTTCATTACAATAGACTAATACAATCAAAAGTAATTAGCATTTTTGGACATTTCATTATTAATGGTTAATGGATGATTTATTACTTTTGACCAATAGTTGGCGCTATTACCAAATTTATGTGGTGTAGTCAGTGTGAGGTGACAATGGCACATACAAAGTTTGGTGTCAATATGTCAAAGCTTTGCAGACATACAGCCTCAGATGCAGTGTGGCATCTTCCCAGCTAATTTGTTGATGCGCTAAATGAAAACCATTTCATATATCGACACGAAATCCATAACTTTTTGCTAAGATGGTCTGAAGATGATCCAAGTCAAATTTGGTGAAAATCAGAATAACAGACTAGGAGGAGTTCGAAAGAGTAGGTTTTCAGCATGATCCAAGGAATATATCAAGATCATTACAATGGGCTAATTTAAAGCATTTTAATAACGTTTTAAATGTAATTAAATTTCATTATAACTTTTGACCACTCCAAACATTTTGAGTACTGTCAGGGCATGGTGCCATAGACACATACCAAGTTTCATAATGATACGTAAATGTGATCGTAAAATATAGCATTTTACAACAAAATTCAATGGTCCGACTTAGTTAGATTTGGCATGCTCCACCAAATCTTACGAGACCAGTTTTGTGTTTTTTGTCCAAACCATTGAGAAGTTATAAGCAAAACAAGCCATTTTTCATATCTCTTGACCACTAGATGGCACTGCGGCAAAACACTGCAGGAAGCCTCAGGTCATGCTTGCTATAACACACACCAAGTTTGGTCTCGATACGCCAAACCGTTGCGGAGATATAGCCTCACATACATTTTTACGTGCTTTTCGTAGAATTCGTTCACGCATTATGCAAGAACGGTTTGACTAATCAACTTGATTTCCATAATTTTGCAAGCATGGTCAGAAGATGATCTAAGCCAGTTTTGGTGAAAATCAGACAAACTGTCAAGGATGAGTTCGAAAAAGTAGGTTTTTCAAACAACTAAAAATAGCAAAAAAATAAAACTTTTTTTTTTAAACCTTTTTAAATTTTTATATTTTGGACTTCATTAGGGCTGTCAAACAACTAATCCCGATTAATCGCATACAAAATAAAAGTTTGAGGTTGCCTAATATATGTGTGTGCACTGTGTGTAATTATTATGTATATATAAATACGCACTAATTAATGTATATATTTAAGAGAAATATGTTATTTATGTACAAAATATTTGCATTTATATATAATATGAATTATTTAAAAATGATAATGACTACATATAATTGTAAATATTTCTTAAATATATACATGAATGTGTTTGTATTCATATATACATAGTAATTACACACAATACACACACATATATTAGGCAAACTCAAACTTTTATTTTGTATGCGATTAATCACGATTAATCGTTTGACAGCCCTAGACTTCATTCGACTTGGCATGAAGCAAGGATTCAGAAGAAAAAAGAATTAATAGAAAAAAAAAGTTCAAAAGTTATTAGCATAAACAAGAGTGAAAATTTGGACAAGTGGTGGCGCAAGAGAGTTCGAGTTAAAGACTCCAAACTTGCTGTGGTTAATGATGGGACTGTCCTCTATCAGTCAGATTTCACAACTTTCCTGCAAGCAGTTCTATGGGCTGACTAGACTGAAGAGGAAGAAGAAGAAGAAGAAGAACGCCAACGGATACAATAGGTGCCTTTGCACCTTCGGTGCTTGGCCCCTAACAAAAGCACATTTTTCCAAACAACACAATTTGTGGTATAATTCACGGCCGTAACAAAGGACAAGTTATGCATGTTTAAAACATAGTGATGCTTGCATTAGCATGACCTTGAAAAAAACATCATTTAAGCGAGAGAGGAAAACAATGAGAGTCATTAAAGTGCTCACCACGGTGAAGTTCATGACCTTTAGAATCCATATGGTCAAGGCTAGGTTGACGATCATGGTGACGAGGAGGAGGAGGATGAAGAAATAGAGACAGCGCTTTCGCCAGCCGTAAATCCCCACCGGGTACACAGTAGCACATCCCGGCCTTTGGAGGGGGTTTGGCTGAGATGCCAGGATGTACTGCTCCTGAGTCATCTAGCGAGAAAGAACAGAAAGAGACAGAATTAGTTTCACATTTCTTAATTTTCACAAGCCTTTCTTCTTTAGTGCAGTCGGAAAAAAGCAACAACTTCGAATGCGCAATTAACAAATACACTTTAAATGTATAAATGCACTGTTTCATTGACCTTTTCTTTGATCCAATTAGTTTCTCTGCAGTTTATCTTCTGTTTGTGTGAGAGAATTGTGTCAATGCTTTTCCATGCATTATTAATCAAGCATCGCCAAACTAATTGACAGTGAAACAACATAATAAAATAAGGGCCCAGGTATAGGAGTTTGAAAAGTAAGATCTATATTAAAAAGATGACAGATGATTGAAATAAAAACATCTTCATGATTAGACTATGATTAGATTGCTACCACAGAAGACAGGCAATAGGCAGCATGGCAGCTTGCTAGGTTTTACAACAAAGCTAGAGAGTGAGAAGTGGTACTGGACAGGGAAATATGTGGGATGAGGAAAAATTGGACAGACGATTGTCACTTCTTCCACAAGCTGTCAGTCACATTTTCTCTTTGCTTTTTAATTCACAGTCTCTTGGCATGCATCGGCTCAACTAAAGACCTCAAGCACATCCGCTGTGAAAATTCCCCAACCTCTTCGCAACCCTTTAGCCAGCTCTCCAGCTCGACAGAACTCTTCTTAAACTCCCTCCAAACACTCTTCAACGACTCGCAAATCTCCTCCACACTATTCACTCTTAAAATAAATGTTCCAATTAAAGCTAAAAAGGTTTTACAGTCTGATGTCAAAAAAGAACTTTTTTTTTCTTCCAATTTAACAAAGGACTTTTTATTTTCGAGTTCTTTAGAAAACTGGTGCTATAGAGGTAATTTTTCGATGTTAGAACGTGTTCTCCTATCTCAGTTGTGCAGAGACAACTGTGTATAGTCCATTCGTAGGTTGACTTCCAGAGGAATATAAACACTTTGACTCTTTCAAAACATTGTTCTGTTTGTTCAAGCATTTCTAACTCTTTTGGCTCAAGCAACACAGTACAGTTTGTGGATGAGAATACCTGTTTGATCGAACAAATGGGAGACTGGAAGAATGGAATGGAATGGAATGGAATAATGGAAGAAGTTGCGCAGTTTGGTTGCACTAGAGAGTTTTCCAGCTGGGGGAGTTGTTTTTATTGTTAGTAAAATAAATAAAAATAAAAAATAGAACTATATTGTAATATTTCACTGTAAAACTGAAAAATCTAATATTTCAGAAAAATATATCAACAACAACAACAATAATAATGATTAATGTGATTAATTAATTTGTCATTAATAATAATAATAAATTTGTTTTTGTTGTTAGTAAAATAAATAAAAATAAAAAATACTACTATATTGTAATATTTCACCGTAAAACTGAAAAATGTTCAAAAAAAATAATAATAAACAATAAAAGTTGTTTTGTTGTTGGTAAAAAATAAAAATACCACAATATTGTAATATTTCGCTGTAAAACTGAAAAATATGATACTTAAGAAAAAACATATAACAACAACAACAGCAATAATAATAAAAGTTGTTGTTGTTAGTAAAAATAAATAATAATAAAAATATCACTATATTGTAATATTTCAATGTAAAACTGAAAAATTTAATATTTAGGAAAAGCATAATAATAATAGTAATAATAATAATAATAGTTGTTGTCATTTAGTAAAATAAATACAAATAAAAATACTACTACATTGCATTATTTCACTTTAAAATTGAAAAATCTAATGTTTAAGAAAAAAGATTTAATAATAATAATAATAATAATAATAATGTTCTTTCTGTTAAAAATAAATAAAAAATACCACTATATTGTAATATTTTACTGTAAAATGTGAAATATTACAAATTAAAAATTGAATACTTAAGAAAAACATAATAATAATAATAATAATAATAATAATAATAATAATAGTTGTTTTTTGTTGTTAGTAAAATAAATAAAAATAAAAAATACTACTATATTGTAATATTTCAATGTAAAACTGAAAAATCTGTTAAGAAAAATACAATAATAATAATAATATAAACAATAATAGGAAAAGCATAATAATAATAATAAAGTTTTTGTCATTTAGTAAAATAAATGCAAATAAAAATACTACTACATTGCATCATTTCACTGTTAAACTGAATAATAATAATAATAATAATAATAATAATAATAATGTTTTTGTTGTTAGTAAAAAAAATTCTACTATATTGTAATATTTCACGATAAAAAGTGAAAAATTTTAAAAATTAAAAATCTAATATTTAAGAAAAACATACTAATAATAATAATAATAATAATAGTTGTTTTTTGTTGTTAGTAAAATAAATGTAAAAAAATACTACTATATTGTAGTATTTCAATGTAAAAAATATGTTAAGAAAAATATAATAATAATAATAATAATAATAATAATAATATAAACAACACTAGTTGTTTTTGTTGTTAGTAAAAAATAAAAAAAAAATACAATATTGTAATATTAATAATAATAATAACAACAATAATAAAAGTAAAAATAAATAAAAAAATACCACTATATTTTAATATTTCACTGTAAAACTAAAGAATTGTACATTTAGGAAAAGCATGACAGTATTAATAAAAATAACAGTTTTTTTTGTTTTTTTTTTTAGTAAAAAATAAGTAAAAATACTACTATATTGTAATATTTTACTGTATATAAATAAATAAGTATAAAAATATAAATATTACAAATTAAAAATCTAATATTTAAGAAAACATAATAATAATAATAATCATCTTATTTTACATTAAATTACAACATTAATATTAATGGCTGTCTCTTAGATGCTAAAAATAAAAGAATAATGCACTGTGCTTCATTCTGAGAAAATGCATTTGATAATCACACTAAACCATATTGTGCTATTGGTTTTATTTGGATTAATCAGGCAGCCCTAGAGTGTCCCTCAAGCTCCTGTAAAGCTCCTCTCCAAGGTCTTTAGCACTCAAAACATCTAAACCCGCCTTAGCAATAGCCCTCTCACTTACACACTGGCAACAATGACCTTTGCTGCTCCTGTTGTGGTGGAGAGCGAGTATGTGCACATTTTCTACATATTCGTGGCGTGCAAATCGAAGAAAGTGGGTTTTAGTCGGTGCGGAGGAGTGTAGTTAATAGTCAGTTTCCACCAGTTTCAGCACATGGGTGAAAGAGATCATTCTTTTTCTCTAGCCTCAAGTCCTCATCTGCTATAAATATCGAAGGGGATGGAGAGGGAAATATCGGATAGTTTTCACTACATTTTTTTTTTTTTTACCTTTCAGTCTCCCACGCATTCTTTAGAGATACCATTTTAGCCCATCATTGTTTCTGCCATCCTCCTGTGGCCGTATCGTCTTTATATCTCTCACTCCCAGCATCTTCATATGTCCTCCCTTTTATATCACTTGGTGTGGTTCCGTACCCGATATACTCCGCCCCTGACCATCCCTCTCTATCCTTCCTTGTCTTGCTCGCGCTTTCTCTCTTTGTCTCTCCGGTTCCAATGCATTTCTAAAATTGATCTGACAGCAGAGTGATCCATCAAATGCATGTGCAGCCGAGCTGGACCAGAACGGCACCCTGCCTACAGCCTAACACTATTAACACGCTCACCAACTACTCACTCACTCAGATTACATCTGCTTGTTCCAGCAGAAAGAGAGAGAGAGGGAGGAGGTCAAACAGACAAACAGAGCTATATAGAGATTTAAGTGCAGGACAGGTAAATAACAAAAGCAGAGATTAAAGATAAGGGTAAGCCACTAACCAAGAAGCTTGGTATTTTATTTTATTTTATTTTATTTTATTTATGGCTGTCTGCTTATAAAATAACGTAATTAAAATATTTTAACGCAGTTAACGCGCTGGCCCCGCCCCCAGACCTGTACGTCATCTTACATTTCATATAGTTTACTGTTGACAAATATGATGCAAGGCAACGACTCCACAATTGCAGGTAAAGCCTAAAATAAAAATTCAAGATGCTGGTGCAAAAAAAAAATGCCCTTGTGTGTGTTTTTGTCTCATATTTATATCATATGATAAGCCATATCACACCAGCAGCAAGAGCAACAGGAGTGCTGATTTTGTCCCGATCTATCACGAATTTAAATGTGATTTTATACAAAAGTTCTGTAAATAAGTTGATATTGTTATATTTTAAATACAATAGTATGTGTTTTGTTTAATTTTACATAGAACATATTACCTTTGAAGCCACAGTAGAATTGTTGCGCGTCTCCGAGCACCACAGCGGTTTAGTTTCTGAATGAATCTGCGTTTATGAATGAGTGAAAGGCTCATTCATAAAGCAAGCTGTTTACTTCTTTCCTGAATGAATCGGCTGTTTGAACTAATCATAAAGGAATTTATCGCCACCTGCTGGCATATTTAGGTTCTTATTTAGAGTATCATTTCATAAATAATAATAATAATAATAATAATGATAAAAATAAAAACATAGTAATTTAATTCTGTCATCATTTACTCACCCTCATGTCGTTTCAAAACTTACTTTTGTGAAGCATAAAATAAGGTATTTTGAAAACTGTTAACAAAGCTGTTTTGGTTACGAATTACTTTAACTGTATGAACAAAAATACTGAGACGTTACTTAAATTATCTTCATATTACTAGGCCATTATAGCCTAAATGTTTTTAATTAATTTGATTTTGAATCAAATAAAATCAAATCAAATTAAAGGTATGTTTTGTAATCTCTACTTGATACATTCTCGTTTAACACAAAAAAAAAATAGCTTTAAATAATCTTTTGTGGCAATTTTCACAGTCAGATTTATTTTGAGATTAATTAGATTGATTATTCGAAACATCATGTAATTTTAATCTGACTGACTGACAGCCCTAATTTTATTTTATTTGAACCTTATTCCTCATTTTTGTTTAGTTTAAATTGATGTAGCGTACTTAATTAAAACTAAACAATTAAAAAAAAAAAAAAAACTATTAGACATATTTAAAGACTAAAAAAGACAAGAACTGATAAATGACAAAAAACAACAACAAAATGACTAAAACCTTAACTAAAATTAACATGAAAGCAGACAATATAACAATACAACCTAATTCAAAATATTAACAAAACTGTAATAGCATCTTAGTGATACTAAAATTATACTGACATGCATAACTAAACACTCACCATCATTAATGCTTTGCAATGCACAAGCAGCTCATAAAACCAGATGATTTAACTTCATGTATTAAGTTTATGTTATAGTGTATTGATGTGAACATTTATCTTAAGGCTTCATTGATTTTAACTGCTCAATTATTTCTCTCAAATTTTCTCTTTTGAGGCAGAAAACAGGCACTGCCTGCATAACCCTCTGCCCAAAAATTTTGTGAAAAATGGGAGCAACAGACTGGCCATGACTGTGTCATGATTGCTTTTTTCTTTATAAAAGAGGCTATGAGTCATACAAAGCTGATCCAAACACACACACACATCTGGTAAGGAGGTACAGTAGCCTATTACCCTCTATTTTAAACCCTGCTATCCCAGCAATGCACCAGCAGATTGTGCTAACCTGCCCTGCTAATGATGTTTTACTTCAATAGACAATATCTGGTCACAGTCTGCAAAGACTTCAAAGTCTAGACACTCCTAGTTTGGAGTTTGGAGGGAACAAAGATGGAATACAGCAATTTTTGTAGTGGAGTACTGAAGCAATTCTTATTTTATTTCTTACTACTTTTCAGCAATGCATTCAGCTCAAGCTGCTCTATCTAAACTTTGTCTTGTGGATTATTTCAGCTGTAAGTATGCTATGCATATTGGTTTTACAAATGTTATTAAGAGTTCAGGAAATGTTCACACCAATGAAGATAACTATAATATAATAAAATTCTATCGAAGTCCACACCACAGCAATAACATTAATGTCAGAGAAACAATATGGACCGCACTTATGGACTCACTTATGGAATCATTTTTTAGAATTATTTTTCCAGCAGACGAGCAATAAAAACACTGACATCCAATCAGAATCCACTCGACTATAAAGATCTTGAGCATTTAAAGCGGCAGACAGCATAACTGAAGTGTGCGTATATAATAACCAGAACATTATCATCTGCTGCTGTGGACGCTAATATACAGTGCCTATAGAGAATAATAATACCCCTTTGAAATAGTTACTTTATTTGTCATACAGCCTAAAATCAAACCCCATTCCAAATAACTTTTTCAGGTTTATTTACAATTTTGGCTCTGCAAATTAATTAAAAAAAAAAAAAAAGCTAGAATAACAGGGTTGGAAAAGTCATCAGTCCCTTGTTTTACTACATTGTAGAGCCACCTTTTTAATTACAGCCATCAGTCTTTTTGGATATGTCTGTACTAGCTTTACACACTTTGGGGAATAGCAGAGGGACGCAGGTTTTCCTTGTGAATTTGGATGTATGTGGTAGCATCCATTTCCCTTCAATCCTGACCAATCACCCAGTCCCAGCTGAAGAGAAACACCTCAGCAACATTATGCCACCACTGCCATGCTTTACAGTAGATATGGTGTGTTTTGGGTAGTGTGCTGTGTTTGCTTTTTGCCAAACATTGCGCTTGGAGTTCAATCCAAAATGGTCAATTTTGATCTCATCAGACCATGGCACCTTTTGCCAGAAGTTATCAGACTCTTCCAAATGTGTTTTTGCATTGCATAAACGAGACTGAGACTTTCATGCCACCCTGCCATACAGGCCAGCTTTCTGTAAAGCTTGGGAGATAGTTGTCACATGCACAGACTGCCCAAGCCCAGCCATAAAGCCTTGTAGGTCCTTCAAAGTTGCCTTTGGCCTCCTGGTAGCTTCTCTTATCAGTGTCCTCTTGGCTCTGTCATCCAATTTGGACAGACGGCCTGATCTAGGCAATGTGCTGGCGGTGCCATATGCTTTTCACTTCTTGATGATGCTCTGAACAGTACTCTGAGGCATAGCTAAGGCCTTTGTTTCCTTTATTTAACACACCTGAATGAGATCATCAGACATGCAAAATGTGCAGAGCAGGGGGCCTCTAAGACCAGGATTGAGAACCACTGGTATACATCTATCAGATGTCAAATAGACGTCTATTAGATGTCTTCAAGATGTTATTGGTTTAGAATGTATGTAAAACTGACATCTTACAAGCGTCTGTCAGATATTTGTATACAGCAGATGCTTTCCAGATCAAGAGATCTTTAACAGATATCTTGCAGACATACGTGTGCTATATGGGTTGTTGATCAAAGCGACAAATCAGCATTACTAACTTGAACCTTTTGCAACATTTATGCAGGGAAATAAAAACAGAGCAAATAAAGTGTAATGATATTAATAAAAAAACATAATTCTTTCACCAAGCAATGTAGTTCCTCAGAAACTGGTTGCAACAAAGTGGTTGCCAAGCAACACACATATGTAAACAAAGGTGTATGTTTGTAGAGTAAATAACAACAGCTTTGAACGCAGTTCAACCAGTCAGAATCAAGTACTGAAACCATCCCTTTTATAATTAAAGTTTTTTGTCTTTTAGTATGAATATGTTAGCTGTAAGGTTATCTATAAGCTAGTGTGTTTCAAAACAGCGACAAAATTTGCATGTACAAGATATATATGCATTCAAAACTTACAGTCGCCCTGGTGAAAAAAACAGCATTTGGTGGTAGGCATGTTTTTATGCTGGGATTCTGGTTAGGCATGTTTTGGTGCTGGTTTAAGCTGGTCCTTTGCTGGTTTTTGCTGGTCCCTTGCTGGTTGATGCTGGTCCAGCAAAGGACCAGCATAAACCAGCTAAGAACCAGCTTAAACCAGCATCAAAACATACCTACTAGCATATGCTGTTTTTTTTCATCAGGGTCTCTAACTTCCACCAATAAGGATCAACGATTTTGATGACATTACACTGCTTCTCCTCAAACTTTTGTATAGTAAATGGCACTTAGTGCACTATATAGGGGATAGAAAATGATTTAGATAGTGTAAATATGCATTCTGTTGGGGCGAATAAAGTCTGGTTTCGCTTTGTGTCACACAAACTGCCACAGCGTGCACACAGTCTGCTCGGTCCAAAGACACGATAGCACGGATCGGATCCATTTGAGTTCTAAACAGCGATATGGATGAGATTGTGGCTGTCAAATGCGGCTTTACTGAGCTCAGCGGTTACTGGCTATTTTAAAAAGGGGGCGGGACTGCTTGATATGTCCCGCCCTGTCTGCCTATTTCAGTTAAAATTATGTCAACACAGAATAACGCTGCATGTTTCAAAGCACTTCAGTGGACCTTTAAAGAAGCTTCCTCATCAACAGTCAGGATGGCCTTCATTCAACTCACACTAGAAGTACAAAAAATTCAGACAGTACTAGTTTTTTACTAGAGCATGTTTTGTAGTGCTAATGAAGTACTGTTTGTTTTTGAAGAAAAAAAAAATCCTTTCATTTCATTTAATTAAGTGTAACTACCATTTACAACGTCCCATGGTGATTTCAGCCAATCAACTGTAATGTCGACATCGTCATGTTTCATTATAAAGGTTAATATGTTTAATGTGAGTTTCACATGCTGTTCTGTTTTTGATCATTTATATTCAAGTACTGTAAATCACATCTTGCGGCATCTCCTGTTAATTATTACAAAAAAGTGTGTGCGTGTAGGAAAGAGAGAGAGATTGAAGGAGGCAGTGTTGTGTCAACGCAGCAGGAAAGAAGAATCCACTAAGCAAACAGACCCGAAAATATCACATCGTCTTCCGCCTTTTCACTGAATCAATACCAGCACAAATATTACTTCAATTTCACGCGACGACATCGTGGTACCCAGGCGCTAATGCTAAGCAGTATTAACAAATCGATACATCATTTAAAAAGGTCATATCAGTCAGGGATGTAATTTAATGCCAGGCAGCAGACAGCACAGATTTGCAGCTAATTAAATGTTGCCATCTCTGTACAAGCTCTCTGGCTTTTCAAAGGTGAATCAAGGCAGAGGTATCGACAGTTCTCGCTCTGCATAAACAGGGGCGACAGTCTTTCTGAAGTAAAGCCCCTCTGTTGTTAATCTGCTCCCTTTAGTTCACGTTCAGCTCTTTTTGAGGTTCCCTCAAGGGTATCTCCATAGCAAGCTCAATCTTAATCAACATCTTACACTTTTAATTAGTGCCTTCTACTGGAACCCAACGCCAGTGCCAAGATTCCGAGTCTAACGCGGTTTGTCAAGCTTCAAAGACACACGCTTGGACGTGTCGCGCTATCGCTCCAGTCTTGAATGTTGTGTATTAGATTAGAAAGCTTGGACTGGGTGAGGAAAATGGAGCAGGTGTCCTGTGCAATCCAGGCACAATTATGACATCTTTCATGGCGTACGTTACACGAGTGAGCGCGGCGCAGTTAAAACATTAGCCGCCTGAACGCTCAAAGCTTTCTGAAATGATCCCTCGTCATCCGAGTAGGAGGATGAGGATGAATCTGACAGCTCCGTGTGTTTGTGGCACACGTCACATGAAATCACAGCAAGGAAAACACTAAATCATCTGCTAGGAAAACATACATTAGTAAGACTGATGGTGTGATTTTCTCTTCATTTTTGCTTCGATGTGAGATTTTAAAAAGCATCTGGAAAAAAAAATACACCAGTGCTTTCTGGTGAAATCTCACAGAGAATGTGTAAACACTTACACTGTCAGTCTCTTTGTCTTGTTTGACCAGAAATTGGAAAGTACTTCAAACAACTTGCATTTACTCGAGAAGCAAAACTGAATAAGATATTGACACGTTTTGAGAATGCTAATAGGCAGTTTTCATATTTATGCTAAAGTGCTAAATTTCTGAAGATGTTGTAATTTTGTAGGCCAACCCAAAGTTAGCATGATTCTAGTTCCCTCGACAAAAAGCCAATATTGCAGAAAATAAACTCAGTGACCATCCAAAGTTTATGATACTTAAATATCACACACAACTTTTTATGAATTTTGAAGGCTAAATAAATACTATGGCCAGAAGTTGAGCTACAAATGAACTGCACCACGGTTGCACCGTTAGCCAGGAAGGTAAAATAGTCCATGTGACATCAGTGGTTCAACTGTAATTTCATAAAGCTATGAGAGACTGATGCAGAAGAGAAGAAATACAAAAAATATTCCCGTAACATCATAAAATTACATTTGAACCACTGGTGTCACATGGACTATTTTAACTGTCTTTTTGGTCCTTGAATGTGATGATTACATTGCTGTCTATGCAGGGTCAGAAAGCTCTTGGATTTCATTAAAAATATCTTAATTTGTGTTCTAAAGATGGACGAAGGTCTTACTAGTGAGTAGATGAGTTTTCCTGATATGAAGTATTGAAAGTAAGACAAGACGAGCATTTGACATTAAAAAATATATAAACTGTATTGTTTTTATTAAAATAACTGATCATTACGCTAGATAAGACCCTTCTTTCTCAGCTGGGATCATTTACAACTGCATCTGGTATCATTTGAAGCCACATTTAAATAGCATTTTGGAAGTTCAAAATCGGGGTACCATATCAGTCCATTATATGGAGAAAAATGCTTTCCTCAAAAAACAATTTCTTTACGAATGAAGAAAGAAAGGCATGAACATCTTGGATGACAAGGGGGTGAGTAAATAATTTGTAAATTGTTGTTCTGGAAGTGGAGTTCTCCTTTAAGGTATCGTTGACGCTACAGTAGTGTTGGGTCCTATCGTCAGCCTGCGAGATCGGCGATACATGATATTATTGTGCTAATTTATTAAATTATTTACATACTTAGTTTCTTTGCCCGAAACCAGCTCCAGCATAAGGCTAAAAGCAGCCTAATGTTTTTAATATGACTTAATTTGTATTTAACATGACAATAATTGAATAGAAACATTGTAAGTTACTAATCATAAGGCTTACACTTCCTTAGTTATTCAAAAAGCAGCTACAGAAAACAAGCAAAGAACATTAACATAATCAAAGAACGTCATCACTGATTAGCCTAGCCTAGTCTAGTGCAAGTTTATGCATTTTAAAAAACACTAACATTATAAGTAAAGCTATCTACACTGTATGAGGAACAAATCTCTTACCACACACTGCACACATCTGCGGCGCGTTAAGGCTCTGACACAGCCACCGATCGATCAGCAGATCGTGGCCACTCAAGTAGTCAATGCTTGTGGTTACAGCCGTGCCTCGGCATGTGTTTTGACCCCCTATATTGCACACATCTACAGTGCATTACAGCTCCGACACGGCCACTCTAGTAATCAATGCTTCTGTTAATACCAGCCGCGCCTCAGCATGTTTCGAACCCCTATACTGCACACGTCTGCGGTGCATTACAGCTCCGACACGGCCACCGGAGCAGATCGCAGCCACTCTAGTCAATGCTTTTGTTTATACCAGCCTCCCCATGCTGCATCATTAAAGTTAGGCTACTCCCCCACCTCGTCCCTGCCCACCCCCCAACCATTCAAATTTCCATAGGCGGGATTTGTTTTAATAATATTCTAATGAGCTTCGTGTCATCACAACACCAAGAAATTAATGCTGTAGTCCAAACAAGCCATTTGTTGTAGTTCTTAAAAAAGAGATTTTTAAAAACTAAATATCTCCCTTTGGAGTGCACTTTGAGATTTGTAACTTTGTAGATTTTTTATGCAACATCCATATCACACACTGACCAAAATTCAAAAAGTGAAAAAGCAAAATAGGACCCTTTTAAGAAATGTAACTAAATTGTCTGTCTTTCCTCATGGTGTAAATTACTGGAATTTTTTTTCTTACATTGCAATGTAATGGTTACTTTGCTTAAATGAGACCATCTCAGTGACGTATGCAGCATTTCATTTGCTGTGACTTGATACCATTTTGATTTGAGATTGTATCGACTTTGTAATTTTTATTGAATTTTGCACCTGTGGGTGACCATATTTAGATATCTTTGATGAGCTAAATGAGCTAAGTCCTATTTATTTATTTATTTTTTTTTTATTTTTTTTGTAAGAGAGAGAGAGAGAGAGCGAGAGAGAGAGAGAGACAAACAATTAAATATAGTGGGTGGATGACGCAAGTTCAGTTTTCAGAGCTGCCAGAACATCTCCTGTGAGGTAAGAAAGAACAAAATGCATTGGGAAAGTATGTTTCATGGTCTCTCACCATACTCAGGGGGCTTCCAACAAATACCTGAACATCCTGCCACTCAAGAGGGGATACAACATCCCCCAATTGTCCCGCCTGTTTTCTGCAGCACAGCCAAAGCGCATGAAGAGAGTCCAACTTAACTAGGGGAAAAATTCACAAGTACTCCACCAGGCTGTTGCTACCTGCAGCCGTGCATCGAGCCTGAAGGGACCAGTGCCCGAGTTTTCCCCGTGTGACCCAGTATGACGAGCCAAAATTGGAGTTTTCTGGCAGAAGCACCCTGATGTTTAAACAGTGGGTTTCTCCTCCCTGTAGCCACCCACCCTCGCACGCTGCTTTATTTGTGCACTCGGCGCCATGTGTGTTGACAAGGAGCCAGATATTGTCTTCTGTTCTCTCTTCACTACCTGGGGAAGCTAATTAGGCTTCTATTTTAGAGGCTGCTAAGGGACAGGGACCACAGGCTGGAAAAAAAAGAGAGAATGCTAATGCAAAATACGCAAGCACAGCATTGTGTGACAACTTAGAGGAGTAATAAAAAAGCCTACATATGGGCCCAGCTTGAACTACATGGACTTTCAAGTGCCCCGATTGTCGCAACTTTGTTAGTTGACGTTCTGCTACTGCTGCATCACCCGGGTCAGCCGACTCGGTCTGTTTGTGACGTTATCTGTGACAGCGTAAGTCTTAGCAACTGCCTGAAATGCCTAGTGCTGACAAGCCTCACCCCTTGCCAGCCTGTCAATCAAATATGGCGCCCGGTTGACACACGATAGATCTCCACTCTGTTTTCCCAAGCTATGGAGAAGCTCGGTGGCACTGCTTAAATCCAAACCCCCATAACAGAGGTAAACATTACATGCTCCAGCAGAGGCCACCTGCCACAGCTGTGAATTGTTTCAGGTTCGCACACCTTGCTGTATCCAAACACACAACGGTTCTGTATGCATTTTTGCTGCACAACAAAAACAGCCCCAGGCAGTTTTCTTTTTGAAACAAACCCCATGAGCAAACAGCTCAAACTTACATTAAAGGTTTAATTGGTTAAAAGCAAATGTTGTAGAGCAAACATGTGCATTAACCTAGTATGCCAAACTGTTCGGAAGCATCAAAACAGCATAAAGTTCACGCAACTCAAACCATGATGCTTTTTAAAAGGTCTTTGCTTCACCGATGCATTGTATGCTACAGTTTGACCTTATTCGGAACAGGGTGGCTGAAAGGGGTCTGGTCTAGTGCAGGGACACGCTGTCAAAACAAGGAACCTCAAGAGGCAAAACAGAAAAGGCCTTCATGCCTTCATGCAGTATTAATGAGACTAAGTTGATTTCCAGCAGTGGCGGCTGGTGCTTCTCAAGTCTGGGGAAGCACAGATGTCACTTATCAATAGCAAAATGTGTACTATGATCTATTTTGCAATAGCAATGTTGCTGGAAGACAAAACTTCGTAAACTAAGTCCTGGTTTATCAGGAGACAAGATTATAAATGCTAAATTAATAGCATGAATTTCGAATAAAGTAACAGAATGCTACTCTTAAAGTCACCACGAAATCAAAGCTACACCAGTCACTCATATGAAATCACAGCAAATGGCAGTGATTAAATTATCTAAATCCATTCTCAATGGACAATTACAGTATGACCCACCCCACATTTCAAGTTTTTCATTTGAGAAGCCATTTCACTGAAACATACAACACAAATAATCCATTTCACATCAACTGGATATATGTGACCATGGACCACAAAACCAGTCTTAAGCAGGTATATTTTTAGCAACAGGCAAAAATACATTGTGTGAGTCAAAATGATCTTTTTTTTTTAATGCCAAAAATCATTAGGATATTAAGTAAATATCATGTTCCATGCAGACATTTCCTGCCGTAAATATGTAAAAACATAATTTTTGATTAGTATGATGCATTTCTGAGAATTTCATTTGGACAACTTTAAAGGCAATTTTCTCAATATTTGGATTTTTTTTTTTTTTTTTTTTTTTTTCCAAATAGTTGTATCTCGGCCAAATATTGTCCTATCCTAATAAACCATACATCAGTGGAAATCTATATATAATATAAATCTATACATCTATACACATGTATAAATCTATTAAAAAATTGGCCCTTATGACAAGGGGTGGTTTTATGGTTTTGTGTCCAGGGTCACATATTTACCTTTGTTTGGTGAAAATTAATGGGTGAAATCCAGTAATTTCAACATGAAATTATGGTTCAGGAAATTCAGAAAAACAGAAATTTTAACTATGTTGCTTTTCTTAACTAGTTCATGCTATGTCAGTAAGTTAAGCTTTTGGCTCACTAACCAATGACTAACTTAAATCCCAGAAAAGTGATACATTTAAGTACATTTAAGATTTTTTTTTTCTGCTTTGTTAATATAATTTGGTAAAATTTGGTAATATGCACATATTAATTATACAATTATACATAATTATACAATAATACATATTAATTAACATTTTTATTATTAAAGGGATAGTTCACCCAAAAATGAAAATTCTGTCATTAATTACTCATCTTCATGTCATTCTATACACACACTTCGAAGACTGACACAAAAGAGAATAAATTGTTGAATAAAGCAGTTATTTTTGTTTTGTTTGTGCAAAAAAGTATTCTCGTAGCTTCATAACATTATGGTTGAAGCACTGATGTCACGTGGACTATTTTAATGATATCCTCGCTACCTTTCTGGGCCTTGAACGTGGTAGTTGCATTGCTGTCTATGCAGGGGTTTCATCAAAAATATCTTAATTTGTGTTCAGAAGATGAATGAAGGTCTTATTGGTTTAGAACGACATGAGGTTGAGTAATTAATGACAGAATTTCCATCTTGGTGAGCTATCCCTTTAACAGCAAATACACTGCAAAAGTAATTTTTTTCTATAATTTCTAATCAGACGAACAGAGTACCCATAAAACTGGTATAGATATTGCACCTTGGAGAGAAAAGGTGCAGGGTGACATTTTAGGCACTTGAAATATCGAAATGCAAAAGTTATACATATATAATATTAAAGTTGATTTGTTATGCATGATTGCCACATTCTGATGAAATTTTAGTGGAAGCTGTGCTTCCCAGGCAGCCACTGATTTCCAGATCTCTCCATTCAGTCCTGGAAGTCTGCAGTCATAAGTTAGTGCTCAGATAAGAACCCAAGCAAGTCCAAGACAAAGAGGCAAAAGGACATAGCTCAAGAACTTAACGATAAGATAACATGATAGCAACGGTTTTGTCACCTACAGACACTGCAATTGTTTGAACTGTCATGTGTATATGTGCACACCAAGCAAGTAAGGGGTATGCACAAAGCGTTTTAAAAAGATAAAGTGTTTTAGGAATCCTCATCTTTGTTCATTCAAGGGAAGCCAGATGGTTACAAACAGATACATGCACACACACAGCCAATTTAATAGCATGTCTTGACGTTCAATAGTTTATCTTTTTGTTTGTTCGTTCCCTCGCTACGCTTTCTGATTGAGCCTTACTTAGAAAAGAATACAGCAGCCTGTGCAAACAAACCCAATGTGACCTTCGCCAAATCACGGATCCAGCAAGTGCATGTATTTGTGTCCGTGTTATAAATGTAGGGTTGGGTCTAGATGTAATCAGCTGACCAGAAAGGCGTGCAGCTCGAAGCTTTAGTGAAAGACATGAAATCAATGTTACAGCACAGCAGCCTGTAGAGGAAGGGTATTAAAAACGAGGCACTGAGGTTTAGGCCCAGCTCAAGGCAGGTAAGCGACAGACGCGTGTGTAAATCTCATCTGTTGACAGAATCAGTGCACGCTCTTTATGATGCCGCCAAACATAGACGTTTTCTGGCTAGCGGTTATAAAGAAAACTGCTGTCAGTGCTAAATATGCTGATGCCCACAGCCCTCTCACAGCAGTTATTTTTTAGAAACAACAGGGCAATTCTGGAATAGCTCAACTGCAAATGAAAAACTGTCATTATTTACTGATCTTTCCCTCATTTTGTTCCAAACCCATATGTTGTTATTTTCCATAAAACACACCAGGAGAATTATTTGAAGAATCTTCACACAGCTGTGTAGCCACATAATAGCTTTGTGTGGAACAAACCGGATCATTCTTTTGAAACCAGTTCATTGCAAATGAATCAATTGATGAGGTTCAAAAATCAGACTGAAATACCCTAGTGAAAAATAAATATACTAAAATGTATTTAAAATACGTTTATTTTAAGCTAAGTATACTACAAACACATTAACATCTTATGCACTTAATAAAAACACCCTGCAATTCTAATTTAAGTATACAAGACTGGTATACTAAACTGATACTATACTAGACTGAACTTAATGCACTTTATTTTGTGCAGAAGTACTGCTGAAGTCCAATTAAAGATATACTTAAGTAGATATGATTGTGCTAAAGTGGCACTATTGCATATGTACTTTAGGTACACTTTAAATATTTTGCATTTTAAAGACCGATATTATTTAAAGATCATACAGTACTCATCAATAGTAACATTAAAACACATTTTAGGCTTAACATTTAGAAATGTGCATTGTGCACAAGTAGTACTCCAAATCAGGTTTAATTACAATTTTTATATCAGTAAGTCTCGAGCGATATGTCAGTAAATATGTTAACTTGAACTATATTTAGTATAAAATAAATGTATTATAAAGTTATTACTTTTTTACTAGGGTATTTTATAATAAATCTAAGCTCACCAACTTAAAGATCCGGTCACAGCAGTTCTCAAGTTAACAGCTCTTTGGAGGAGAAAATTGTCAGTCAATAATCACTTTTCTGTTTGCTACACACAATCTTGCAACAGCATGATTACTTTGTGTGGAACAGATTGAACTTGGTCACTGAATGAATCATTTTTAAGACTTAAATGAAAATTTTGTCAAATTTTGAGTTTTAAGACAGATATACAGGTTTACAAAAACAGGGTAAGCAAGTAATGACAGAATTTGGGGCTAAATATTCAATTTCCAAAAATCCAGCTAAAACCAGATTAAGGTGGTTTCTAGTTTGTCCAAGGAGGTCCAGAGCTGTGTTTCCCGAAAGCATCAAAGGATTGGTTCACTCCTGAATGAAAATTTCCTGATAATTTTCTCACCCCATGACATCCAAGATCATCCAAGCCTTTCTTTCTTCAGTCGAAAAGAAATTAATGTTTTTGAGGAAAACATTCCAGAATTTTTCTCCATATAGTGGACTTCAATGCGGACCAACGGGTTGAAGGTCCAAATATCAATTTCAGTGCAGCTTCAAAGGGCTCTACACGATTCAAGACGAGGAATAAGGGTCTTATCTAGCAAACAATATTCATTTTCTAAAAAAACCTCTTTGTAACCACAAATGCTTGTCTTGCACTACCTCTATGACTTCACACATTGTTTGAAAGGTCACGCGTGGTTAGTTCTTTGTTTATGTACTCCAGTTCAAAACGGTAAGGTACGACAAAAAAAAAAATCCCATCTCTTTTTCTCCTCCAACTTCAAAAATCGTCCAACATCATTGTTTTACCTTTTCTTGTAAAGGGCATTTGACTTTCTTTGCACGTTTTCTTTGTAAACACTGGGTTGGTACTTCCACCTACATCCTGTGTGACCTTGCTAACGATTTAATGCATGAAGTCATGGATGCAGAGCTAGTACAAGACGAGCATTTGTGGTTAAAAAGTATATGCATTATTATTATTATTATTATTATTATTTTTTTTTTTTAGAAAATAACCTATTGTTTTACTAGATAAGACCGTTATTCTTTGGCTGGTATCGTGTAGAGCCCTTTGAAGCTCCAATGAAACTGCAATTTGGACCTTTAACCCTCTGATCCCCATTAAAGTCCACAATATGGAGAGAAATCCTGGAATGTTTTCCTTAAAAACCTTCATTTCTTTTCTACTGAAGAAAGACAGACATTAACATCTTGGATGACATAGGGGTGAGTAAATTATCAGGAAATATTAATTCTGGAGTAAACTAATCCTTTAAAAGACCAGTTAGATCACAGAAATCACCGGCACCAGTGCAATCTACTTTGGCTTACAGTGTTTTGGGGAAACGCAGTCCAGGTTGTTCTACAGTACATGGTTGATCATCTGAACTGGTGGACAAACACAGTGTTGCAACCATCTTGACAACTGGTCTGCAAGGCTTTTCATGTATGTTAGCACACCTATCACGTTTTTCAGCCAGGTTTGGCTAGGCACTTTGAACTAAGTGGAAGCCTGTGCTTCACAAATCCAGTTCTGCAGGAGGTGCTGGTGACTGCAGGATTGACTAAAATTTGCCACCTGTTTACCACTGTGGGGTGGATGTCTGCGAAGAACTTGGCAGCAAGGCTTAGTATCACGTCTGTCCACCTGGCACAGAGGCAGTTGACTGGACTGTGAAGACATACGTCAGACTCCAGGTATTCACTGCAGACCCCCAAAGGTAGACGAAAGATTCAGTACAAACTCCCCATCGAGAAGAGCGCTGGTGACCTTCACTGGTGGATTGTGGATGACATAATAGCTACAAACAAACATAGCAGATACCTCAAACCAGCATACCGCTTTTGAAAGGAACAATAAATACTTATCCTGAATCATGATCATACCGGTCGAGACTAGAACCAACGTTTCCACAGCTAAAAGGTAGGGTGACAAGCTGAGGAAGGTATTTATTACCAATGTTTTCCCATTTATGGCTCAAAGTTTATTCTATTGGGAAGGAAGGAATGGTGATATAGGTTGATCCTAAAAGGTAGTGACAGGTAGGGGCCAAGCAATATAGTTTTCGGTTTGAGGGCTTTAATAACTTCTTAGCTGGAAATTGAATTTGCATGCTTCTCAGTAAACTACCCAATCTAGCTGGGACTTTGTGACCTTCAAGAGCAAGTAAGAGATTAATGAGTGTATTTGTGAAGTGTCAAGAGAGGATCTTCAACAAAGTCGCTGTTGAATAACATTGTATTGTTGGCTGATTGTTTTCTGCATTATTATTTTTTCAGTTTCCTTTTTCTATAGCAAATAATGCTCGGGTTATGTGAAGGCGATGTGTGTGTCAAATGGTATTTTGATAAACGGGATGTTTAAAATAGGCCAAAAATACTCTTTAAACACTTTATTACTTTGATACACTCAGGTTCTCTCAGGGGAAAGTGAGCTGCTGGCTTTTGCATCCCATAAATAATTTCAGACCTCTTTTTACGCAGTTCACAGTCGGCTCACATATGTGAAGGCCAAACATAGCTGCATCCCACTTACTTCCAACATGCACATGCACACATGAATTCACACTTTGATGCTTGATCCCAGCTAGCATAACTACGCTGTAAATCCCTTTTTATAATAAGTTATGAACAGGTTGTGATAATGTTTTATCCTACACACAGTATTTAATACAACAGATTTCACAATATTGCAGAAACACTGTTATGACGTTGTTAGCATGTTTTAAGAGCCTCATTACCACATCCAACCTGGTATGGCATATGCTGTCATCAAAATGTTTTCGCCACATACGTCTTTTGAAGGAAATGGCTTAAAGATAACATAAAACTCTAATAGCGAGCAAAAGAGAGGGGAATGAAATGAGAGATGAGACTTCAGTCTTTTTATATTTCTTCATAAGAATTTATCATTCTGAATTCAAATGATGTCAAATAAATCTGAATAACTGACATATTACCAGTGCTTTAGTCTTATTTTTTTTTAATTAACCTGCAGGTAACCTACACTTAAATGTTATGACTCTCATATATTATTTTCATAACCTTGTTGGTAAGTTATTGATATAATTTGTCATGAGGTAAAGGTTTCTTTCCTCAAAAAACTCAACAGACTTCCTATGTGCACTGCTGTACTCAGTTTACAAGTGAGAAATTTGTATTGTGCGCCCAATCAAAATCTCTTCCATTTACAAAAAAATTAAATTAAATTAAATTAAATTAAATTAAATTATTAATAAAAATTCACTTACGTAAATTAAATTCATTATTGTTTCAGATTTGGTTTACAGAAAATGCATTTGCAACCAAGATCAAACATTGTGCAGTGTAAAAAAAAATTTTTTTTTTATTTTTTTTTATTGTAACTTTACCATCTATTGCTACACTAGATTGAAAATGGACTGTCTTTCATCTGACTTCAGTGCGAAATGAATCCCGGATAGGTGTCTCCTGCTTCCTCCCTCTTCCTTTCTCTTATCCGCTCACTCTTCCCTAAATTGATGTTGTTTTGATCTGGAGCCATTTTTCTGCCGAGTTAGTTTAGTGTTTTTCACATAACGTGGCAGAAAGGAGAAAAGAGAAAGTGAGAGATAGAGTCAAAGTGGATGACATACGGTATTGTATATCAGAAATCACCCTCACTTCACTCTTTTCAAAATACACAAACAAACATATACACTCAGATGAGGAGTATCTCATTCTAGAGAAGTGTCATACACTACAGTGGAGTTCTTTTTTTTTTTGCCGCGCTAGAGCAGCGGCTTTACAAACGAAATTATATTTTGAATAATTGTCATACCTCTTGATTAGATGAATAAGCCAGCTGCATCCAGCATCATCTGTAGACTAGCTATGTGACCTAAATGTTAAAACGTCACTTGTCAAGATTCTCGATATGATACTTACACTATGCTCAAACCACAGTTTAAGGGTAATCACCTTGATACACATCCTCCTCCTCCAAAAAAAAGCACAATTGCACAATAGCCACCTGACTTCAAGCTACACCAGCTAAAAAAAATGGCCATGCAGGGATTCTAATGTAAACCAGCTAACACTGTAAACCTGTTTACACTCTTAAACATTTGGTTGTATTGGCATATATTTTAGTTCCAAGAAGAACCTTTGCTGTCCATAGAACTATACCACTGCAGAAAAGGTTCTTTATTGGTATCCATGTTTCCATTAAGAAACTTTAACATCCATTCAACCCTTCCATTGCACAAAAGTTGTTATAATGAAAAAAAAGAAAGAAGGTTCTTTAGATTATGTTTTTCACGCTAAGAAAAAGTGGGTCCCCCAAAGGGTTTTATTGCCAAGGTGGCACAGAAGCTGACATGGCTTGTTTATTCACACTTACACAGACTGCTTAATGCTGTTCAAAGGTGGCATAAATTATTCATGCCATATTTACACAACAATTGCATAATGTTAATAATGTAATTTTAAATAGCATACATAAAGCATATGAATTATGCAATAAAACAAGAAAAGAACAGAGAAAAAAACAGGAACTCATTACAGAGTAGGGCTGCAATATTACATCAAAAATCATTATTATCAGTTATTGCCCTTGATATTGTAACAATGATCATTAAATATCTTTGTTTGTTTTTATTTTTTTGGCAACTTGAGGAGTTCTACAGTAAATGTAATGCCTAATCCACATTTTATTTGTGTTCATATTTCACTTAAATGTGACATATCATTAAAATCTTTTTTTTTTTTTTCTGTGTTAAGTGCTGTAATCATATCTCCGCTGCTTCTACCAGCCCAGAAAACATAAAAAGAACAACCCAGTGTTTTTTTTTTATCTTTTTTTTTGTAAGCCTTTCTCTCCAAGCTTGTGAGAAAAAGAGACACTCACATTTCACTCTCTGCATGATGTATAAAGGCAATCTTATTATAATATTACAACCCCTTAATCTGCATGTTTCCACCCACGGTGCCACCATTCTGTTTTTGCAAATGACAACGGTGTACCAGTTCTAACGGCCATGGCAAAAGTTTGAGCAAATCATGTTAACTGGTCTTTGGCTTCATGGATGAGCACAAAACACTGTTTAGAATCGCAGCCTCTGAGGAGACAAGAAAGCAGTGGATTTATTGATTTACTTACTGTATATTATGCAGCCACCACCCAGATTTAATATAAACATGCAATTTTTTTCCCAGCTGTTTACCTTCACAGACATAACCAACTGCTTTTGTAACTCACTTGTGTTTTTAACATAAACTTGTGTGTATTTGACAGTTTAAGCGCAATAAGACATTAAAGAGAACTTAGTTTAGTACTCACATGCTGTGTGACAGCTGCCTTCTGTGTGTGCGCTTCAGATGTGCATGTAGAGAAAACTGTATATCAGAAGTATAAACTAGAGTTGTCAAAAGGTACCGGGTTTGGTACTTTTGGTACTGAAATTTTAAAAACGTCCATTTCCCACTCACATTTGAGTGCTGTTGAGCTGTTTTTTAAACATAGCTGATTGGCCATGTCTGTTGAGTGCGTGAACACTATGGCCAATCAGCTATGTTTAAAAAATGGCTCAACAGTGCTCAAATGTGAGCATTTTTAAAATTTCAGTACCGAAAGTACTGAACCCGGTACCTTTTGACAACCCTAGCATAAACTAATATGGTTTAAAACGCATGATTTTAGTGCGATAGCCATGATAATCAAAACCAAGCAGATGTTTTTTTTTTAGCAGAGTATCTGAGCTACAAGTTGTAAAGGCACAGCTCTATTCTGGAAAAGGGGGTGGGAAGCAGCAGCTCATTTGCATTTAAAGACACATGCAGGAAAACAGCAGTTTCTGCTTTTACTCAACACTCAGCAGAAAACTGCTTCCATTTAAAATAGGCATTTTCAAAATGATATAATAAATGATCTGTGGGATATTTTCAGCTGAAACCACACAGGCACATTCTGGGGACACCTAAGACTTATATTACATCTTGTAAAAATAGGTCTCCTTTAAATTGTGACAGTTGTAATGGTTTAGGTTTAATTATGCAAGGGCATGAACTGTCTCATGCAATATATATGCATTATGATTATTAGAGTATCACATAGCAAAAAGTTAACATCAAATCAAGTGGTATTCGTATGGCATGTGGAGTTTCCATTTTTAAAGTCTGAAGATTAGCTTCACCAGTTTTAAAGTGATAGTTCACCCAGAAAAATTACAATTTACTCATGTTGACATACAAAACCTGTATGATTTTCTTCTCTGGAACACCAAAGCATGATATTTTGAAGATTAGGGATTTAACAATACATTCAAATCATGATTTGACTCGATACACAAAACAATACAATATGATACAATATGATCTCATGGTGAGATAAGCTGATAAACAGTTAACAGAGAGTACTGTTCATTAAAATGCTAAATTTGGTATTACATCAGTGATATATTGTGATCTTGGGTGAATATTTATGGTGATCTATCCCTTTAAGATAGCTGTCTATGTAGGCTACAGACTGCAGGGCAGTTCACTAGGTTTTTAGAACAGGGCTAATGTATACAAAAAACATGTCTCACATTGACCTACATGAATGCATCACAGAGCAGCGTCTGTCAGACGTGCAAAAACTCGTAAACACACAAGAGATTTGTTTATGTTAGTAAAACTGGCACTCACTGTGCAAAATCCCTCATCAGGTTAACCTGAACCTCATAACTCAAAGACTGTATGAGTGTGTGTATGTGTGTGTGTGACAGAGAGCGAGAGTATATGCAGGCAAACCATTCATTACAGCATTTGCATAATTTATCTGCTTACCTAGTCCCGTTACGCAGGCTTTTATATCCGACAGTGTTAAACACAGTGTGAGTGTGTGTGTCCACGTGCACACGCGATAAGCAATGATGCAGATTGTGTCCCCAGTGCTGTCAGAGAAAGCATAATTCTTCAACTCTTTTTCACTATAAATTCAGTGTGAGCACATCTTTACAGCATTCAGTGTTAGGGAACTAGTCTCACATCATGCAGTCTAGTCCATCTTATTCTAGTTAAGAACCGCCCGCTTAGGAAGAACAGGTGAACTTGCATATCAGCAATTAATCACAATTTTTTTGTACGCTAAGGTATGTGTACAGTGCACTTGACAAATTTAATCATCAACAAATTTTGCTAACAGCAAATTCTCAGCTCACATATGCACCACAAGACTCGTGTCGTTCCAAAATAAGACCTTCGTTCATCTTCGGAACACAAATTAAGATATTTATGATGAAATCTGAGAGCTTTCGGACCCTGCATAGACAGCAACACAACTGACCCATTCAAGGCCCATAAAGGTAGACTGTAAAAAAGAACAAAAATCACAATTTGTTGAGTCAGCTTAAAATAAGTTTAGTCAATTTGAAATGTTAAGTTGTACTAAGTGACAACTTAGATATTTGTGTTTGTTTAACTTAAAAGCTGGGTAAGTAATCCAGCTGCCTTAAAATTTTAAGTTGAATCAACTCAAATATCTAAGTTGTTATATTATTAAATATCTAACTTTTCAAGTTGAATAAACTTTTAAGGCAGCCGGGTAACAAACTGTTTGAAGTTGCCTCAATAAATAGTTTTTTAGGGACATTGTTAAAATAGTCTATGAGACATCAGTGTTTCAACCTTAGTTTTATGAAGCTATGAGAATACTGACATGGAAAAGAAGTTGTTGTTGAATAACAAAAGATTGCACACAAAAAGTATTCTTGTAGCTTCATAATATTAAGTCTGAACCACTGATGTCACACCTACATTAAATGTTGGCCATATTCCAGTTGCTATCTAAACCTGACATTATCATCATATATGTCATCCCAGCCTAAGTGATCTGAATATGAATGTGTGCTCGTGCAGTGCGTCTCTATGTCTGCTGCGTGTTTGAAGAGCCTAGAGCATGTGAATGTGCGTTTATATGATTTCTCCAATCTGGAAGACGGTGACTGCTGCTTATTTATGATAATGCAATATTCGTGCCCTTCAAAGGAAGCAGGTCAAATCCGCTCTGCACCAATAATGAAGTCACAAGCGCCTCCCACACCGTGAAATTGCATAAAACATGCAATATGACAGAATGAAATATACATAATGGGATTTTTCCCATGAGGTTGAGATTATAGTGAGGAAAGGACAAGAATGTCATCAAGACACCTGTATAATGATTAATAATCTGAATAATAATCATTTAAAGAGTGACCAGATGACCATGATAATGTCAGAGAGCAATGTCATTAATGCCAATTCATAACTAAAGCTAACATTTTCTTTAAAAAAAAAAAATTGTGATGTATCTATACAGACACAATATGTCTATTTACAGTAAATGCACAAAAAGGAAATACTTTCCTACACACGTATCTCTCACATTAACATAAACACTTTTGACTGCAATGCCATCAGCCAGCGACTGACTGTGTGATATGATCTGTTAATTTGCCTTTTGTTTCATATTCTCATTATGCCACAATGTTAACGGACGCAAACACTGCATCCTGTGTTTCCACCTCTAATAGTTTGTTCTCATTTAAGGGACCAGAGGTCACTCTCGTCCTGTATCAGCAACACCATCTGACAAGGGGGCTCGACCTGCTGTTGTCTTGCAAATGGAGAGAGAGAGAAAAGCTCAGCCAAAGGAATGGTTCTCTATTTAAAGGAGAAGTTCATTTCCAGAAATGAAATTTTAAAGATATTTTAGAAATGATTACAGATAATTCTTCAGTCATAAAGAAATTATGTTTCTTGGGGAAAACATTTTAGGAATACTCTCCATATAGTGGACTTCTATGGTGCCCGCAAGTTTAAAGTTCCAAACTGCAGTTTTAAAGGCTTCGAATTGATCCGAGCTGAGAAAGATTTTTTTTTTTATTTTCTAAAAAAAATTACAATTTATATACATTATAACCTCAAATGCTCATCTTGTCTAGCTCTGTGTGAACTCTGTGTATTCTGGTTCAAGACAGTTAGGGTGTGTCGAAACACTCCCATCTCATTTTCTCCTCCAACTTCAAAATCGTTCTACATTGCTGCAGAAGTACCAACTCTGTGTTTACAAAGTGAACGTGCAAAGAAGGTCAAACGCCCTTTACGAAAAAAAGGTAAAACAGCGATATAGGACCATTTTGAAGTTGAAGAGGAAATGAGATGGAAGTTTTTCAACATACCCTCAAGCCTAGTCAAGTCTGTTCCAAGTCTGTTTCAAGTCAAGTCAAATCAAGTCAACTCAACTCTTCGTTTGTTTGTATTTTGGATTTCACATTTGGATTTAATAAAGCTGCACTTGGGCTCATCCACATCTCGCCTTCAGTGGACTTAATCGTTACAGAAGTGAACTTCTCCTTTAATTAAAGTAACGATTTTATTATCAATCAAAACTAGCTGGTAGTTAGTAACATAATCCATTACATTACACATTTTAGGTAATATAATCAGACTACTTTCAGATTACTTTTGACCTAACTCGTTTATCACGCTGATTTAAATAGGATAATCTTGTACCATATTGACATAAAAATACAAAGAGTAAGAAAATATATTCTATTTGTTGTTATTAACAACTGAAGTGCATTAAACAAAACAAACAAACAACAAAAAATTAATCTGGTGTTTGTGAAAGAACTGCAGGGGGCTTGTGAGTTATTACGAGTAATTAAAAACTAATAATTTAATTAGTTATGAAAACATTTAAAATTAAAATAAATCATTTTAAAATCAATCAAAAACAAAAAAAAAAAATCTAACTTACTAAAAAAATAGAAATAAAATTACATGATATGTTTACCTGCATGTCATGTGCCCATAACCAATGTCAAAGAAATAAATGAACATGCAAATGTGATACTTAATTATTAAAAATGTATGTTTCAATCTCAGGGGTACTTTCAGTTAATATATTAAGATCAGATGACAAAAAAAAAAGTTTGTGAATTTGTGCATTTTAATGAATAATGTCCACAAAATCAGAAGACTTTCTAAATGTATACAAACAGTAGGCTATTTTTAAAAGGGAAATTTGAAAAGATAAAAAGAGGAATTAGAGAGAATCAATATACTTTGAATAATGTATTGCTATCATATAAATAATATGTAATCATGTAAATTAAAAAAGTAACTGTAGTCTGATTACAAGTATTGTAAAATGTAATTTAATCTAATTACAAGTACCTAATTTTTGGAATCTGGGAATTGGAAATTTATATGTAATGAATTCCTTTTATAAAATAAAACATTAATCGCATAAAAAGACAACAAAATGTGAATATGGCACCATGTATTTAATAATTGATGTAGTTTTTATATATGAAAAACTAACAGGAAATGGGTCAATGCTGTGATGCAGTACATTTTTAACTCAAAGTTTTGGGAAAAAAATGAATATGCTTGTGATTTACTTCTACAAAGAGATACATCTATACCACATTTTCAAAAACAAGCTTAAAAGCTTAAATTATTTAATTATAATAGAAATAATTAAGTCCTTCGCTGCCAATACTCACGAATGTTTGTGCTGCATTTGGTTTTTCCTCCAAAAATGATATCACTTCCTTGTGGATGATTTCAATAAATACTACAAAAGACTAACAGGATGGAAACTGATTTTGAGAAAATGTTCTCAAGAAAACATTACAAGTTTGAAACAGCTAGAATAGTTCTTAATAAATTACTAGATTTTCATGTTAAAAGCCTGAGGACGTAGGGGAAAAATTGCAAAATCCATGCAAACCAAATTAGTGAAATCAAATAATTTAAAATTCAATCATATGTTCAGTTAATTGTGATATCATTATTGAACAGAGCTAACTAACATGATGTAAAATCATTCAGATTTGCATTTAATATTTAATACAATATATTAAGACATATTTGACATGGACTTGAAATGTAGGCACAGTTGGAATGACCCAAATACAATATTAAATACAGCATAAAATAAAATCTGTCATATCTCACTTATCAAAGCTGATGAGGTTGGGCTCCAGAACACTGTTTTTGATAGCCCATGAATCTCATTTCATTATTTGTACACAATGTGCTCTACATTTCACTCCACACCTAATGTTTGACTTTCTCCATACAGCACACAAAAAGACTTTCTGAAACTACACAACGGGAGGAAGAGAGAGAGAAAGAGAGATGAACTTCCTACTGCTTCCTCATCTTTGAATTAAAAGAGCAACAGGATGTCAAACCCGTTTGTGGATTTGTGATAAAACAGACTAACTCCTCAGCCAGTTATCAACTGCTTGTGAATTGTAGGAAACTGCATTAATAATGTCCAGCAAGGCAGTCATGGTCTCTAATTAAAACACTTCCCAGTGGGAGAACACAGGATTGGGACAGAGAAAGACAACGATGAGCAGAGGCAGACAGACAGAGAGAGGGACAGGATTAGCGAGGGCCCAGGGACACATAAAGAGGTGGAGCCACAGCTGGAACGGTCATGTTGCCAGGAATAGACATGAAATATGAAAAACAATAGATGGACTGGGAAAAAGATGGAGTAGAAGGAACACGAAACGTATGTATGTAGTATTTCTACAAGCCTTTTTACTACTAGAACCGTAGATGTGTGTGTGGTGTACAAGGACAGATGTGCTGATAAATGTGCTGCCATCAAGGCTAAAGTATGATGTGTCATTGAAGGCCTAGTGATCAGACGTCCTCTCTCTCTTTCTCTGGCCCAAGTCTCTTACACGTACACTAACACGCAGATTTGCATTATCATCGCTGACACATCCCTCAAAACTACAGTAAATTAAATAAAACAAAATAAAAGAAACAGACAAACATGGTTTGTTAGTCAGAACCTAACATCTAAAGAGGGGGCTAAAAGTTTGCAATATGCTTCTTTTTTATCTTTCTTCCACAATTTCATGCAACATTTTTCATTTCAAATTATATCATCAGCATGACAAATGTAATGATATTATCCAGCAGAATTGAAAATGTTCCAAAGAGGATTTTGTGCTTCAATGGAAGCAAAAACATCTGACCTTTTATATAAAACAGTTTGAATAATCAGTGTGACAAATTCCTATATAAAGTGGAATATTAAATATTTAATTTTACAACATAACTATATTATTATTATTATTAAAACATGGGATATGGTGTTCAGATATTATTATTATTATTATTATTATTATTTAAACATGAAAATTTAGTATTTAGATATTAAGAATTATTGTATTTTTATATTATTATTATTATTATTAGTAGTAGTAGTAGTTATTAAAATTATTATTATTAGTAGTAGTAAAATTATTATTATTATTATTATTATTATTATTGTCATTATTATTATTATTATTATTATTATTATTAAGAAAAAATAATTATTTTCTCATAAAATAGAAAAAAATATTAGTAGTAGTAGTAGTAGTAGTATAAGAAATAAAAATAAACCAAAAATCTGGAATATTATTTTCTCATAAAAGAAGAAAATGTATTTATTATTATTATTATTATTATTATTATTATTATTATTTAAACATGAAAATATGGTGTTCAGAAAATGTATTTATTATTATTATTATTATTATTATTATTAACATTAGTATTATTTTTAGCATGCAATTTAATTTAAAAGAAGTAACACATTTATCCTAAAACTTAAACTGCTTATTTATAGGGAAAGCATGTTTGTTTGTTTGTTTGTTTGTTTGTTTGTTCATTGTGATCTCAATTAAATCTCAGACCTTTGAACCTTACTATATATTTATATATGCTGACTAAAAATAGACAGCACACAATGTCATGCTTTATTTCCATAGCAGTCCCTGAAGTCGTACAAAAGAAACGGCCTTGCAGCGAGAGGGCAGGCAGAAAAACTGATTTGTTCACTGTAGGTGATCTTCATTAAATAATGTAGCCTGTTAACAACAGAGTACTAGATCCTGTTTGGACAATTCCAGTGCATTTGAAGGCCATTAGAGCCCTGTGCTATGTGTGGAGGAAATCACTAATGAACAGAGAGTTATATTAGTCTCTTAATAACCGTGTGTCTATCTGTGTAGCAGCTAGTCCCACTGCAGTCATTTGCTGCCATTTTCTCGCCTACAGAAGCAGCCCAGCTTCACAATTACTCTTCTTCATGATAGCTTCCTGTCAAACAGGAGGCTTCCCCCTATTCAAATGAATGGCTACTGTGTCCCACCAGAGGCAGAACACAGGTCTCAGATCAGGAAAAAAAATGGCTCCGGCATCCATTCAGAGCACTGTTGGTACCCTTTTAGTGTGCAGCGGAGCTGGAATGGACGTTAAGAGGCTGCTGGCTCCCCTCAGCATTTGCGTGATGACCTTGATGGGTCAGTGGAACGAGAGGCGTGTAATCGGCAACGGGTTTTTAGTGAATGTCGTCAGACAATGCGCTGTTTAATTCGCAGGCAAAGGAAGATACTGTCTGTGAGGAGATGAAATGTGTGATAGAGTGAAAGAATGAGAGAAAGATGAAGAGAAAGAAGAAGAGAGGAAGTGACTGTGTGTGTGCTGGGATGTGTGTGTGTGTGTGTGGGATTAAACTGTAGATGCAGTTATTGATTTCAGCCCTACTGTGTTTTTGTCATTGTAAAAACACTAGGACATGTTATAGGCCAAATCGTTCTGACCAACTTCTCTCATTTACGCACACACAGACACTCGAGGGGTTACGCGATTTGTTAAATAAACATATTGCAAATACTGTACTGTAAAATAATAATAATAATAATAATAATAATTCTTGTTAAATACTTTTGAGTAATTAAAATTTTATTTTACAGTGAAATATCACAATAGTAATATCTTACTTTTAGTAAGATACTTTTAGATATTTGGAATTTGATTGAATAATAATAATAATAATAATAATTTTGTTCAATACTTTACAGTAATTTTAATTTTATTTTACAGTAAAATATTACAACAGTAATATAAAATTTTTAGTATTTGATAATAATAATAATAATAATAATAATTCTTATTCTTGTTAAATACTTCTGAGTAATTTTAATTTTATTTTACAGTAAATATCACAATAGCAATATCTTACTTTTAGTAAGATACTTTTAGATATTGGGAATTTGACTGAATATTAATAATAATAATAATAATAATAATAATAAATACTTTACAGTAATTTTATTTTACAGTAAAATATTACAATAGTAATAGCTTATTTTGTTTAGTATTTAATAACAACAACAATAATTATTATTATTTTACAGTAAAATATTACAATAGTAGTAGCTTATTTTGTTTAGTATTTAATAATAATAAAAACAACAACAACAATTATCATTTTACAGTCAAATATTACAATAGCAATATTGTATCTTTAGTATTTAATAATAATAATAATAATAATAATAATAATTATTATTATTATTATTATTATTATTATTATTATTATTATTTTGCAGTCAAATATTGCAATAGTAATATATTATGTTTAGTATTTGATAATAATAATAATAATAATAATAATAATAATAATAATGTTGTTAAATATTTTACTGTAATTTTATTTTACAGTAAAATATTACAATATTAATATATTATTTTTAGTATTTAAAAACAACAACAACAACAACAACAATAATAATAATAATAATAATAATAATAATAATTTGTATTGTTCTTAAATACTTTACAATCATTTTATTTTACAGTGAAATTTAACAATAGTAATTTTCACAAGGGGAACCATGTTTTGCTACATGCTAATGCTAACCTGTTGCACATGGTACTAGCAAAAGGCGATATTTTCATTCTAGTCAGCATTTCATTGGACAAAAATGTAAATGTGTCTCTGTGAATAAGATGAGTCATACCTTTTTTGGGTCTGTTTTCCCAGAGGAAGAAGACTGTACAAAGACTGAATGTGTAGAAAGACTGACTGAATGTGTTTAGGCTACATGCTACATGCTAAAAACATTTGTTGAGGTTCAGGGGAACTTTAGCATCTAGATGGCTTCAAAGATAATAGACATAAAAGTCACTTTTAATGCCTTTAACTAATATAATACAAAATATTAAAGAGACAAGAATGTTTTTCTAGATATTTAAGCATTTAGCACACAGTAGGCTACAGTGCGAAGCTTTAAGCTAGTAAACAAAAACATAATTACATCACATTCGTTTTATCTACTTTCTGTCTTTCTCTAATCGCACACACACACACACACACACACACACAGTAGAAATGTCTACAGGGATTTGACTAAACTGGCCGAGTGGCTAAAAGGGATCGTGGCGGACATCCATCTCTCGAGAGGTTTGTGTGTGTGCGTGTGTGTGTGTGTGTGTGTGTGTGTGTGTGTATACTAAAACATTGGTCTGCCAGTAAATCTAGATTAAATTCTGAATAAAACTGAATGTTTAAGTACCTTAAAGCATTAATTAATCACAAGCATGTACATACGTACTTATCCTAACATTATTTTCACATAATTTTATATTACTAGAATTTTATTGTCTTATATGACGCAAATTGTAATAGTCTATAGTTCAGTCGTTCTTCTTTTCAGCTGTCGAACCACTTCAACACTAACACACCAAAACACTATCTAACCAGCATCCACACAAAACCTTACTTTTACAGATCTATCATTTTTTTCCAGACTGCCAGTTTTATTTCAACTTCAGTGACTTAACTAGACAGACATTTTAGCTAATGAACTTAAATGAGTCGGCTGTTCATTAGCTAAGAAGCTAAACAAATACACTGATGCATAACTGACAAACTGAAGTGAGATAACAGAAGTACTTTATCCCAAATTAATATACATAATCAGTTAATTACGTGTTGATTAATCAGTTGATTTATTCACTGTTGTTGCTTTTTGTCAATTATAATTATTGTATTTATCTAGCTCTTTGTATCAGCCAATCACATTGCAGATAACTCTAGTTCTGCTACTGTCCACACTTAAAGGCTGGAATACACTTCACAACTTTTGTCCTGATTGTTTCTCGATTTGAAATCTGAACGCAAGTCACTGAAACTCAGAGCCAGATTTCGGAAAGGAGATCTAGTGTTTTCAAATTTGTTAAAAGTTATATTGTGTATTCCAGCCTTCACACAGACACACACACTGATGCAAGCACACTACTGAACTTGACTATGACCCAGCAAATGTAAGCACATGCCAGAACAGTCACAACATATACACACACACACAGAAGATGTGGTTGAGTGTGCAGCGTGGCAGGTGGCAGTTGTGTGAGTCTGGTGTTAATGGCTCACCTGGCACAAGGCTCATGCCCGCAGACCCACACTCACCCACACCCACACACACACACACACAGAAAGGCAGTGAGATGCCAGCTGTTACCCTGGTGACCTGCATGGCTGCAAGGATCCATGAAAAGAGAGTAATAGCAAAAGACGTTGTGTGTGCATGTGTGTCTGCAGGTGGGCTGGGCCTCCCAAAGGGGAAGCCATGGCAGGCATACTAATCACACTCAGAGATGGAACTGGAGATCAGTATATGATACTAGCCAGATATCACAAATAACTTCAAATCAAATTCAATCCACAACCAATGAACATTCACAAAAACGAACAAGATTCAGGAATATGTGTCTCCCTCAGGATACAGAAACTCTGGAAATATGGAGCTGACATCCAGCACAGAAGCAGGTGGAATCACTCAGAGGAATTGCGCAGAGTTTGTAATGGAGTTCGAAGTTATGTCTCATTAAAGTATCTAGATGATTCTGCTAAAATAGCAATGAAGGAGTCTAACATACAGCAGTGCAGTGTTATAACCAGCAAATATACAGAGAAACAGCATGATTTTGATAGTGGGATTGCTTTTAAACAACAGATTAGTAAACAGAAACTTACTAAAGTTATATGTTTGCTTCACCGCTATATATTAGATACTTTATTTTAAAAGGACTTAATTATTCTAATGGTCTGAACACATGAATCTATGGGAATATTACTGAAATTAAAGTATGAAGTCAAGTATAAAATAATGTCATTAGGTCATTCCAAACACGTAAGACCTTTGTTCATTTTTGGAACACAAATTGCAAATGGCAGTAAAGATATCACTAAAATAGTCCATGTGACATCAGTCGTTTAACCATAATTTTATGAAGCTACAAGAATACTTTTTGTGCACAAAGAACACAAAAATAACAACTTTATTCAACAATTTCTTCTCTTCCGTGTCAGTCGACACACATTCACGACAGTACCACAATGATTCATGAGAGAATTTTAATTTTTTGGGTGAACTATCCCTTTAATCTTATTTGTGATTTCTGGTCATACTGTACATAATTTGATATGTATCCCAGACAGCACACGTACGCCTGCAAGATGACTGTTAAAGATGACTTGATCTGGAAAGCATCTGCTGTGTACAAACATCTGTAAGATGTCAGTTTTACATACATTCTAAGTCATAAACATCTTAAAGACATCTAGTAGATGTCTATTTGACATCTGATAGGAAACATCCAATAGACATATTGCAGATGAGCAAACACTTTTAAAAATACGTCTTGCAGATGTAAATGCAGACATCAAATAGATGTCTCCGAGATCTATCATCTATCTATCATCTACCTCCCCTATTAGCACACGTACATCACGGAGACATCTATTTGACATCTGCATTTACATCTGCAAGACATATTTTTTAGATCATTTGGTCATCTGCAATACTTCTATAGGACGTTTCCCATCAGATGTCAAATAGTCGTCTACTAGATGTCTTTAAGATGTTTATGATTTAGAATGCATGGAAAACTGACATCTTGCAGACGTCTGTCAGATGTTTGTACACAGCAGATGCTTTCCAGATCAGGTGATCTTTAACAGACATCTTGCAGACATATGTGTGCTATTAGGGTTTGCTATCAGGGTGTAGATCTTAGACAATAACATTGTATTTGCAAAGATCTGACCAATTGTTCTGCATAAATACTAGTTTGGTATTACTGTACATGCTGTATTTTCCTCTCAAAATTCTGTCTCAGGGCAAACTAATCTGAAAATTGGATAGCGTCCATATACAACAGCATGTAACATCTGGCCAGCAGCAGGTCGGCGGATCCAAACATGCAGCTGTGCCTGTGTATATACAAGTGTATGTGTGTTTGAGTATATACAGAAGATGTGCTGTTAAGCTTCAGATCTTCTTAAATCTGATCCACGAGGCTCCACCGGGAGAAGCACGACTCTATGTACTTACGCTAATTAACCATGAGCACCCGAGATGAATAACCCCCAGGACCATGCTGGTTTTTACAAGTCTCTATATCAGTGGAGGAAAACAACACAGCTGTTTGTGAGTTTTAATTCCTTGTATGTTAAACTCACAAGGAAATCTAATGCAAACAGGACACTGTTTATGCTTTAATCCAATTTTCTATTGTACACCATTCCCTGATTGTTTGATCAATCCAAACTAGAGTGTATCCCAAGGTACCCCACTAGGAACTGTTTTGAAACTGGGGAACTAGGGATTTGTGAATTGATACACAGTTTCTAGTTGATGCAAATGCAATCTATCTATCTATCTATCTATCTATCTATCGTTGCGATAAAAAGTTTGCATCCCCCTTTCATTGAAAATGTTATTTTACCAAAATAAGAGAGATCATACAAAGTGCATGTTATTGTTTATTTAGTACTAACCTGAATAAGATATTTCACATAAAAGATGTTTACATACAGTACAGTCCACAACAGAAAATAATAGTTGAATTTATAAAAATGGCCCAATTCAAAAGTTTACACCCCCTTGATTTTTAATACTATGCTTTTACCTGAATGATCCACAGCTGTGTTTTTGATTAGTGATGGTTGTCCATGAGTCCCTTGTTTGTCCTGAACAGTTAAACTGAGTACTGTTCTTCAGAAAAGTCCTTCAGGTCCCACAAATTCTTAGATTTTTTTTTTTTTGTATTTGAACCCTTTCCAACAATGACTATGTGACTATGAGATCCATCTTTTCACACTGAGGACAACTGAAGGACTCATATGCAAGTATTAGAAAAGGTTCGAATGCTCACTGATGCTCCAGAAGGAAACACAATGCATTAAGAGCTGGGGATGAAAACTTTTTGAATTTGAAGATCAGGGTAAATTTAACTTATTTTGTTTTCTGGGAAACGTAACTATCTTCTGTAGCATCTGAAGGACAGTACTAAATGAAAAAATATGATATTTAGGCAAAATAAATATCTTCATTCTGTTCAAAAGTTTTCATCCCCGGCTCTAAATTCATGGTTTTTCCTTCTGCCGCATCAGTGAGCATTAGAACCTTCTGTAATAGTTGCATATGAGTCCCTCAGTGTGAAAAGATGGATCTCAAAATCATACAGTCATTGTTGGAAAGCGCTCAAATACACAAAAATGGGACTCATATGCATTAAGGTTCAGACTCAAGGGATGCAAACTTTTGAACCGGGTCATTTTTATAAATTCAACTATTATTTTCTTTTGTGGACTATATGTAAACATCTTTTATGTGAAATGTCTTTCCAGCTGTTTAGTACTAACACAAAACTGTTGGTGAACAACATCTGAGCAACAGTGATAAAGAGCTTCTACCGGGGATGAAAATGGTTTATGGTTCTGGAATAAGAGTGGGGGGACAAACAAACTAGGGTTAAGTTTGTTGAGAAACAAGCTAAAATAGAAGCTTTTTGATTCTAATCTATTCTCTTTGAAACAGATTCCACAAATCAGACCAAAATGAGACATTTTGTGTGCTGCAGTGTGAAGATTCACATCCATTCTGTTTTACATCTGATTGTAAAACGATCCTCCCTGTTTAGAAATGGGATGAGAGCGTAGCAGAGGGCCATAAACGCTAACGAACAACGCATGTAAAGACTTTGGCTCCGAGTGCCAGTGCGAAGCATTTATCACCAAATGCTGTCTGTAACAGTCCAATAAATGATGAATGATGGAAGGAGGCTTCCACAGCACCTGCTCCCCTCATAACAATGGCAACGGATTAGGACAGGGTTGGGGAAAATGGCAAAACCTGTTAGCCATTGGGCCGAGACAGACATATCGCGACAGAAAGAGAGAAAGACAGAGCGACAATGGGATGATGACGAAGGAGAGTTAGTCCATCTGTTACTACAATGGCACCCCAAATGCCGTTCCACGGCTGATATTTACAAGAGCTTATCCGGCGCAGCTCATTCCCAATACAAATCTTCGAACAGGCGGCTCTACCGGAGCAAAACACGGTAGCAACACAGGCACAAATGCTATGTAAATAACAATACAGCAGCAATAGGTCAGGTGGGACTGAAGGAAGCTGGTGTTTCCATGGAAATGACAGGACGGAGAGTCCGCTGTATTGCACAGGCACGTGCGCGCACTTAACTCAAACTCATAAACTCAACGCAAACTTTTTCTTTTCAACACTCGAGTCCCCACAGGAGCGAAGCAGCTCCTCATTAATAACTAATTACGAGCGCTAGAGATACAGCTTGAAACATTATGTGGCGGACACTAAAGCTCATCAGCATTCAGACAGGGTGGCTCAGGAATACGCCTGAAGCAGCTCAGGCATTCACAGATTGGTTCGCAGCGTATCCAGGGCAGTTCCAACTACAGGCTGGGGAATACGCTTTTCAGTTTGTCATGGAGGGCTTTCGATGGGACCATGGAGAGTCTTGACTTTTAGGTAAAATTATGCACATCCTTCTGAAAACAAAGTGTGCTTGTAAGTTTCTCGGCGTAAGACAAAATGTATTAGACAAGGGTTTGAAAGGGTGTAATCCGGCACGGCACGTTGTTGGGCTTCTAAACAGCCGGGTTTGTTTTAAGGCCTTTGTAAGTCTCTTTGAAGAACCAGCGGGATCTTTGTAGTGTGTTTGCGTGCGACCGGGAGGGAAAGTCTGTGTACAAACCCCTGCGTGTTTCTGTTTGCGTGTTATGTGTTCTGTTGTTTCCTTCCTCCAGAGGAGTTCGGGAGCATATGGACCAGTTCATTAGAACTAATGTGCCATAATAGTACGTTGCTCACGAGGCTTTTGCACAAAGTGTTGCCAGTGATAACAAAGCAATCATTTCTAACAAGCCGCATTAGCATAGAATCAGCTGTGAGAATCCCAGCGGTGAGCTAGTCATCCTTGCTTTCTACAAAAAGATGCCTTTCAGAGGGTAAAAATATGAAGGGAGAAAGGTTCAGGTCTGTCTTAAGTCCTCTCATCTACATGTTTCATTCCTCACTCGTCACAATGGTCCCATTATCCACCTCAAGCGACTTGAATAATGCTAAACAGGATGATTTGATAAGACTAGGTTTGCAGCTTAAAGTGATTGTTCACCCCCAAACAATCTAATGCTCATGATGTTCCAAACCTGTATGCACTTTTCTCTTCTACTGAACACCAAATAATATATTTTTTGTCAAAGTCAGTGGGTTCCAGCATTGTTTTTGACTTAGTCGACTTTCACTGTATGGATGAAAATAGTTTAAATGTTAATTAAAACAAAAACATCATGAGGATGAGTAAAAGAGTTTTCATTTTTTTGCTGGACTATCCCTTTAAATTTATGGAGATTCAATGGTTTGTAATAGCGCTGCATAATTAATCAAAATAAAACCGAAATTGCAATATGGCTTAGTACGCTCATGAAATCACAATGGCTAAGATGTAATTAAATAAATAAATGCACTGCATGTTTCATAGGGAAGTATGGTACAGTGTTCTTTTACTTACAGCAGCTTTGGTTTTCCACCAAAATAAAAGCTTGATGGTTTTACGTTTGAAAATGATGAAATTAAGACAACAACAAAAATAAATAAATAAATAAATAAATAATAATAAAAATATTGTTGTTGTTGGATTGTACTAAATTTATTTTATGTTACAGTGAAATATTGCAATAATAATTACAGTTTTATATTGTAATGTAAGGACCAGTTGTCCCAGCAACAGAATCCAATGGCGTGGGCGAAGGTAAAATGTGTCATCTTCATCTTCATCCTAAAAATATTATAATTATTATTTTATAGTCATACTGATATACAGTTGAGGTCAAATGTTTGTATCCCCCTTTTCAGAACCATTAAAAATATTAATTATTTTACCAAAATAAGAGGGATCTTATAAAATGCATGTTATTGTTTATTTAGTACTGACCTGAATAGGATATTTCACATGAAAGATGCTTACATATAGTCCACGACAGAAAATAATAGTTTTTTTTTGGAATGTATAAAAATGACCTTTTGGTTTTCCAGCATTTTTGTGTATTTGAACCCTTTCCAATAATGACTGTGAGATTTTGAGATCTATCTTTTCACACTAAGGACAGCTGAGGGACTCATGTGCAACTATTACAGAAGGTTCAAATGCTCACTGATGCTTCATAATGAAAAAACAATGCATTAAGAGCCGGGGACTTTTGAACAGAATGAAGATGTGTACATTTTTCTTATTTTGCCTAAATATATATTGCAGGTTCGAGGCGCTCCAGTTGAGCTTCAAGAACATGTGCAAACTCAAACTTTTTTTTTTTTCATTAAGTACTGCCCTTCAGAAGCTAAAGAATATACTTACAAAATACTTGACAAAATAAGTTACACTTACCCTGATCTTAAAATTCAAAAAGTTTTATGCATCTTAATGCATCGTGTTTCCTTCTGAAGCATCAGTGAGCGAACCTTCTGTAATAGTTGCATATGAGACCCTCACTTGTCCTCAGTGTAAAAAGATGGATCTCAAAATCATACAGTCATTGTTGCAAAGGGTTCAAATACACAAAAATGCTGGAAACCCAAAGAATTTGTGGGACCTGAAAGATTTTTATGAAGAACAACAGGCAGTTCAACTGTTCAGGACAAACAAGGGACTCATGAACAACTATCACTAAACAACAAAACACAGCTGTGGATCATTCAAGTAAGAACGCAGTATTAAGAATCAAGGGGATGTAAACTTTTGAACCAGGTCATTTTTATAAATTAAACTATTATTTTTGCTTGTGGACTATATGTAAACGTCTTTTATGTGAAATATCTTATTCAGGTCAGTACTAAATAAACAATAACATGCATTTTGTATCATCCCTCTTATTTTGGTAAAATAATTAACATTTTTAACAATTCTAAAAGGGGGATGCAAACTTTTGACCTCAAATGTATATGGAAGCCCATTTCCACCACTAAATAAAAACTGAAGAAAAAAAAGTACTTTTAAAAAAGTAGCTTTTTATCTCACAATTCCTACCTTTTTTTGAGTTAATATAATGCAATCCTGACAAATAAAGTCACAATTATGAGAAAATATCTTTTCCCCCCTTCAGAATTGGACTTTATAACACACAATTGCCAGTTTATATCTTGCGATTCAGAATTGCAAGATGTAAATTCCCCCCACATCATCATCCGTTATAAACTATTTAGCACATTTAGCAATAGCATCATTTAGCCTGTAGTTTCTCATGCGAACCGATAACTCACATTTAATCTTTGCTCTCAGAACATATCAGTAGTAAATCAGTATCCACATAAAATGTTCATTTCTGTGCCTGCAAGATGCTCATGCTTCATTTTTGTTGTCTCATTTCCTCTAAAGCTACAGGAAGTGATGGAAGAGAGTTATTTAATAATGCCCGAACCTCTCTCGCCTTTCTGACTGCTGTTAACTTGCTCTGACAGGGCTGCTTTGCTCTCTGTGCAGGTCTCTTACTCCCCACTTCCTCATCCAAGCCTGAGTGCCTTTACAGCCACAAGGAACCTGTTCTTTTTGAATCGCCACACGTGAATGATCAGACATGTCGCACAGGCGGCGCAGGACTTTCCGGAGGTACGTCTGAGAAAAGAAAGGTGGTGATGAGTGATAGATTCACTCCATTATGTTCTGCTCTAGGTCGAGTGTGAGAATAGTCTCATATTATTCCTGCTCATCCTTAAAATAACCACGAGATCCCCACAGGAAACCACAGCACTGGATGGGAGACTGACAGAACGAAGCAGATAAAGAAGAAGAAGAATGGGATGCAGTGGAAAAACTTCCAGATTTAGTATTACTACAAGGTACTACAGGGTACTGCACATTTATGTGTTGTAATATATTACTTCATCCGAACAAAATAATAGAAATTTACTGCCATATTCTCAAGGACATGTCCTTCTATCAGCATTTATGTGTGCATCAACAAAACATTGTTCTGGTAACCTTGTTTTGGAGGATTCCATGAAACCTTGGATATACTCACACATGTTTGACATCTGTCACTTTTTTTTTTTTTTTTCACCCACAGGTAATTCAAAATATTTAAATGACTGTGTATTTAATTTTTATGTTTATATGGTTTTTGTTGCATATTATAAAAATACAATAAAAAGAATACTATTGTGAAATATTATTTCTGGGATAGCAGTAGTCATTAATCCAGTCTCCATGTCACATGATATTTCAGAAATAATTCTGAAACATTTATTATTAGTGTGGAAAACAGTTGTGATGCTTAATATTTTTAATATTTTTGTGGGCCAAAAGCCCCTCTACTCAGGATTCTTTGCTAAAAAGTAAACAAACAAACAAAAACAAAAAAAAACAAAAAAATATATAAACATACTGTACATTCTAAAACATCTTTACTGTCATGTTTCATCAAAGTAATGCATCCTTGCATTTCTTGTTAATTAATTTATTTTAAAAAAAATAATAAATAAATAAACAGTAGTGCAATATATTCTAATAGTTGTTGAAATATGATATAATATACATAATATAGATATTTTTGTAAATTATGTTGCTCCAGTGAGTGCTTTTTATTAATGAAATCTTGTTTTAAATTAATGTATTAATTTAAATAATAATATAATATAATATAATATAATAATATTATCTAGTATTTAGTATATAACAATAAAAACAATTATAAAAAACATGCTTTTATTTATGAAATCGTATTTTAAATTACATTTGTGTATTGTTTTAAATAACAATATATTATATAATATAATATTTATTATATAATAATAAATAAAAATATCATATCATATCATATCATATCATATATTTTTGTAAATTATAATGTTGTTCAAGGGAGTGTTTTTGTATTTATAAAATCGTATTTAAATTAAATTAGTGTATTAATTAAAAAAACTATATTATATGTTATTTTAATGTTCTATTATATTAATTATATAACAATAAAAAAAAAACAAAAAAAAAAACCTATTATAAAAGACATTAGAAAATGATTTATGTAACTTTTGATCAGTTGATCATCCTTGCATTTCTGGTTAATTAATTAATTAAAAAAGAAACTTTTAAACAATAGTGTAATATAATATAATATAATATAATATAATATATTTTTTTGTGAATTATAATGTTGTTCAAGTGAGTGCTTTTGTATTTATAAATTAAATTTATTTATATACTTGCAAACTTGATTAAGAAAATGTCACACACTGCCCAAGGCATGGAAATCTCTAATTTTAGGTATGGAAATTCTTTTTTTTTTTTTGCGCAGTGATAATTATTTTAAAAAACCATGTGATAACATTCATACAGAATCAAGGCTTTTTCAGATTATTTTGAAATGAGGTCAAAACATCCCTAGAGTGACACTATGGTGGTGCACTGCCGCCCCAGACTGGACCCAACTGAGATTCCAAGATCAGTGAGGCATGGCACTTGATCCCACTCACCTGTGGATATGGATAGTGATTTCGAGACAGATGAGAGCCGAGGACATGCAGCCTGGGAAAATCTGCTGTCAACCTGCAAATCTCCATATACATGCAAGAGCCATTTCCCAGTGATTATACTGAGTTGATGGGCCCATCCGGGGAGACACGAGGAAAAAGGGAGGGGCAGCTGAAGCCCCGCTGAGTGAATTCTAATCAAGCCGACCCTTAATCACTAGGTGTGAATGAGGAGTGGGTTTCGTTAAAAGTTGAGCTCTCTTACTAGTATTGCACCGGGATTGATTGCAGACGAGATTTACAGCCGCACCAAAGCACCTTTTTACTCGCACCCCACCATAAACCACAGCAGAGCCGCTGAGAAGCCATGGCAACGGGAGTCCAGCACGTACGCACATCCCACCGACCGCAGCTCCGACTGGGAGAGAAGAGGATCAGAGCGGAACAGAGAGAGAAATGGGAGGAATAGACACAACGAAGAGTTCGCAAAAGGAAGCCAGCAATTAACTGTAGCAAAAAGGGACGCGCTGACTTTCGTCCAAATGCTTTGCGATTCGTTTTGATGATGTCTTGCTGAACATTTTGTACGGCCCGTTTTTCCCAGCCCATGAATAAATTATAAGTCCGCTTTTTAAGAGATATACATCAACAGATTCATGACAGCAGTGGTGCAGAAGAGCAAAACCGAACCCGGGAGGACCGAGAAGGTGCTCTAATCACAGTATAAACCTAATGAATTTTGCCTCCAACAAGATAAACATTCTTTCAGGATCACCTATGAACACTTATTGTACATCAGAGCCCTTTAAAGATAATGAATTACACTGTGCACACATTAACACCCCGCTCTTGGTCTCAGCTCTGCCTTAAATCTATTGATATCCTAGTACTTTAAGAACACATTTTAACTATCAGCACAGCCCTGTTTTGAAGGAATAGCTAATCCAGAAATTAAATTCTGTTGTTATTTATTTCCTTCATGTTGTTCTAAACCTGTATACCTTTCTGTAAAAAAAGGGAAGTTATGAGGCCACGGGCAGCCGTGGCCTAATGGTTAGGGAGTCAGGCTTGTAACCGAAAGGTTGTGGGTTCGAGACCCAGGTCTGGCAGGGATTGAAGGTGGTGGGAGTGAATAACCAGCGCTCTCTCCACCTTCAATACCACGACTGAGGTGAGTCCCTTGAGCAAGGCACAGATCCCCCAACTGCTCCCCGGGCGCTGCAGCGATAGCAATATGGCTGCCCACTGCTCTGGGTGTGTGTTCACGGTGTGTGTGTGTGTTTGATCACTTCTCACTACTGTGTGTGTGCACTTGGATGGGTTAAATGCAGAGCACAAATTCCAAGTATGGGTCACCATACTTGGCCTCACATCCTTTCCTTTCCTTTCCTTCCTAAAACACCAAAAGTTGTTTTCTGATGAATATGAATGAAGGTTGGGGCTGTAGAGTTTTAAAAAAAGACTACAAAACATCATAAAAGTGGCCCATACAAATTGTGCACTATATCCCAAAACTTCTAAAGCCATAAACAACAGATCAAAATTGAAGTTATTCACATTATTCACTCACCTAAATTTTCACAATGCGTTGTTAAACAGTGAGCTCGTGAACAAGTCATTCAGAAGAGTTAGGGGGATCGGATCACCTGATTCATTAAAATAGAATCAATGAAAGAATGATTTGTTCACAAATTCATTAGCACAACTTCATGAACTTTTCATCAAAAAGTGCCGCTTTATTAGTTTATTCACTGAAAAGAAGCACTTTTTCAAAAATCAAACATCAATACTTCACTCATGAATCAGTTGATCTTCAAAGAGCCAAGCAGAGCTCTTTTATCAGTTAAGTTTCTGAATGAATCATTCATACCAGTTTTGTGACTTGGATCAACTGATTCACTAAAAAGATTTAACTCCAAGAAGCACTGAATCAAAAATCAAACATTAGTACTTCACTCATGAATCAGTTGATCTTCAAAGAGCCAAGAAGAGTTCTTTTATCAGTCCAATTCATGAATGACTCATTCCAGCCAGTTTTGTGAACTGAATCAAATGATTCAGTGAAGAGATTTGACTCAAAAGAACCATTTCTTCACAAACCATGAACTCTCATTGAAGAGTCATGAAGGGCATATGTCAAGATATATAGGATACAGGAAGGAAACAAAGAAGGAAGGAAGGAAGGAAGAAGAGTAAAGAAGGAAGGAAGGAAAGAAGGAAAGAAGAAAATAAAGAAGGAAGGAAGAAAAAAAGAAAGAAAGAAAGAAAGAAAGAAAAGAAAAGAAGGAAGGAAGAAAGAAAGGAAGGAAGGAAGGAAAGAAGGAAAGAAGAAAGGAAGAGGAAGGAAAGAAAGAAGGAAGAAAATAAAGAAATCTTTCTTTGTTTATTTCTTCCTTTCTTTCTTTTTCCTTCCTTCCTTCCTTCTTTCATTGCTTTCTACTTTAATTTCTTCTTTCTTTACTTCATTCCTCCCTTTTTTCTTCTTTCTTTCTTTCTTTCTTTCTTTCTTTCCTTCCTTCCTTCCTTCCTTCCTTCCTACTTTGTTTCTTTGCTTCCTTCCTTTGTTCCTTCCTCTTTCTTTCTTTCTTTCTTTCTTTTTTTCCCTTCCAGTCTCGACCCCCCAGTCACTTTCAGAAAGTTCACTTCTTAACAAAAAGTAGCCAAGACATTCTTCAAAAATTCACCTCATCCTTTTCCACAGAAGAGACAGTCAGAATTTAAATTTTAGGGTGAACTATTCCTTTAACTCCAAAGGATGCAGCGGGGAACTCTGATGTATTTTTGATCACCTGGCATGCTGAAGTTAGAGTTCCACCACTATGGCCATTTGTCGAGGGAGGCTGTTATCACTATGGTAACTGTAATGGAGGAAGAAGTACTAATTTGCAGGTTTTTTACATATCATTCATCCATAGCACACCTCTCCAGACGCTTGCGCCTCCCTCGCGCCCGTACACCAGTGGCCTACAAATGTGCGAAGGCATTTTTCAGCCTGAGAGGAATCTGAAAATTAGACCCTGCTTTTGAGGCATCCAAAGAAAGCCTGATCCGACTGATTGCTGTGTGGCTGTCTAATGCGGCCGACTCGTCAGCGACTAGATATTCAGCCCTTCACACAGACACAAGTGCCTGTCAGGATCTGAGGATGACTGATCATAAAAAGAGAGCCGGAAGATAGGAAAAAGAGTGGGGACAGGATTGAAATGGCGCTAGTTATTGAAGTTCTCTCACGATTGAAGTATCTAGCCTCGGTTCGTGAATTACACTCCTTTCTGTCACTGATGACTTATTTGGACTACTATGCATCTAAACACACGTTTTAAGCCTGCTTGGAAAGCCTTAGGGATGACAATTAACCTCGACTGTAAAGTTCTTTTATCTTTAACTGTTGTAGCCATGGCCCTACTGAAGTAAATGAACCTTAGCCAAGCCCTCCTTTGTCTAGCAGCCATATTTCCCCTCTACAGTATATGGAGTAAAGAGTAATTAGAGTTAATGTTGAAAAGTAGACTCTCCATTCACACAACACTCTAATGATACCATAGTCAGACTGTCAGGAAATTTACACATGGCTATTCATGGTGACTAATGACATGGGCCTGCAAGAATCAATGAAGATCTTGTGAACTAGGATGAGGTTCATTCTTTGCGGCTGGCGACTGGGTTTTCTATTTTCTTTGGCTTTACAAGAAGAGGAACTAATGAACGGTTTAATAAGCGTATATTCTGCAGATACATGAAAGATAAATAGTTTACTTTGTGGTCGTGTCCGACACCTGATCAATAGGGTAGTGTCTAATGAAAATGTAATGCAAATTGTTAATTTAGCTTTGTACGACAGTAATTAATGAGTATATTGATAATTAGCATGCTGTCGACGGCATGCAAAACAAGCCCTTTGATCCAGCTTAATAGCCATTATGCAATTTAGCGAACACTTCATCTGGTGTAGCACGTCTGGTAGTAACAGGAAACTACATCAGTACAGGCTAAGTGGGTGACATGTCGTCGTCACTTACGCTTAGTAAGAGCACACAAACACTTAAGATATAAATAACATTATGTCAACCTACACTTAAAAAAAAAGTGGTGAAGTTAATACAGATATGCTGTAGCACTGAAAATACTAAAGAATTCTACATTTGTATTCAATTCAATCATGTGCATAGAAATTAACATATTTAGAAATGTTTTTATTTATGTCATGTATAATACATAATATTTATTAGCAGATTTGAATACATTTTCAAAAATTAAGTAAAATCTACATAGCTCCACGCTGCTGGTGCTCCCAGCATGCACCCGGGCATGAATAATTAATAAGGCCGCATGTTTTCACTGTTTGCCAGTTTCACTGTTGCTGTTGATTTTGTCACATTTAGTATCTTGCTGTTTTATGACGTGTTGAGTTTAAAATTACCCATTTGTGCTCAAAAATTAGCCATTGATTTTTACCGTTATCGTGTCTTGGGTACCAAGTGTTTATGTCTCTGCATGAGTGCCTGAGTTCCTCGTTTCAGATGTTAGACAGCGTAACACAACATGCAATCTTGCCACATCACTGAGTTGTTTAAAATATGTTTTAAACATTTGTATATATTGTTCATTTTAAGCAATACTTTTTAAAGGCACAATATAAACGATTTTTTGAATAAAATATCCAAAAACCACTAGAACAGTGTTATATTTTTGTTGACTTTTGTACTTACATTATCCCAAATGTTTCAAAGAATGTTTAAATCCAGAGAAATAAGCAATTTTAACTAGTGGCTTGATTTGAACACGGAAGTGACTGCAATTCATTGACTGGCCACAAGAGACATGCTTCAAAAGGAAGTAAATCCTATAGACCCCTCATGTTAAAACTCCCAACAGAAAAAAAAAAAGAAAAAAAAAGAAGTGGTTTTAGTCTATATAGCAAATTTTGCCCTTCATGAGGGGGGTGATTTTTTTTTCTTTCTATAACTCATTCATTTAAATTATATTAAGCTTTAAGGTTTTGCATAATTAAAGGCGTGGCAGTTTGAAAGACAGCCTGAGCTAATTTGATCACGTCAAGCTAGGTGGGCGTGGTTTTAGCAACCAGGCACCTCAGCTCCACCCACGTCCCGCCTCTTTGCCCATTTTGCGATTAACCGGGAGTGATGCATGGCCAAGATGGTGATGGCTGGCTCCACCCACTTTTGGCTTAAAAATATTATCTTCAGAAACCTACGGGTGACGTCATGGACACTACGGCCATGTTTTATACAGTTTATAGTGGCCTGTCCCTTGCGTCACCTGCCAGTGACGTCAATACACCCTCGATTTTGTAGAAAACATGTAACACCAAAGTCGCTTTAATATGTTATTTGTCATTAGACAGATGACGAACAAGCATTATAACACACTCAAATGTATCTGGTATGAGAAAGCAGTGCTTTACCCCACATTTGCATGCCTGAAAAGAGCAGAAGCGGTAAAATGTGGCAAAATAAAAGCTCTGCTGCTTTCGAGTCTTGTATCATGCTCGTCTGTCTATTAGCAATGTCTCCAGCAGCCTCGTTTCGCTTCCATGGCTTTCAGCCCCACCCTGCTTCATACTACAGTGAGGTTAAAGGGGTCATTGGATGCCCATTTTGCACAAGTTGATATGATTCCTTAGGGTCTTAATGAAAAGTCCATAACATACTTTGGTTAAAAATTCTCAATAAAACAACACCCTTTTTACCTTGCCAAAATCAGCTCTGCAAAAATCATCTCATTCTGGTCGAGGTTTCTTTAAATATTAATGAGCTCTACTCACCCCGCCCCTCTCTTCTCTCTGTGGAGTGACAAGCCTGTTTATTTTAGTCGCTTTTAGCCGTGTTTAGCCGCTAAACTTGCTAACTAGCATGTTATTAGGAGAGGCAATCGCAAAGATTCAATAAAAAAACCTTATACTCATTTCTGCTGTAAGTAAAGCTGGATCACGAATGATTCGCGCGAACATAGACGGATATATGTAGATCGGGAGGCGCATTCCCTTCACAAACAAACATAATCCACTGCATCTTCAGCGGCTCAGATGTCGGGAGTAAATGACAACAATACCTCAATCGTTCAATCGGAGATATTCTTGTCTAACTTACATCCCTGCTCCGGCATCGAAACAATGGAGGTCGGACTGTTACAGCTGATTTAAGATGGGTCTGAGGTAAGACGCTCATGTAAATCAACTATCGTGGGAGTGGGCGTCACACCGACAGGCATCTGAGAATGACTCGATTTGAAAAAGGGGATATTATTTTACCTATTAATTAAAATCCACTGCACAGATTTTTACCATTATAGGATAGATGTGTACATACACTGCCAACACACATTAATGTTCAAACAACATGTAAAAGTGAACTTTGCATTTGATGACCTCTTTAATAAATCTTTATTACATTAGCTCTTCTATGAGCATGATTTCCAGCCGAGGCCCATCAGATTGCATGAGCTGTGAGGGTTGAAGACGACAACTCCCATGATTCCACACTCAATCACGGCGCCATCAAATTACATCTTTGTTTCTGTTTGTTTTTAATATGCACCCCCCTCCCAACTGATAAAACCAAAATTTTAAACCTACATTTTGACTTGTTGCCCTGTTTCCTTTTTCAAATATGTCAAATTATTGAAGTAAAAGATATAAAGTTCACTTTAATAGAAAGAAGGGACTTCAGGCACAGAGGAGGAGCTGAGAGGAGATTCCCAGGCCAACTAAGAGCTGGGAGGTGGAAGACATTAGTTAAAAAAAGAAATTCCATAGGTATTTTGGTTTTAAAGGACTTTCTTATGGAAAACAAAAATGGCAAAAGAACATGTGTAGACACAAAACCTGTATCAACAACAACAAAAATACAGAGTCAAAGCTTCTGCATTCAAATTGCTTTGCAGACACTTGGTTTTTGTTTATTTTTGGAAAGACATTTTGGAGGTAACAACCTCCCTCAAGTATACTCTTTGTACTGTAAGTGAAAACCATCAAGCTGGTGCTGAGAGTGTCCTGTCCATTGGGAATTTTTTGGCACTGAACCTTATCTGCTCACTTATATGAGAAAGCTAACCTGTTATATATCCCAACTCTCAAGTCACACACTGAATTCTGAACAAAACAGAATGAGACGTGAAAGAGACTTCATCTTATATCATTGTAACCTTGATCTGCTCAATGTAGATGACTTATAACCATAGGAGGCCATCTATGATTGCCTATTCATTACTACTGTGTGCAGTATTGTTGCAAACTCCAAACAGTACAAAAAAGTGTATACATAGCTCTAGGACACTCTGGACTGACTACATTGTGTAATATCTGAGAAACTATTTTGCTACAATTCTGACATATCTGTCATAACTCTTACAATGCATTCAAAACCATCAAACTTACACTCGCTGGGTCTTATTCACATAAAACGTCTGTGTACAAACGATTTCATAATGAATCAAAAAATTTACTTAATTCCGAATATCATTTTGCACACATAACATTTGTATGCAGTAATTCGTACAAAAAGGATAAAAAGAATAAATGCAACAATTGGACCACAAAAACAACTGGGAGGAAAAAAGGTTTTAACACAATATTTTCTGTATCAAATCCAATCTATCCAGTTACAAAAATCTGTTCCAAATATAATATATATGCATTTTTAAATCTTACATGAACTATGTAACATCAGCTCATTCCTGCTTCCGCTGGTTTATTCACATCTTGAAGAGGTTCAAGCACATTTACAAACACATCACAAAGTGCATCAAAATGACTGGTACGACTAGATCCAATTCAGATGCTGACACGTAAACAAACTAAAGACAGATCTGGAGTCACTCTAAAATCTTTCCCGTTATTGACTTTGAGCTCTTAAAGGAACTACCCACAATCCTCTCCTCCCTCCAAGCACAGTAAATCTACCTCATTAAAGATAGCACGGCCCATGACAATCACATTATTCCTTATCAACGATTCAAACTCCGGAAGAACCACACAGAGGGATGAGCTATAGATCTCTGTCATATCCAGCGTTCATTGCCCTACATATACCTGCTCAAGGATATTTGCCTAATGAAACCAACACCGGCACATAACGATCAGATGGCCTAGGACATAAAACCATAGCAAATGTGACTGTAATGCTTGAATATGAGGTGAGCAAACACTGAAAATACACTTGTCATATTGTCTACTTGTCGAGAGACCAATTATAGAAATACAGCAAATCAATGTGAGCAAATGGAAGAGAGAAACGAGGGGATGGAGAGGTGAGGGTTTGGTCCTGGAGGAAAGCAGCAACACATACCAACATTTCATCCCCTCATATCACACATTATTGCCGCATCGATTCGTTGTCATTGATTAGCGATGTTCGTGTTGAGCTGTTTTCTTTCACGTGTGCATCAGTGTGTGTGTGTTCCGTATACAGGTAGGAAATGAAATACTCAAATCTCAATTAATTCAGTTGGAAAACATTGACCTGGGAGAAGTTAGGAAGGCCTGATTTGCTAGCACACTTTTCTTTCTCCTCTCACACTCTTTCCTCCTCTCCCTCTCTCTCTCTGGGAGTCATTAACATCCCTAAGAACTCCATTAACAATACTGATAACCCTCTGCATCATAGAGACAGCTAGAGTGTAGCACCCCACTGACATGAACACACACACACACAAAATGTGTGTATGTGTGTGTAACTTCTTATCCTTAAACAGCTCTCACTGCATCAGCCCAACCCAACAGTACTAATGAATGCAAACAGTAATTTGCTTTACTTTGGTGTTTATTCATTATTTGTGAAGCAACAATGGTTATAGGTTTTGCGAATACAATGTGGCATAAAAGAAATGTCACACTCAAGCTGAACAGCAGCAAATTGCTTGTGTAACATTTCTTATTTATGAATGCAGAATATAATGGATGAAAACATGACAATTGTGAATAAAAATATAATCATATAATATATAATAGTGATAAATTATAAAAACAGTACTATCAACCGCAAAGTTTAAAGCTATTCTGGCACAGAAATTACTCCATTTACAAAGATGTCTCAATATATCCATATTGAGTAAAATTTTAGATTAAATGTTTTTAGGAAAATAGTTAAGAAACAAAATCACAGCAAAATAAATTGTTACACATGCTAATAACTGGTGATTTGTTCCTGAATAAATGTGCGTTTTGAACAATCAGTTGAGTGAAAGATTCAATGAATAATTCATAAAGTCATTTATTTTGTTCCTGAATGAATCAACAAATCATTTAATGATTGTATGAGATGTATGAATATAGAAACATGATGTATTGGATGAAAGTATGATAATTACATATAAAATATGAAACAATAAAGTATAAAATAAATCCAACTATGGCAAAGTAAATGTAGGTATCAAGTAACTTTAGATATAATATCAGTTTTTACTTCAACAGTTTTTTTCATTGCCAACAAAAATAACTCCAACTAATGGCAAAGTAAATGTAGGTATCAAGTAACTTTAGATACAATAGATACAATATCAGTTTTTACTTTAACAGTTTTTTTCATTGCCAACAAAAATAACTCCAAAAAGAAATCATAGCAGAAATAGCTGTTTTCCATTTTTTCAATTAATAAATGTTTTGAGCAAATCAGTTGAGTGCATGATTCAATTAATCACTCATAAAGAAAATCAGTTGTCTAGCTTCTGAATGAAATGGCAGTATCAAACAAATGGGTTAAATGAATTTAATGCCTCACTAAAGACATTAACTTGACTGATGATCTAACCTGCAGAAAGAATAACTGGAAAAACCCTCAACAGTAATCCACAGAGAAAATATAGACACTGATTATGTGTAAAATAAGTTATATCACACTCACACTCGTACTGTTGGTGATCCTGACAATTGACAATAAAACCAGTCATAAGGGTCAATTCTTTGACATTGAGATTTATACATCATCTGAAAGATGAATAAATAAGATTTCCATTGATGTATGGTTTGTTAGGATAGGACAATATTTGATCCGAGATACAACTATTTGAAAATCTTTAAAGTTGTCCTAAGTCCTTAGCAATGCATATTACTAATCAAAAATTAAGTTTTGATATATTAATGGTAGGAAATTTACGAATAATTTTCGTGGAACATGATCTTTATTTAATATCCTAATGAGTTTTGGCTATTGTTGGCTATTGCTACAAATATACAATGCAACTTATAACTGGTTTTGTGGTTCAGTATCACATATAATCACGCATTAATTCACCTGTAGTTATTGTGTAGTTATTGTGACTAAATTAACTAATAAACTACTGTGTGCTACACTAACAAAAGCAATATTGAAAGCTAGATCAGTCTGAAAAAAACCTTTTTGAATTAACAACCACATATTTTCACTTTCCAGAATGTACCAGTGTACTTTTTGCTACCTTTTATGTTAGTGAGAGAGACAGAGAGAGAGAAAAATAGTGCAAAAAAAGTGCAAGATGGCACTGCAAGTGCTTTGAGGTGATTGGTTCTTGCATTTGTAATTCCATCGTATGAATAATTTCTTGCCTGCTCTCTGAAATCACACTGAGTTGGGTTTTGCTCTCTGAGACTGAGGGGGAAAAAAAATATGGGTACTTGTCCTTTATAGACCGGTACACATGAGGGTTGTTCTCAGCTGTAAAACAGCATTTAAAAACAGCTTGACTTCATATAATGGAATACATGCTGTAGATATTCTGTGCTGACAGCAGTCCCTGGTATATTGGTTTATATGTATAGCGAATGTTATTACATGAAAGCGTGTATTTCCCCCATTAAACCAGTGGGCGGAATAGCTCTTTTCTGTAGTCATGTAAAAACCATGTTTTTCCCTCCTGTGGGAAAGTTCAGCAAGGTGTGCGGAGACAGCCTGTCACAGAGAGAGCTCAGCTCCATAAAATCTGTGTGTGTGAGTGAGAAAAGGTGAAAAACAAGTCTTAGCCCCCCATTGTGGGTGCACAGAGGCAGCTAGTTACTGTATTCTATTGTGCCGCAGGGCTTTTGAAGAGGCTGTTAGCAGCCTAGGCTAGTTTATGCTTTTCCTGCCCCTTGGCACTCACATTGTCATGATATGGGCAAGCAATGATGCCTGTATGCGTGTATGTGTGCTTCTATTTCCATTTTCCTTGCTCAGACACACGCAGACGCACATACACTGGATGACACTAGGTGACTGTGACACCTTGTCCTGATTATTCTCTAGCAGGGGAGAAACATCGGAGGTTGAAATGACTCAGGTGCACTGGAAATACCATAGGCCTTATCTCCTGTTAATCTCAACGAAATTACAGGTGAAAACTAATGGGTTATTGGCTTTTAAATAAAAAGGTGAGATGAAAATAACAGGAAAAACACAACAAGTAAACAAATGTTTTTTTAGGGAGAAAAATCTAGAAAGAATGTGATTGTTTCGTATTATTCATTCATAGGCAGTTATGTCTGCTTGAGGTAACATTTAATAAAAAACGTTAGCTTTATCCCTAATCCATCATGCATACATGCAGACTAAATAACCAGTGTCAACCACCTCCAGCCTTCCTGTTGGGCTATTTTAGTAAGATATTATCGTGTCGGCTGGTAAAAGCGACGCCTTTCTGCCTGAAAAAATATTCCCCCGTTATTCTCCATGCAGCTCTTAAATAAGCACGTTCACGCTAACCACAGAGCTCAGCCGTGTCATTTCCACATCAACCAAGTGTTGTGTGGACAGGCCAGAGAGAGCTCTTTACAGACAACCATACTCTCCAATCATACACGGGAGGAGAAGAGACGGGATTTCTGATTTTCATGCCACTTCACAAGCGCATTCACACAAACACTCAAAAACATGCGCGTCTGGATAAGTACAGGTTACTGTGCTGAGTGCAGTCACATATGGCCGTGCAGATCACATAATCAAGTGCATCATGCAAACTATCCAACTGAATGAAGAGCATATGTGTGTACATGCACTGTAGAACACATGGTTGCTTGTGCTGTATTTATAACCCAAGGGTAAGGTGAGCTGTTTTAATATGAAACATATAAGTTTGTATGCACTTATCAGTGGTATCACTAGCACAACAGAGGTTTAACAAATGAATATTTGATTAGGGTCAAAGCTGTATACATGTTGCATGGAACATACAATACACATCATGCAAGTCTGTTAAGCTTTCATGTGTTCACTTTATCATTGAGATACTACATTACAAGTGGTTTCAGGTTCAACACATCCATGCACTATTAAAGAACCTCACTCCCTTTACTCACTCCCTGCCTGCCTTTCTTCAGTCGTAAAGAAATTGTTTTTTGAGGCAAACATTTCAGGATTTTTCTCTGTATAGTGGACTTAAGTGCTGCCCATGAGTTTGAACTTCCAAAATGCCGTTTAAATGCAGATTCAAAGGGCTCTAATTGATCCCAGATGATAAAGAAGGGTCTTATCTAGCGAAACTGGTTATTTTCTAAAAAAATTTACAATTTATATACTTTTTAACTTCAAATGCTTGTCTCGTCTAGCTCTGCGTGAACTCTGGGTCAATACTCCGTCATTTCGGGTCAATACAGTTAGGGTATGTTGAAAAACTCCCATCTCATTTTCTCCTCCAACTTCAGAATTGTCCTACATCACTGTGGAAGTGCCGACCCAGTGTTTACAAAGTGAATGAGCAAGGAAGGTCAAACACCCTTTACAGAAAAAGTTAAAACAGCAAGGTAGGACGATTTTGAAGTTGGAGGAGAAAATAAGATGGGAGTTTTTTGACATACCCTAACTGTCATGAACCGGAATACACAGAGTTCACGCAGAGCTAGACAAGATGAGCGTTTGAGGTTAAAAAGTATTTAAATTGTACATTAGACAATCGTTTTCCTAGATAAGACCATTCTTCCTCAGCTGGGATCATTTAGAGCCCCTTGAAGCTGCATTTAAGCTACATTTTGGAAGTTTAAACTTGGGGCACCATAGAATTCCACTAAATGGAGAACATTCCTGATTTTTTTTTCCTCAAAAAAACAGTTTCTTTATGACAGAAGAAAGAAAGACATGAACATCCGGGATGACAAGGGAGTGAGTTAATTATCTGTACATTTTTGTTCTGGAAATGAACTTCTCTTGAACTAGTACAGAAACTGCATGTTTGGTGATAATAATAATAATAATATTAAAAAACAAAACTCTTTGAAAACGTCCTAGTGTACTAACTTCTGACACATGACAAGACACATTCAAACCAGCAGAACTGTCTATACAATGACTATACAAGCTCACTTGTTTACATGATTGTTTTTAAATAAACATTTCCAAAAAGAGCATTTTTTTTTGTTTGGCTGTGTGGAATGGAAGCTTGCCACAAACGAAAAAAAAAGATTTTCCACATGAGAAAGCAAGAAAGGCGAGGGAAAAGGAAAGACCAGGGAGAAAAAAAAAAAAAAAAAAAAACAGTGAGGATTCGAAAGCTCCACAGCAGCGGATTAGTGAGCAAAGTAGTTGTGAGCGGCAGACAGTGAAAGAAACAGTGCTCTCTTTACATGTTTTTAATTTCATTAAAAATGTAAAATGGCTTTGTGGAATATGCAGCGTTTGGGAGAGCGGAGCGAGGAAGAGCTCAGGGCTCCATCTAATCAAAGAGAGGCAGAAAGAGGCAGGGAGAGAAACTGCCTCATCTTCCTCATGCAGAAGCAAGAGATAAACACTCCAACATGTACGGTCAAAACCTTTCCAAGTCCAGCGCTCGCTCAGCCGCAGTACAGTTCTTCTCTAATCTGGCGTCCTGCTCAGGATTTTCTTGTTTATTTTTTTAAAATCTGCTTTCACAGGAACATTACATCAACTAGAACTGCAGAAAGACAATAATACGCCTACCCACCATGGCTTCCAGCAAAGGCCTTCCTCTGCATAACCGGAGGATATGGTCAATAGTTCAGAACAGCTGCTTTTATTGAATGATTCATTCAATACCTTTAATATTCACCATTCTGTATTCTCATCTCAAAAGCAATAGCAGAATTTCGAGGCTGAAGTGAGGCTTGGGAAAACACATCTACCAGATTTTATGTACTACAGTTGACGTTTTATTGAAATGAATTGCACACAGCATCATCTCGGTTACCTTGAAGCTGACATTAGCATGATGTTTTGTTGAAAAGCTGGCTCTTTTATTTAGTTTATAATATCATTTTGAAACAGGCCTTCACATTCTTAAATGGGCCACATGGTGTTATATTATTCAGCTTCAGTGAATTCACTTTAGCGAGAACAATGACTAATATCAATAAAAGTCACTTTATAAAGTTATGCATGGCAATTCTGCTGGAAAATCCAGCTAAAACTAATGTTTGGAACATGGTGGCTGGTTTCTAGATGGTCCAAACAGCTCATTAGCTGGTTGTGAAAGCTCTTGAACTCTGCGGCACGAAGCGTCTGTCAACTACAGTGTTACCCAGTGGTCAAATGGTCAACAGGTCAACACAGCACTCAAAGTTCAAACAATTTCGACTTTGACCCCATTGCTACTGACCTTTCGAAGCACAGCCAGTTACAGACAGACTATTTGCATTACATACGGTATGCGAAGTCAGTTTTTGCAATTACATGCACAAGTATGCAAGTCTTTGATTTTCACATGTTTATCTGCACACTTGTGGAGTACAAAGCAACAAAAAATTGTCTTAAAAATGATATTAAATGCCTCAATATTTTTATTTAAGTTTTAATTTATACCCAAGTCTCTTATGCTAACCAATGCTGCATTTATCAGTCAAAACTACAGTACAAATCTGAGAACTCCAAACATTTCACTGATTGTATCACTCTGCTTGTATTTATTACAGCGAGTGTCACGGCGGATGTCCAAATCCAACCTGGACTCATGACAAAAATGTGCCTGGGGGAACTTTTTCGCAAGACGCAACATACGTGCCAATAAGTACATATCACTGCAGTTTTTAGAAGGAATGAACACTAAAAACAGCACTTTCAATAGTTTCATACACAGTCATGATTACAGCTCCATATGTTTCGCTTTCCGGTGTTCTGACAAATAATGCTACCTATCAGATTATGCTACCAGCACTGTATTTTAATACAGTAAGGGTAGATTTAGGGTTGGGGTAGGTATATGCGACAGGGTAGCACAAATGGACACAACACCAGACATAACAAGCTTGCTCGGTTGCTCAGGTGGCATGGAGTTGGACTTAGGATGTGGAAACCGTGGGTATGAATCCTGTGAAAAACTTTATTATTATTATTATTATTTTTAAATAAAAGTAACGTCAATTTGAAAATTTGCTTCAGTGTTTTTGGAGATGTGAGTTCCAGGGCATCAGCGGTCATTCAGCGCTCATGAAACGGCCTAGAGTAGCCTTACCTCTGCCAGATCTTATGGAATTTGTCGCTGGCTCTGATGTCTCTATAGTGGTTAAACATGAGATATAATTTGTTTTGGGTAAATCTAACACGCAGTCTTTGGTCTTAGTATTTGTTCCAGAGCAAATAGTTATGACTATTTTATCTTTACTGTCACTTTTGACAAATTTAACACATTATTGCTGTATAAAAGTAACATTTTCTTAAAAAAAAAAAAAAAGCATCTCCCTTGCTAAAAATATTTGCATACAGTAACCAGCCAACTTTGGAATTTGAATGATGGTGTTCCTATCAAGTAGCTTAACTAACGTAAACAGCATGATTACTTTGGTCAACAAGCTTGGATGCTAAGTTTTGCTGGTTAACCGCATGTTTATAGGCGTATATAGGCATCCCTGGGTAAAAGGCGCCTTTGATATTATTTTCCACTTTCCAAAACATCTGCTTTTCAAGATACACATGCAAGTTTGTCATGGGCAGCAGTGCAAAGTCGATTTTGTGCTTACTTGATCTAGTATTTGATGTTTTAAAAATGTTGTAGATTTAAGTAGAAAATGAGAATCGCTAAATGTCTTGAATATATCTTGAGACAAAGGTCTTTTGATTTTCAGTTTTGTTTAGGATAACAATGCTGTTGGGGCTAAAAGGCACAATAATTAACATGATAATTAAGAGAAGGCTGACTTTTCCAGTTGTTGACATGATATGGTTAGATTCAGATGGTAAATATCATATAATATGTTGGGTGTCCATCTTAGAGATAATCACCATGTTTGTAATTAAACCATCATATTTAAAAACATGACATTAATCATATCATATAATAAAATATTCGTTGTTACTACTGTACATCTATATTAAATTATTATGGGATCTCCTTCAATGCTTTCATAATCTTTACAATTTGAAATGATTTTGTTTCTGTATTTTAAAATATATGTTTTACATTAACATATTAAATGACAGTATATTTATTGAACAAAAATGAATTATTTTATTAATCAAAATAAGCAGAAAACAGTACAAACATTTAAAAAAAAAAACATTATTTTATCTAAAGTATTTATATCAATACTGTGTGCCTTTTACCCCATGCTGGTGAGCCTTTTACCCCATGTGTGGGGTAAAAGCCCCCCCTTGCCACCTCATACATTTATACGATTTTTAAACAAACTAAACGACTTGTATGATTTATTCTCACACAAAATCTGTTGCTCCATAAATGTTCAATACAAACTTATATTTTTTCTGCAATCACACACTTTGGGCGCAGTAAAAAGCACATTTTTTCTTAGGGTGTGCCTTTAGCCCCGTTGAAAAAACAACAACAACAACAAAAACAATTGAAACCATCACAGAATTTGTAATGGTTCTACTGGTTATAATGGGATTTTTATTGGTTTTAATGGAAACTATAATGGACCCTGTGGGTTTCTATGGGTAACTGGTCATCTTTTATTGGTGGCTTGTTAAAACCACTAAATCCTGATGGAATATGTCCTGAAACACACTACAGAAAACCATTTTAATGGTTGTGATTGTTGAAACTTGATAGTTTATTGTTTGTAATGATATTTGTAGCAGAAACCATTAGAATTTCTGTCGTAGTTTCTATTGTTTTTTTGTTTTGTTTTTTTTTCAGCAGGGCAGTCCATCAGGCCAAAGCAGTACAGATTAGCATTCTTTTGTTTCTTTGTCTCTACAGTATATACACATATGCTAACGCAAAAGTTTAGCCTAAAGTGATAAAGCCTCCTCTTGCTTTCCCTCTCTAGCAGTTTGGTGCAGTTGAAATGAATTAGCTACAGCAGTCCAATCCCATCACGCCCCAGCTCCTTTAGAGGAAAAAAGCACACACACACACACACAAATACATAAATCAATTCCAACGATTGCACGCTGACACATGAATAACTGTACACAACCTTCAGACCCTCCCTCTTCTACTCCACTCCGCTCTGCAAAAACAGCCCCTCCCTCAAAGCCAATCTTTATTTTTCCTCTTCTAACCTACAGCACCAGCAAACATTTGAATAATTATGCAAATTCCCATCCAGAAAAGTGTAAAAATAATGATCAATAGCCTATGAAAAATGAATCAGGACAAGACGGAGCATCTCCGTTAGCTCTTCCTTCTCTCGCTCTATCTTGCCTCTCATGATGAAAGAGTTCAAAAAGATTGAGAGTTAAGTAAGTAAATAAATAAATAATAATGCAAACATACAAATAAATGAATAACCAGCAGCTAAGCTGAGAGGACATCATTGCGAGCTGCTGTTTAAAGAGTTCATATTTACCAGGCAACTGCCCTTGAGTTTCTTTTCTTTTTCTTTTTTTTTTTCTTTTAAACATCAGCACTTACTGATACAATTTTCTAGCATAATTATAGGTCAGTATATCAAATATCTTCAGATAACAATACATAAACACCAGTTTGCTTCATGCTTTGCTGAATAACATGACTTAGTTTTAGATAAACAATTACTGTGCATCACATATTTCATTTTCCGTTGCGATTACTGTCGTTGTTCATCATTTCCGCACGTAGAACGATCAAAATACGGGTGGCCTTTACAACAGATGCTGCTGTTGGATATTTGTGAATGGGAGTTGTGTTTGTGTGTGCGCATTAGGTAAAGAGAGAGAGGTAGCTCTTTATGAATAGCTCAGAAGGAATGAGGTGACAAGGCTGTATATCATAACACAGTAATCCTGTTCGCACAGAAAACAATGGAAGTAACTGATACCAGGCCAAGAACCGCTTTCTCGCTCTAGTGTACGCTTGCTACCATTCTTATAATCCCATATAGTGTGGCCATCCTGCTGGCAAATGTTTGTAAAGAATGAATAATTTGGACTGAACAATAGCATGATTGCATTAATGAATTAATTGATGAATGGATGGGCTCTTTAGAAGGAAATTCCACTTTTACATATAGATGGATATTATGGGAAAAGCATTAAGAGTTATAGAGTAAAAAGACTAACATAGAAAAGAACAAAATATCCTGACCTAAATGGTTCTTCCGGTTCTGTCCGTGTGATTCTACTGATGTAGCCGATTTACTTCAAGGTTTAATGTCTTCTGCTGTTATAAAGCATCTTTATTTCAGTTACTGTCTGTCAACTGAAACCGCTCTAAAACCCCTTGGAAATAAGACCCGTCCAGATGCTGACAGAAGCTATAAGCATGTGGGACATGTCTGGGATTTTTTTAGCACCGTTCATGACGAAGCAAGCAGCATAAATCTGGCAACGGAGATTCAGGATCTTTCATCTGCATCTTCTCAGCTGTGACGTGGTCATTTACATAATATTCGCTATGACATGCTGGCTCGCTGGCTACATGTACACTAATAATCAGAGTCTGGAATTATATATTAAGATATTCATGACATTCTTCAATCCTACTTACATACTTCTTCCAATGACTTTGATTAGTTGCTAAGAAATGTGGTTATTTTACAGCCATTTTGTGATTTTGTGAAGCTTCTATCCAGTGATATAAATATATTGACTATTAAATCTACTTGCATATCCATTCACACAATACCAATCAAAAGATTAGGAGTATTTTTGAAAGGATGCATTTATATTGCTCCAAAAGATTTAAACTTAAAATAAAATAAAGGCTCTTCTTTCAAATTTTATGTTCATCATTATGTTCAATCTTAAAAATAATATATTGGTTTCCGCAAATAAAATAAAACCATTTTACTGTATTTTTGATTAAATAAATGCAGCTTTGTTTCTTAAAATGTTAACAAAATCAATTTATAACTTTTGAATGTTGTTGTTTGTCTCCTTTTCATTTGTGAGCCTCTCTCACCAAATACTGATGTACTGAAATGTTGATTACAATTTTTAACCAACTGTCAGCTGCACTTACCACATACTGTACAGTAACAGTGAATCTAAAAGATCCACATTAACAGTATGCGTATACAGTTGTCTCATCAAGCACTTCAAACTAGCCTGCTTTAGCCGAACACCTACCAGCACCATGTCTGTGTTAACAATTCTCAAACAGAAGAGTTCTCCAGAGTCCATTTGGTTAGCATATAGATTGCCTGCATGACTGCTCAGCCTATAGAATGTAACGTATAGCGAGGTATGTGTCGACACAGCCCGCTCTCTCTAACATTAATCTACATTAAGTCAATGGTAATCCTACTGGAGTCATACAGAGTTAAGGCAAGCTTTGCTGTGTAGGCAAAGTCATCCTCAGATGAAAATGATTACTGTGAGACTGTACTGTTGGGGTGGTTGTGAAAGTAAAAGTTTGTGAGAGAGGTAAATGAAGATGCAGAGATGAATCTCAGAGGGTACACCCAAACATTTTGTCTAATGATGAAATAAATGCAACCAAATGAGGAAATTATGACTTGCTTGTAAAAGTGGGTTTGTGATGCATGAAATGTTGGAGCGTTTGACTCTTATGTATACATATATATTAAGAAAACTCTATGTATTAAAACCCACAGTGTTTAAACTGTTTATTGTCCATACACCCACAGAGAAAGAACTGTCTATATATGATATATTGCATGTAGTGTGAATTCAGATTAATTGGGACAGTTTTTTGGAGTCATCTCAATAGCAAAAATTGTATCAGCTTACTTAAATCCATCCCTTTTATTCTAAAAACACAAATTAAAAGTATTTTTCACTAGTGGAAGACTTTCAAGCACTGCATATTTATTAATTTTGTCAGTGTTCTGGCCAGTGGTTATTTTTGTTAGAAAAAGACAAATTCACATTTCTGGACTTGGAATCGACATCTATTTTGCGATGCAAGTGAAAAAACACATGGAAATAGAAAACACACCAATAAATTAAGAAAACACCATCATTCACAATGTGACCAAATACATAAACGTGCTCCAAACACTCACAACACAACCAAGCATTTTGCAACACGTTTCTGTATTTGGTTATGTTGTGAGCATTTGCAGCACATTTTGTATTTGGTTGTGTTGTAAGTATTTGCAGTGCTTTTTTGTATTTGGTCAGTGTTGTGATTCCTTTATTTGGTTGTATTGTGAGTATTAGTAGCACGCTCTGTATTTGGTTGTGTTGTGAGTATTTGCAACACATTTTATTTGGTTGTGTTGTGAGTATTTGCAACACATTTGCATTTGACGTAAGGAGTATTGCAGCACACTTGCATTTGGTCAGGTTGTGATTCCTTTGGTTGTTGTGAGTATTTGTAGCATGTTTCTGTATTTGGTTGTGTTGTGAGTATTTGCAGCGCGTTTCTGTATTTGGTTCTGTTGTGAGTATTTGCAACACATTTTTTTATTTGGTTGTGTTATGAGTGTTTTCAGCCCATTTCTGTATTTTAGTTGTACTGTGAGTATTTGCAGTCCGCTTCTGCATCATTGTGTTGTGAGTTTTTGAGCCGACGTACTGATTTCTGTGTTTGCATTTGGTCAGGTTGGTGTGTGTAGCGATTTGCATTGTGCTTCTGTGTTTGGTTCCCCATGAGTATTTGCAACATTTTTATATTTGCTGTACAGTATTTCCAGCCCGCTTGCATTTAGTTGTATTGTGAGTATTTGCAGCCTGTTTCTGTATTTGGTCATGTTGTGAGTATTTTCAGCTCATTCAGATTTAGTTGTATAGTGAGTACTGCAAGTCCGCTTCTTGCATTTCCATTGTTGTGAGTTTTTTCGTTTCTGCATTTGACTGTATTGTGAGTATTTGCAGCCCATTTCATTGTATTTATTGTGTTGTGAGTATTTACAGTGTGTTTCTGCATTTGGTCATATTGTGAGTATTTTCAGCCCGCTTGCATTTAGTTGTATTGTGAGTATTTGCAGCCCATGTCTGAGTATCTGATGTTTCCTAATTGTGCATTTGTGAGTGGCTTGGCACATTCTGTATTTATTGTGATGAGTATTTTGAGGTTTTGCATTTGGTTGTCAGTATTTGCTAACGCTTGCATTTTGTGCTTCGTGAGTTACCTGGGTATGTTGTGAGTATCGTGTGAGCATTTTCGCTTTGTATTGGTTGTGAGTATTTGCAGTGTGTTTTTGCAGTGTATGTGCTCGTACTCTGAGTATTTGCAGCCCATGTCTGTATTTGGTTGTGTTATGACCATTTACAGTGCTTTTTGTATTTGGTTGTATTGTGAGTATATGCAGTGCATTTCTGTATTTGTTTGTGTTTCAGCACATTTCTGTATTTGGTTGTGTTGTGAGTATTTTACAGTGCATTTCTGTATTTGATTGTGCTGTATTTGCAGGGCGTTTCTGTATTTTCAGTATTTGCAGCACACGTGATGTCATAAAGATGTTTTATAATTTGCTCGTGCTTTTTCTATTTGCATGTGTTTTCTTAACTTGCAGTATGTTGAGCTCTCTCAGCCACTGTATGGCCTCTGGAAAAAAAAATGCATGACAGGACCTGTACAATGTTTAATGAAAAAAATAACATTAATAATACTAAATTACTAATATTACAAAAATACAAAATTCTTCTCCTTAGTAGTTTAAAAAGAAACACTGGTTTGGCTTGACATCAAAAATATTCCCTTCTGAACAAAGAGATGAAAGGGAAGACAGCAAAAAATGAATAACAGGGCTGAAGGAGAGAGGAGGAAAAACATAGCATCTTTTCATGGAGTTGGGGGCACTTGAAATGCACACAAGGGCTGTTCACAGGCAGCGTGATCAGTATTCCAAGGCAAGAGTCAGGGTGCAATATTCACTCGCCAAGGCAATTGTTTATTGCACTTTCTCATTTGCAATACTGTGCGTGTCAATTGATGCGCTATGATGCTTTGGATTACTTCTCTCCTTCAGCCATGCAATTCATCTCTCTCTGTCTCTCTCTCTGGTATCTCTGAAGAGAGACTCAGTATCCACTAATGAGTTCAGCTCTTGGAGCTGTCTGGTCATTCTGTATGACACCTCATGGATTGTCACATCACGGAGATGAAGCGTGGCGTTGAGTGTATCGGTGGGAGGAAGTGGGCTCTGTGAGTCATGAAACTCTGGCTCATGTCTTTATATTCACCTGTGTATAAACTCCCCAAAGTCAATTTGAAATTCAAATCCCTTTTTAAAAAGCACCTATATACTTTTTAAATGTATGTTATTGTTCTTAATGGGCATGAATCACTGGTATTTAATATTCCAAAAGAAATATATTGAAATCTTTCATTAAAATGTAATAACGGAAACAACTTTTCAATCCATCCTTCAAACCATCTGGCTCCATTCTGATATCTAACACCCACTTTTCACAATCACTCAACAGTCAATGGAAAATAGTTTTTTTATTAAAAATGCAAAAAAAAAAAAAAAAAAAAAAAGTAGTTATAGTTCAGTAGCTGGATCCCATTTTAGCCTACTAATAAATTAAATTTGCTAAGATTGCTACATTTTATTAAACAAAATGAACAACATCTGAACAAAATAACATTTTTAAAAAAGGTACAGGCAAAGAATTGAGAGAATTTGAGAATGAAAAAAAAATTGCAGAACAGTGGATAAGAAATGAAGGATTCTGAGAGTTTTTCATCTCCACCTCTCACCCTCTCCCACTTTTTCCTTGACAGAGAGGTGATAGAGGAAAAGGGGATGCGGTAAAGTAGGTGGGAGTAAAAAAAAAAAAATTCGGAAAAATGCTGCAGTCCGCTCTGCTTGCCCGAGCAGGACACTGCACTGCTATTTTGAAGCTTCTGTTGCTATGGGTAACTCTCTACCTCTCTCTCTTTCTCTGTCTATCTCTAATTTCTATGGCAACCCACTGTTCCCTTGGCTGGGAAAGCTCATGACTTCTTCCTCCGCTGTTTTCTTTCTCTCTGCCACTCTTAATGTATACATTATGCTGGCCTATAGAACGGCGAGTTCCCCGTCACAAGCTCAGGGACACCCACATGCTCAGGCAGACGGGAGAGCGCATGAATATTTGTGTGCTCTAGGCAGGTATCCTCAGTGATGTCTCTTGAGGTCTGGTTGACACACTTAATGCAGTGAAACAAGTGCTTGTTGATTAGTGTGCTGCTTAAGTAAGCTGTGTTCAAGACATGAGTCAAATCTGTGAAATGGACTGAAGCTGAAATCTGCTGCATCATATGAGCACACAACGCAGAACATTCAGAATTTAAGAACCGGCTCCTTGTCAAATAAAAGATTTTTGAAGTTTTTTAAAGTTTTTTTTAAATAATATACTTAAATATTTTTTTCTGTAATGCCAAGCTTAATTTTCATGACCCATTACTCCAGTCCTCAGTGTCACATGATCCTTCAAAAATCATTCTAATATGCTAATTTATTATCAGTGTTGGAAACAGTTGTGCTGCTTTATTTATTTATTTATTTATTTATTTTTGGAACCTGTAATCCTTTTTTTTCAGGATTCTTTGATGGATAAAAAGTTAAAAAGAACAGCATTTATATTTAAAAAAATCTAACAATATAAGTATTTGACATATATATATATATATATATATATATGTATATATATATATTAGCATATTAGAATGATTTCTAAAGAATCATGTGACACTGAAGACTGGAGTAATGATGCTGAAAATTCAGCTTTGCATCACAGGAATAAATTCTATTTTAAAGTATATTAAAATAGAAAACCACTATTTTAAATTGCAATAATATTTCACAATATTACTGTTTTTTTTTTTTTGTTTGTTTGTTTGTTTGTTTTTGGTATGTTTAATCAAATAAACACAGCCTTGATAAGCAGAAAAGACATTAAAAAACATTAAAAATCATACTGATCCCAGACTTTTGAACGGCAGTGTATATATACACATTCTATTTTAATTAAGTATTAAGTATTTCTCTCTCTCTTTTTTTTTTCTCTCCAACTACCAAAAACTATTTTTGATAGTTTTAATTAACAATAACAGCATTGGTGTGTATGTGTTGTTCTTATTAATATTATTATTAAAAGCAACACTTACATCAGTAATGTTTTTTAATGATCTTAATTTATTTTTTTTTACTTAATTTTTTATTTAATGTAATTTAATTTTCTTACATTTAAACTACCAGTACTTACCAAGAATTCTGAGAAACTCTGCACAACTTTGAATCGTGTACAAACACCCACCCACCCATCACAGCAACACATAATAAACACTCACAGCAACTGAATAGCAACATACTTGAAAACACTGTAGCATCGACTTCTGCCTGGGCAACCAACACTCATGTTTTCTTCAGAAAATATAAAAATCTAGTTCTGATTCAGTGTTTCTTTAACCTTTGCTGTAGGTGAAGCAGAAATATTGCATACACACAAACACAGAGCAGTTTATCTGCTGGATGCTGTCCCATTTTATGGTTAACAAATAGTGGCTTGTTTTGTGTGTGCTCCCCAGGAAGCAGCAGTGGCATGAATAAAATTATAGGCATCTGTGCTAACACATTAGGATCTCGCTAATGGCTCCTTGGGTGCGCTCGGCTCATATTTAGAAAGGCCATCCAAATCCTATTTAGGTCTCATTGTAATCTCCAGGAGCCCTTGTGAATAAACCCAGACCAAAACTGGACGAAATACATTTCTGGAATTCCAGTGTATGACCATACAAGTGTGTGTGTGTATGTGTGTGTGTGTGTGTCTACTAGTCTCTATTACTTTCACTCAGACTTGAATGCACAAGCTGTACCTAATTGCTACGCGCAATGACAGAACCAATTGACTCACTCAGTCTCTTCCACTCAGGATGTTTCAGATGTCTCTGCATCCATGGATGGCCCTCCCTCTGCTCCTTGTAACTCATTCAACACTTTAATGTCATTAAATATTGAAAGACAAGCATTTTAAGTTTGGTTAAAACAGTTACTCACAGCAAAAACATTACGATGGGCTTTTAAGTCCAAAAAAAACAAAAAAAAAAACAGAAGTGCCTGAGGTGAACGTCAAGGTACATCCTCATACTCCTTGAACATCTGGAAATTCAGACAGACAGAAGATTATTCTGTTTTTCTTTTTTTTTTCTTCCTGTAAAGTTGCAACTTCAAGTAAGCTTCTGGAGTAATGAAGAGAGGACATAAAAGTGTATCTTGAAAATAACCTTAATATTTAAAAAAATCTGTGCAGGTTTTTTTTTGAGGCAGTTCTTGGAGTTCCTTTTTATGTTTAAAGGTTTTTAACTTTACTATAAGTATTGCTGAAAAAAACAAAACAAAAACAAAACAAAGTTTCTAGATTTGAAGGCCCAACAAGCACAATTTTTGTTCTTAGTTCCTCAAATCAACATGTAAGATGGCGTTTTAGTGCAACATTAAAAAATAAGAAATACATAAGATTACGAAATTAAAATCGTAACATTTAGAGAATACATCTGAAATATTAAGAGAATAAAGTCGAAATACTACAAGAATAAAGTCAAAATATTTTGAGAATAAAGTCATAATATTTCGACTTTATTCTCAAAATATTTCGACTTTATTCTTGAAATATTTCGACTTTATTATCGAAATATTTAGACTTTATACTCGTAGTCGAAATACTACAATAAAAAGTCTAAATATTTGAGAATAAAGTCTAAATTTTTCGAGTATAAAGTCTAAATGTTTTGAGAATAAAGTTGAAATGTTTCGAGAATAAAGTTGAAATTACAAGAATAAAGTTGAAATGTTCGAGAATAAAGTCAAAGTGTTTCAAGAATCTAAATTGTAGAAATGAAAGTACTAATATTTTGATAGTATGCAATTGCTTGCGCAATTTTACTTTATTCTCGAAACATTTCAACTTTATTCTTAAAATATTTAGACTTTATTTTTTAGAATATTTAGATTTCTTTCTTGTAATACTGACTTTATTTTTTAAACATTCTCCTAATATTTCGTCTTTAATCTGGTAATTTCAACTTTATTCTTAAAATATTACAACTTTAATCAACTCGTAATCTTAGATTTTTATTTTTATCATGGCACTAAAACACAAATTTTAGTGTTGTTTAAGCACTATTATAATATTTTTTCATATTCTGAATTAGATTTTAAGTCTTAGCAAATCTGTTCTATGATTTGGCCATCTATCTATCTATCTATCTATCTATCTATCATGTTTTTATTACAGATTTACTTTCAGTATTTTTAGTGCTCCAACATATTAAAGTTGATGTTTTTTTAAACTAATTTTGATATTTTATTTTATTTCAGCTTTATTACAGTTAATGAAAACCATTTTAACAGTTTTAGTTTTAGCTCACAATAACAACATTGGTGTTTTGCCCTCTTTCACTCAGAAATGCATGACATTCAAGCTATACGGGTTGTGAATGTCATGACTTCATGGGTAGTATGTTTCCATCTATTCAATGTGATGCTAAATGTTGCTCACTAAAGGGCTGTTCACACAGACATCAATTTGCTGTGATAAAACAACCAGAAGTTATTCATTTGCAGATGCGACAAAGTTGAGAAAAATCTAGCTTTATGCAAATGAGCCGAAATGTAATCCAGCGAACACCAAAGGGAGTGAAGACGGTGGAGCTCGCATGATCCTTCTCCTGTCAGATACTGTTGTCTAATGCAGCCAAGATGGAGCAGAAGTTAATAGCAACTCTGAGCAATTCCCCTGTTCTATATAATTTGTCTCTGCCTACATGCAGAGACATAATAAAATAAAATGATGCAGGGAAAACCATCGTCAGAAATCACAGGCGTTCCCAGAGAGTTAGATTCATGCATTAATAATTGCTCATTTTGGTCATGAAATGATGCATTACACACTGCTGCAATTCATATACTAATGCTTTCCCTTCAGAAACTCCAAAAACTTATTCATTGCCATTTCCAGCTAAAATGAAACTCTGGTGGCAATAAAACACCAACAACCTTTATTCCTTTTCAGCCAAATTATAATATGTTATGACCTCAGAACACTTGATTTTCCCATCATTTTCCTATTTGCATCACATAACCAGATCTGTATGGCTTTTGTTGAATAGTAAACTCGGACACTCACCCTGTACACTGCACTTGCAATGTTTAGTGAAACAATAAAGGAGCTTCAAGACTTGCAGAAGCAAACTAAAATGACATGGTTGACTTGGTTTATCTTATGTTTGCTTTCGATGACACTATCGAATAGGTGCAAGAAGCAACATAATTACATTTCACAGAAATGTCACCACAGGCATGTATTTCCAAAGATCCTGCACAATACAGAAACTTGGCAAACTATATTTGAATTAAGACCCTGTCGAATTATAGGATGTGTGGTGTGAAATCGCAGGTGGTGAATGAATAATTTTTCTTAGCAGTGTCAGCTAAGTTCGAAAATTGTAGCTTTGAATGACAACCCGAGTAGAAACATGAGTTTGTCAACCCCATACATAGCTCCTTCCTTCAACACACATGCTGTGTTTAATCAACAATCTTCTATTAGCCGTGTCACATCTGTCTTTTTCCCTCATGCCGCTCCAGAAGGAGCGGCGAAGGAAAAGTGTGATTATTTCACAAATCTCTAAGCAGACGATTCAATTATTTGACTTCACTAAGCATGGCTTGTTCGGAGCAATCAAGATTAGGTTAATGTCCCGTCACCCTCACAGGCACAAAAGCAGCTAAGCCTATTCTTTTTCACCTTACTTTTTCATTGTAATGTAGAAAATGACACATAATATAATCATATTATGTGCAGTGAAATATAAAAGAATTCCTGAAGTAATCTTCAGATACACGAAGGACATATTGCCTAGATAATACGTCTTATAGAATTGTAGAAGGCCGTAATTTGTGTGTGTGCATTCTGATTTTTTATATCAGAAATCTGATTAGTATGTGTGTACAAACATGAAATGAGAAACCATGCTCTTACCTCACATTTTTTACAACTGGATAGCTAAGCTCATGATGACTCAGCCTCAAACACAAAGCAGACAGTGCTGGGATTATTGGGATGTTAAGGGTACAGTGTTATGCATCGCTTGTTATATCTTGTTAAATAGCTACCTAACAAGACAAATAAAGTGCTTGGCTGATTATGCTGCCAAAAAACAGTGTACCTACGCTGGTTGTTCCATTGAAGCGTGTTTGTGTTTAAAACATGTTGACACTTAAGTTCCCCCTAGGACTTGGCAAATGGAGTGCATAGAATGGAGGCTGATAGAATAAAGTGATGCTCTAGGGGTGGAGATCTGACTCTTAGAAACATTACTAATAAGCACTTAAGCACTTTAAAGTGAATGCTGGGTAAAGTGGAGGCTAGAATCAGAACTGACAGTAAATCAGTAGTGGTACCAGCGCATAAAATCTGTTTATAAAAATCTGATGTTTTTGAGGAAAACATTCCAGGATTTTTCTCCATATTCCTGGTTGAACTGCAGTTTCAATGCATCTTCAAAGGGCTCTACACAATCCCAGCTGAGGAATAAGGGTCTAAAAAAACCACAGAAAATGCTCATCTTGCACTAGCTCTGCATTCACGACTTCACCCATTATCTATTCACGCTGGGAAGGTCACACGTGACATAGGCAAAAGTTCCGACCCAGTGTTTACAAAGCGAATGTGCAAAGAAAGTCAAACATTCTTTACAAATGAAGGTACAACAAAGATGTTGGATAACTTTGAAGTTAACAGAGAAGAAGAGAGTTTTTTGCCCTACCTTATTTTTTGAACCGGAGTACACAGGTGAAGAACTAACCACGCGTGACCTTTCCAAAGTGATTACATAACGCGTGAAGTCATAGAAGTGCATTGCAGAGTTAGTGCAAGATAGGTTTTTTTTTTAGAGAATCGCTGATCGTTTCACTTATTCCTTGGTTGGGATTGTGTAGAGAGCCCTTTGAAGCTGAACTGAAACTGCAATTTGGACCTTCAACTCGCCAAACCCAATTGAAGTCCACTATTTGGAGAAAAATCCCGGAATTTTTTCCTCAAAAAATGTCTTTTTGACTGAAGAAAGAAAGACGTGAACATCTTCGATGACATGGGGGTGAGTAAATGATCAAGAAATTTTAATTCAGGAGTGAACTGATCCTTTAAATCCATCCGTTTGTATATATTAGGCCTATAGGCCTTTACAGCTCTAATCAGAACAAGCTACGGCATTACCGAAAGCGACAATTGTGCTTGTTCAGCCAAGAACATGTAGCTACTTCCAAACCCAGTAAAACTGGAATTAGACATAAGAATGTTTGTCTGTTGGCATGAATGTATTCTGGCATCTTTCAGTTTCAAGTGCCAAAGCCATGTTGAACGCAACTGTAGAATATGATTATGTTCTTTCCTTCGCTGACTACAGTGAGGAGAGCCAAAGATTATTCAATTGTGACTGTTCAAAATCACAAAGCAATCAAATTATCCCTGCACAAAAAAAAAAAAAAGCTGTTTTTGAAAAGCTTTTGAACATGCACGCAAGAACGCAAGTCCTTATTATGAAAGGAATATGGGTTTAAGTGGGTAACCATTCTGAAGAAAATTGAGTTTCTGCATCTTTTAATAACAATCCAGAGACGTATATAAATGAGAACCCCAGTAAAATCCATGCTTGAATGCTGTATATTGACATGCTTTCTAGCGTTTCAAAAATTGAATGTTGGGATTTGACCTCAGTTGAAAGAGGGAAACTGCACTCCATGTAATTGCGTTAGTGAATTTGGACACAGCAATCAATACAAATATGTATATGAAATATTAATGCAGAAATGCTCTTTCTCAGATTAATTTATTGGGCAATTCTAGAATATTACAGTGAGTAAAGGCGTATCGACTGCAGTTTTAAGTACGTTTTCAGGTAGATTTATATGAAGGCGGTATTCTTAGGAAATGTGAAGGGGAATAGGATACATTGGGCCTCATTCACTAATGCACCAGTCAAGTAACTTACAAAGCACCAACAGAAATGTTCAAAGAAATGTCACATCCTCCTTGCCAAGCGGATTGGTTTGTTGCATCCTGAGCTTAAGTATCCACTTGTCAGAATCTCGATGAAACAAAGCAACAGACGTACGGGATCCAGCACAAGTCTGTTTAAAGTGATACAGATCGTCTCACAGCGCAGCAGAGATTCTTATCCATTCCATTACGAATATTTACCCGCTATGGCATCAGAGAAATGTACACACACATTTGAAGCTAATTTCTGCATCCGCTAGTATGTAACTATGTGAGATATTCACAGCTGGTATGATAATCCTTTAATTAGCACATGCTCTGGTTCATTGGCACTGCTGTGCTGCTTCCTACCGCTCAAATATAGAAGGTATCAGAAAAAGGGACTTTCTTAAAATGATGCGAAAGCACTGCCTGTACTAAGAAGATTTTTTTTTAAAGAATCAGTTATTGGGTAGTATTAAATTGACAGTATCATTACTTTTAATATTATGCAGTTCTAATATGTAAGTTTAGCTTGAAAAGTAAAGAAGTTGTGGTATTTGGCACCAATCTTCAATCTGGCCTATTTTGGTGTTGGAAAGAGATTTAGAAGGAGAGATTTTGCAAAAAGAGAGTGAAAGAGAGGCTTTAGAGTTCCTTCTTGAAACAACTTCTGTTGTTTGTGTCGTTTACAACATTGGGTGATCCACTCTAGTCTCCGGTAAAGTCAGGGGATATTCGATATCCAGCCTGTAGGGGCCGAGTGAGCCTGTCAGTCATATCAAATGCTTATTTCACCGGACAGGCTGAAGAACAGAAAGGTTCCATCTGTAGGGGAAATGACCCTGGTTTTATACTATAGAGGAAAGTGTGAAAGATACAGATCCAACAGAAAGATGTCAGAGGAATGGTTCCTGAAAATTCATAGGGCAAAGTGCACACAGAAGAACAAAAACAACCCAATCTCCTTGTCAACAGAAAGACTATAAATGGTAGCCTTTACAGTGAAGACTCTAATATATACAGTGGTTCAAAGATCCAAAGTCACATTGAAAATCTGTGTAAATAACTAAACTCTTAGTATTTTGAACAATTTCAAACAAGCAAAAGCTTTGGCGTAAAATTAATAACTTTAGGTTAACACAATTTGTAATGAAACATTTATTTTAGCAAGTATGCAATCAATTAACCTTTAAAAGGACATGGTGATGGCAAACAAAGTAAATGGGAGGAAAAATTATATTTTAATGCTTTTGCATTCTCTCACAAAACTTTTGTGTTGCCCCAACAAACTTTTGTTTGCATTAAATAATGAGGTGGGAGGAAGAACTACAGTTCAGTGGTCTCTTTAGGGAATGCAATTCTATTGCAAGTGAGCATATATTACTCATTTTTTTATTTATTTATTTTGATTATTATTATCATCATGTCCCCTTAGGGGCTTCATATTAGATTAATCAAAAGTGACAGTAATAACATTTAAAATGTTCAACCAACAAGTATCATGGTTTCCACAAAACATTGAACAGCTCACTGTTTCAGCATTGGTAATTATAAGAAATGTTTCTTGAGCACCAAATCATTATATAAGAATGATTTCTGAAGAATCTGTGTTGTATCTGTATTGCAGGGGAAACGCTTCAGGTACAGATGCTAAAAAACCCCATCTGCCATTAACAGAAACACACAGAAAGCTGATCTTCAGCCAAACATAAATCATGCATACTAACAATGCAGATAAGAGCATATGGGACATCAGGCTAACTTATCTTTAAGTCAAACTAAATTGGTTTTCTATAGTCGCTTCTGGAATATTATCTGAAAGCTTAGAGCATATTATCTGGAACAGTATCTTCCTGCTGTCAGGGATTTGGTGGTGACAGATTCACACACACAATCTCGGCACTCACCTCCATACAGGAAAGACACAAAGGCACAAACCAGATGATCATTTTCTTAACCAGCATTTTTAAAGTTTGTTAAATAGCCAGAAAAAAATATCAACCATACCTGTTAAAGAATTAGTTCACTCCTGAATTTAAATTTAAATAAATCTTATGCCATCCAAGATGTTCATGTCTGTCTTTCTTTATTCAAAAAGATATTAAGGTTTTTGAGGAAAACAGGTTGAAGGTTCAAATTGCAGTTTCAATGCCACTTTAAAGGGATCTACACGATCCCAACCGAGGAATAAGGGTCTCATCTAGAGAAACGATTGGTCATTTCCAACGTAAAAGAAAAATTGCATCAACTTAAAATTATTTGTAACCCGGCGGCCTTAAAACTGAAGTTTAGTCAACTCAAAAATGTTTAGTCAACCTGAAATGTTAAGTTGTACTAAGTGACAACTTAGATATTTGAGTTGAGTTAACTTAAAATTTTAAGGCAGCTGGGTAACAAGCCCAGCTTTTAAGTTTAACAAACCAAATTTTTTGTTTAGTCAACTCATATATCTAAGTTGTCACTTAGTACAACTTAACATTTCAAGTTGATTAAACTTTTTTTGATTAAACTTAGTTGATTGAACTTAAATTATTTTAAGTTGACTCAACAAATTGTGTAACGCAAGACAAGCGTTTGTGGTTAGAAAGTATTTTTATAAAATTACTGCTCGTTTTGCTGGATAAGACTATTATTCCTCAGCTAGAATAATGTAGTGCGCTTTGAAGCTGTGTTGAAACTGCAATTTGGACCTTTAACCCATTGATTTCTATTAAAGTCCACTATACGGAGACAAATCCTGAAATGTTATCCTCAAAAACCTTAATTTCTTTTCAACTGAAGAAAGAAAAACATGAGCATCTTGTATGACATGGGGGTGAATAAATGATCAGGAATTATAAGTCAAACAGTATAAGTCAAATGGCATGCCTAACAGCACTCAAAAAGTATGTACCACCAGCTAAGTACATACTGTTAATGTTTAATATAAACAGGTAAATTTAGATGTATATATATATATATATATATATATACACACTTAAAAATAAGAGTTCTGACATGACCTAGTAATTGTATAAGTTCCAGCGTATTTCAACATTCCTGCATATGTTCCGGAGACCTGAGTGAATCTGACTTAGTTCTTTTTCTGATCACTTCTTGTTTTATGTCTCTCCTCTGAATATCAAATTGAATAAAAGCAAAAAAGAGAAGTTGTCTATATAGTTATCATGGGAGCTGCAAAATATGTGACAATGTAGCAACTCGTCCTTTTTTCACTGTCATTTCATAAATTATTAGGCTATTTCCAGTCATACAAGTACAGCTCCTAACTACTTCAATGGGTAAAAACAAAATCTCCAAAACTGTTTGTCAAAATTATGTTTCAATATTTCAGAAAAGGAATAAAATTTGACAACAACATAAGTGTACTTCGAATCACACTAAGAACCAGTGTTTTTTAGGGTAGTCCAGGTAATAAACGGCACTTTACTCTTTGTATGCTGCCTGTTTTTGGTAAATGTGGTTTAGTAGCATGATTAATTGCCTTAATTTTTTCAAGCATTGTTATAATTAATCACAGTAGATTAACATGGTAAATTGACAGCCATGCTAGATTTAAAGATAATCTTCATTTTATGTTAATGGTTCATATTTCAGCTATGTTCAAATGTATCAAACTGAATATCTTTCACAGAAAGAGAGTTGAAATATGTGCGGTATGAACTAAATGATATGAATTGTGAGTCGCTGCCGTGACTCAGCACACAGCCAAACGAGCTGCCTGCGAAAGTGGTAATTACGCAATTGTGTTAGCAAGTGAAACAGACAGATGCACAGAGAGGAAGAATATACTCGCTCTTTCTCTCTCGCTAGAGGGAGGACAAATAGCGAGGCTGAGAGAACAAGAGTGAGCGAATGAAAAGACAGATAGAGTGAGAGATGAATCAGCCAGCTAACTGTCAGCGATAATTAAACAAGTCGCCAAAACATAACACCAAAATGCGCGTAACATAAAATAATCTGAGTAGTAATTACTGTGCAGTCGAGATTTTCCCTGTCAGTTTCTTTCATCATTTCTCATCTCTCCCTTCCTAACTTTCCTCCTACACATGGCCTCACAACCACAAAATCTGCTAGAGGTTCTCAATGAGAAAATATGCAACGATTTAATTTCCATACCTTAATGTTTTAACTTCATTTTTTTTTTACACTTCTATAGTCCCAATGAGCCATTTAAGAAATTTCCTAAACGGGCCCATGTGTGCAAGCAACCTTAATTGCCCTGGAGAGCTGTGTAGAGTTATGCAACATTACAGATACGCTGGCAATAGAGATGTCTTGAGGCTGTTGAGGCTGCGCAGTTCCAGTGAAATGTGGGCAGCATATACAGCTTGCCCTGTGGACAGCAGATCAGCATACATGATAGGACAGATAGAGAGAGACAGAGAAGCGGAGATGAAGATAGACAGCGCTGAGCTGATGTCCTTATCTGTAACATGGGCAAAACATGTCAGGGTGCAACTGTACCACCGGTGACAACCATATGTGTGTGTAGCTGACCAAACGAGAGTGATTATGACAGAGATGGCATTCAGGATTGTGGCATTCAGACAGAGCGATTATGACAATGATCCAATTGCGTGTGCGCGTACCAAGCTCTACCCTCTAGCAGAGCAACTCAGAATAGAAACTAATCATGCTTATTTGAAAACCTAAAGGTATAGTTCAGCCCAAAATAAAAATTCTCTCATCATTTCCTCACCCTCTTGTCATTCCAAAAGCATGTAATGCTGCATTTTTATTTCGCTGCTTGAGGTATGTATTCAGCTGTTCAGAATTCAAATAAATCAAGCTTAATCCTCTATCGTGTTATCCTCTACACCAAACCCAACCCTAAACCTAATCAACAGTGTTAACAAGTGCAAAAGTGATATAAAAACGCTTTTGTTGATGCAGCTGTGCTATTTGAACTTCCTTATGCGGATTTTAGCTGTTTTGTCAAACTGTAGTTTCAGGGGGTTCGTACCGGAGCTCTTCATCACTCAAGTGCAACACCGTGAGCTACCGAGCAAACCCACTGAATTAGAAAACTCATGCATATGAAGCTGTATATGAGACAACATCATTCAAAAGTATCAGTTTTCAAATCTTGCAGCATATTAAAATTGTTTTGAAGTCATAACATAATATTCTTCAAGTAAATTATTAATCAGAACTGTGGACTTGTAAATCAAACATTGTGTGAAAAAGAATAAAAGTTGTCTGAGTTTTACCGCCTCTAGTGCTTATTTCAACTGGAAACTGCAGCGATTCGTATGTATAGGTACATGTTTTTGTTTTTTGTTTTTTTTCAGTTTTAGAGAAATCATTGCTGCCCAAATCCCAGCGGTTTTAAATCACGCCAAAAAAATTGACACGGTTATACTACATGTTGGCGTGAATAGTATTCGTCTCAGACAATCAGAAATTTTAAAAAAGGATTTTAATGAACTGGTGGAAGTTGTGCGCAATGCATCACCGGCAACAAGGATCTTAATTTCGGGACCACTGCCAACGTATAGACGAGGTAATGAATACTTCAGCAGACTCTTTGCATTCAACAATTGGCTAGACTCGTTTTGCAAGAAGAAGAATTTGAGTTTTATTACTAACTGGGATCTTTTCTGGGAGAGAGCGCGATTTTATCGTGCGGATGGTATACATCCAAGTGGGACTGGAGCACACTTCTTATCCAGACACATTGAAACTGTATTGTATAATTTGTGACAAATTTGTTGCATTCCAATAAGTAATAATATAGCTAATATTCTGAAACTAGAACGGGGATGCAAACAGGTTATTAACAAACAGATTAATAACACTGAGGTTCTTGTCTCCTCTAGAAACAATAACATCAGATGAAACGATCGTTGGAGAAAATCGATTTTGGTACCAGTAGTGAGAAATGAATTAAATATCTCTTCACCTTGTATGCAGAGTGAAAGACAATTAAAAATGGCACTTTTTAATATAAGATCAATTGCTGGAAAGACATTTGTTCTCCATGATATTCTATCTGAGAAGAAGTTAAATTTTATGTTTTTAACAGAAACATGGCTTGATCAAAATGGGGCTATATCTCTTATTGAAGCTTGCCCACCATCTTATACATTCTTGCAAAAGGTTCGCTGTGGCAAGAAGGGTGGCGGTATAGCCGCTATATTCATGCAGTCACTGGCTTGTAAAGAGACTGTTTTTGATGACTTTACTACTTTTGAGTATTTGGCAATAGAAATAATAGAAAGTAAATGTCTAGTTGTTATAGTATATCGACCCCCTAAGCAGATTTCTGGTTTTATTTCTGAGTTCTTTGAACTTTTAACTTTGTGTGTTACTAGCTACGATAAAATATTAATTGTGGGTGATTTCAATATTCATGTTGATAACAAAGGTGACCGTAAAGCAGTGGAGTTTCTAGAGGTTCTACATTCCTTTAGTTTTGCGCAACACGTTAACGAACCTACACATAACAAAGAGCATACGCTTGACCTTATAATTTCCTACAGTTTTAATGTTAACGTAAATGAAATAACTGATTTAGCAATCTCAGATCATTTTTGTCTGTTTTTTGACTGTACAATTAATATTACATCTCTCCCTAAAGAAAAATTAATTAGAAAGCGTTTTTTTCAATGCATTGACTTCGGAGTCTTTTATTAATGAGATTCGACAAGCACCTCTTATTTTGAGGGATGCACCTAATGTACACGATAAAGTTGATAGCTTTAATGCCTTATTAAAATCAACTCTTGATTTAGTGGCTCCAGAAAAGGTCAAAAAAAGATCGGTGTTGAAAAATATGCCATGGAAAAATGATCGCATTTGTCAGCTTAAGAGAAAATGCCGAAAATCAGAACGTCTATGGAGAAAAAGTAAATTAACTGTTCATCATGAGATTTTACTCTCTGATATTTCCTAATATACAAAAGTTGTACATTCTGAAAGACAAATGTTTTATTCAAAAATTATAAACGAAAACAGCAATAATCCTAGAAAACTTTTTTCTACCATAGATAGTCTCTTGCACAATAAGTCTGTTAATTATCTTGACCAGCCTTCCATAACTATGTGTGAAGATTTTGCTGCATTTTTTAACAACAAGATAACACAGATCAGAACTGATATCGCTCACACAGACCAATTGTTTGTGGATAAATCAGAAAGCCATCCATATTACAAATTGGAAAGGTTCAGGGCAGTTAATGAAGAGAGTCTTTTGCAAATTATTTCCCAGTTGAATTCTTCTTCTAGCTGTCTTGATTCTATACCAACAGTATTTTTTAAAAAGGTTTCGCACAGTTTGATTGACCATGTCTCTGACATAGTAAATAATTCACTGGAGACGGGCATTTTTCCTATTGCTTTCAAAAATACTGTAGTGAAGCCACTTTTAAAAAAAAAACTAACCTGGATTGTTTTCTTCTTAATAACTACAGGCCAATTTCTAATATCTCATTTTTAAGTAAGATTTTAGAAAAAGTTGTATTGCAACAGCTTAATCAGTTTTTAGATGAATATAGTATTTGGGAGAAATATCAGTCAGGTTTCAGACAAGGTCATAATACCGAGACAGCAATATTAAAAGTAGTAAATGATCTGAGATTAAATACAGACAAAGGTAATGCATCAGTTTTAATCCTTTTCGATCTAAGCGCAGCATTTGACACGGTCGATCACTGTTTTTTGATAAATAGATTAGAAAAACTTATAGGTCTCTCTGGTAACGTTTTAAATTGGTTCAAATCATACATTACAAGGACATTTTTTGTGAATATAGGGGATTGTATATCAAAGAATCACGATATACTATATGGTGTTCCACAAGGTTCCATCCTTGGGCCAGTTTTGTTTTTAATATACATGCTTCCTCTCGGGACCATAATTCAGAAATATGATATGAATTACCATCTTTATGCTGATGACATACAATTATATATATCAGTTGAGCCGAAAGACACTGCTGTAATAAAAAAATTGTCCAACTGTCTGTCCAGCATTGTAAAATGGATGAATGAAAATTTTTTATTTTCTTATTGTGGGTAAAAAACCTGAGCGGGAGAGGATTGAAGCTGAATTGAGTTTCTTGGCTATACAATGTAAGAAAGAGGTAAAGAACCTGAGTGTCATTTTGGACGGTGATCTGAGTTTTAAGTCTCATATTAACCAAGTTACAAAAACATGTTTCTATCATTTAAGAAACATTGCCAAGATTCGTCCGTTTTTATCTCTCGATGATGCTAAGAAACTAATTCATGCATTTGTATTCTCTCGACTAGATTATTGCAATGCTGTGTATACTGGTTTACCTAAGGGTTCTATAGTTAAGCTGCAATTGATACAAAATGCAGCAGCTAGAGTATTAATGAAATTAAAGAAACGGGAACATATCACACCGGTTTTAATGGAATTACATTGGTTACCAGTGCACCAAAGGATTGATTTTAAGATTCTTATTTTAGTTTATAAAGCATAGCATAATCTGGCACCTTCTTATATCTCTGATTGTCTGTTAAGATATAATCCTAAACGAATGTTATGATCTTCTAGTGCTGGATTTTTAGCATATTACACAGTAAATCTTAAGCGATCTGGTGGTACTTCTTTTAGTCACTATGCTCCAAAAATTTGGAATTGTCTTCCAAACGAAGTGAGAGAGTCCACTAGTATTCATATTTTTAAAAAACGTGTTAAAACATACCTTTTTAAAGTTGCCTATGTGGATAATAGTGTGTGAGGTGTATGTATTTTTATTTATTTTTATTATATTTCTCTTTTTCTTTGTTGTCTTTAATTTATATATATATAATTTTCTATTATTTTTATTATGTTTTGTTTATATTTGTTGAATCATTTGTACCATGCTGATGTTTTTTTCTTTTTGCTTGGGAAGCACTTTGAGTTGCATTCTATGTATGAAAAGTGCTATACAAATACATTATTATTATTATTATTATTAAATGTATTTAGAGGCACGTATGAGTTTTGGTAGTCAAAAAGTGTATGACTTTCTTCAATAGCAAAAAACAAACAAACAAACAAACAATTTTAAATAATTAGAATGTACTTCTAAAGACTGAAGAATGATGGTTTAGAAAAGACAATTAATCAAAAAAGTAGTCCATATGATTTATGCGCTATATTCCAAGAGTTCGGAAACTATATGACAGCATTGTAAAAAAAATAAATAAACGAATGCATGATAAATAAATATATTTTGTTGTAGTACTGTACACCATGTGCTATGCTATTATGTTATGTTTATATTCTTATATCAAAATATTATACAAATTTTGAACACAGAAATGAATTAAAGGAATAGTTCACCCAAATAATTTTGTCATCAATTACTCACCCTCTTGTCTTTCCAAACCTGAATAAGTATCTTGAACACAAGAATTTTGAGGAATCAAACAGCTGTTGGTCCCTATTGACTTCCATAGTAAGGAAAGAAATACTATGGGAGTCAATGGAGATCATCAACTGTTTGATTACCTGCATTCTTCAAAATATCTTTTTATGTTCAACATAAAAAAGAAACTCATACAGGTTTGGAACGACATGAGGGTGAGTAAATGATGACAAAATGTACATGTTTGGGTGAACTATCCCCTTTCACCCAAAAAACACTTCTTTAGTTTACCTTACAGTTTGTTAGAATATTAATATTCATTGTTTTCGATGTAATCATTTTTTCCCCTCTCATTGTTGTCTTCAATTTCACTTTCCATCCCATCAGTCTTTTGCAAATTAATTTGCTAAAATCCATTTCCTTGATGACATCAACAACTAGGAAGTGACATTATTTCTGTCAGACACACAACATCATGAAGTTCAGTATGTATTTTCCATCCAATTCCAATTTCCCAATGGATCTTCTAATCTCTGTAAAACACTGTTCAAAAAAAAAAGAAAAAAAAAAGAAAAAACAGAAATCCAACTCTTTTTTTAACTTAAGTTATGTAAAATAACTCTCAATCCCTCACTAATCTGAAGCTTTCTAATAACTAACTAATCTGAACTTTAGCTTTAATTCAATCCTGTTAACCATGTTAATTGTCCTACTACTGTGTAAATAGTCAAGTTATAATTAATGCACTATTCAAGTGTCTGAGCTTGACCAGAACTTATTCCTGAAAGCCTTACACACCCTTTTGTAAAAATAGAACACAAGCATATTAATGTTTTAAATGTCAAAGAGTTCATAAAGTACTGCATAACGGGAATGACCCATAAGATCTACTTGAGCATTAAAGCTGTGCAGCTCTTCATTATCATCCAGCAATAAGCAGCCATCGCAGGGGAGAAGGGATTAAACATTGTTTTAACCAATAAAGAGAAGGTGAATGGAGCAAAATTACAATAAACTATCATTCTGCCAAAATAAGGGTTGTGACTAAGGTCAAAGCACAATAAAATGGCGAGAGTGAATTATTTAACATCACCGGGTGAGGACGACTAGGTTGCGACCGCTGAGTGCTTCAAGGTTTTCCTCACTTTCCAAACCTGCACACATCCAGATTTAAACCATTAAAAAAGTCAAAGTTTCAAGGAAAGAATGAGCTATAAACACCACTGAGACGAAAGGAGAATGCGAAAGGCAAAAACAAGAAACAATACAGCCTGAAAAAGCAGAAGGTTACTCATCTATCCAAACACTTCTGAGTAATCCTTGGTATGTGCATCTCTGGTACTGCAAATACCCTGATTCAAGTCGAGCACTTGATTTAATGAGTGTGGATTGAGTAGGCGTCCCTATGGGGTCACAGTGGTCCACCATCATGAATCTCTAACCACTCTAGCTCCACAGGAATCTGCTTCCCCTGCCGATCTGACCAATTGTCGGCTTTGTACTGACATCTCACGCTGTGACATCACTGGTCTGGTTGTAGTGCTTTGCACCCATCTGGTCCACTAGGATTTGGAAGCACCACCAGGCTGTGTTTCTAATGTCTAGCTGACTATTTGGCAACATGCGAACAGCAAACAGACCTACAGACGCAAACACACAAGCTTGAGCTGTGGGCCAAACCACAGTCTATGGAATCAGCAGTTGGAACAATGTCTAGGATTGTATCATTTCCTGTCTAGACGTAATGATCTGGGTATAAAACAACATACATGTGATGCATATGCTCTGTGATCAATACTGAGGTGTGAAACATGTAAACATGCTCAATTCCTGGTATACAGTGTTAGTGTTAATGGCCTGCGGCACACTAAAAATTCAGATCGATATTTGACCTTTTGTTATCATTGTGATATGTTTGTATTGATTTTGATATGAGGACACAATGTCAGCCTTAAGAGCTCGAGAGTATCAATTCCTTGTTAAATATGAATTATTTTATACTTAGTAAATGGCAACCACAAATACTGGCGCCAGTGGATTTGATGGATTTGTCAGAAATGCAGGCTCCAGAGTCAACATCCCTCTCTCCATAAACCATTTCTTTCTTTCTTTCTTCCGGAAAACGAGATGTTAGTAGCAATTATGTCTCATTGAACTGACTTTATAGATTATTGATTCCTTCGCAATGCTGTCCAAGACTTTATGAGCTACAGGAAGGCCTTTTTATAGTACTGTGTGGCATGTTAAGCTTTCCTAAAATGAATCAGTGTGTATTTGTTCGGTGGGGTTTTCTGTTGGGAAAACCCCACTGCAGCTTATTGCTCATGCCTTCATGAAATCTTTAGACAGAGCAATAATACCTGCAACCCCATTATAGCAAAAAGCAAGGGGAGGAATCAAAAGGAGAATGTGTGTGTGTGTGTGTGTGTGTGTGTGTTTGTCTGTGTCAACCGGTGGAAAGATTAATGAACTTCAATGTCACTTTGACAACTTCTCTCATCCGAAGACAAACACAATCCAAATGCTAAAGAACCAAAGGGGAGGTGGGTTGCCATAGAAACCATTTCAGAAGCCCATATAGGTTGCACTCAGAGACTTCTGTACTCTACTGTATATGCACCAAAATCAGGGAAAAAAAATAGAAACTGTAATGTTAACATTTCTTTCCAACATTATGTGTAGGTACAACAACTTGTAAAATGGTATGCAAATTAATTATTTGTACAAATGAAGCAACGCTTACATCATACGTCATCTAGATTACTAGATTATAGTTTATAAAGTTTTAAATATGGATATTTTCTTGTAAAAACACTTCAGTAGGCCTTTATTCACACTCAGAACATGATGTGCTTTATTGGACTTCTTTTGGACTATTGAAAAATTACACCCATTCACTGCCATTATAAAGCTTAGAAGAGCCAGGACATTTTTAATATAACTCCAGTTGTATTCATCTGAAAGGCATATGCCCCTAGGAAGCCTTGAGGGTGAGTAAATCATGGGGTAGCTTTCATTTTTGAAAAAGTAGTTGAGCAGCAAATTATGTACTATACACTGTGTGCTTAGGCTTTGTAAATGAATTTTCAAACGGTGTGAGGTTTTTTTTACTTTATGAAAACTATATTTCCAGCTGAGTGAAATTATGTTATAAGCACACTTGGACTGTGTCCGAAAGTTTGTTGCCTCACTTTCCTATCAGGCAATGATTTGCAAGCTGTGTTTGTACACAAAGCTACATCCCGAAATTGATTTTGGACAGGTTTCTGAGACAATATAATAGTTTAATGATTTACAACAAAACAGAGAGAGCTTTGGTGATAACTAAGCAACTAGTCAATTATTTAAAAGAGAAGTTCACTTCCAGAACAAAAAATGTACTTACCCCCTTGTCATCCAAGATGTTCATGTCTTTATTTCTTCAATCGTAAAGATTTATTTATTTATTTATTTATTTTTCTGAGGAAACCATTTCAGGATTTTTCTCCATATAGTGGACTTCAATTGTGCCAGCGAGTTTAAACTTCCAAAATGCAGTTTAAATGCAGCTTCAAAGGGCTTTAAACAATCTCAGCCGAGGACTAATGGTCTTATCAAGTAAAACAATCTGTTATTTTCGAGAAACAAACAACAAAAAAAAGACAATTTATATATATATATTTTTTTTTTACCTCAAATGCTCGTTTTGTCTAGCTCTGGGTGAACTCTTTGTTTTCTGGTTCAAGACTGTTAGGATAGGTAAAAAAAAAAAACACAGTAGAAGTCCACTATATGGAGAGAAATCTGAAATGTTTTCCTCAAAAAACATAATTTCTTTATGACTGAAGAAAGAAACACATCAACATCTTGGATGACAAGGGGGTGAGTAAATTATCTGTACATTTTTATCCTGGAAGTGAACTCCTTTCCTTCTCCTTTAAATACTAATTTCTCTCTTGAAATGGCATCAGAAGTAGAAAATATAATAGTGAACGCACAGGTTTGTGGGATATCAAAGGCAGCGAAATCAAATAACGGTATCTCAACAGACAGAATGTGATTCGAACACTGGATTTTTATGTGTCTTGTTGCCTTTATACCTCTGCATTGTTGACACTACAAACACTCTACACTACTTGCACTAGCTATATTCCAAGACCAAATAAAAAGCCCAGACATTTACAAAATGGAACATACTGTTGCACTGAAGGAGGGACTTGAGCAGTCTTTATGAGCTGGAATATCACCCAAAAACCTGGAAACCATCAAAACATGCTTAAAACCACTCAGAACAAGTCCACCTGGTGATCATCTTGGAGATGCCTCTGAGCATCTATTTTCTCTCTGCAACAAGTATGTACAGTAATAGGCATACAGGTTCTCTTTACTTAAAAGCGGAAAGAATGAAATTCTCAAAGTGTGTGATGAACGGTAACATAAATTATGCCTCTTTAGCTCAAATCTGCAATCGTCATGTTGTTCCAGCTAAAAAAAAAAAACGCTGAAAGATGGGACTTCCTTTCTGCAGCTGCCATAATAAACATTACGCTTTCTCTCATTTTTCTTCATTTTGGTGTGAGTGGTTTGTCTCCTCCCTCTTAAAGTGTCTCTGCAACCACCCACAACACCTTACAGTAGCATCAATGTGGCTTGTTTTAGTCTTTTTTTGTGCTAAAGTGCTTTGTTTTCATTTTTAACATCAGACCACAGAGAAGGCAGCCTTTGGATGGGCCCTCATTATCAAACAGTCTCCGTTAATTGTTCTCATTTGAGGTTTACAGCTTTAAATATTTTGTTAAGAATCGGTGGATGTGTAATGATGCTAAAAATGGCTGCGTATTCATCTTGTGAAACATCCGTCTCAGTGGTACGTGGATTCAGTCAGGTGATGCTGTAAAGGTCAGGAGGGGTTAAAGGCAGAGGATTACATCCTCTAATGAAGTCTCAACACTGTTACGGGGAACTGCGATTCCTCACAGGCCATTACCTAACACTGCAAATCATGAGAGCCGAGGTGGTCATTATGGCCCTGCCCCAACAGGCAGTTTCCCTTCTGCATGTGAGTGAAGCCAGTCTCTGCCAATTACCTCCAGAGAGGAGAGTATGAATATGAAGATCTTTTCTTTCCTACGCCTGCCTCAGGCCTAAAAACTTTCAAATAAGGGAAAATTAGGAGTTATTAACCAACAGTGATGTTAGATAAGTGTCTCCAGCTTTTAAGTTTCGAACTTGCCATTTCACGGCACAATGTGATGTTGCAATGTTTTGGACTCTCTCTCGCTGTCTCCCTCATTCTCACAGCCAGATATCGCAGTCCTTCATCTTATCATTCTGTTGAAGGATTTTTCACCTGGAGAGCAGAGGCCTTGGCTATGCCCAATTCATTACCTTTTTGAAGCATTTTTTTTTTTCTTTTACTTTCATTTTTCCCACCCTGCATCAACTACATTATATAATATGTTGAGGATAATGTACAGTCTCTGGAAGCCCATTTCCACCTCAGAATACAACAAATAAAAAGGTAATTATGACTTTATCTCTCACAATTATTACTTTAGCGCTCATAATTAAATACTTATATCTCACAAAATGCTGTTTTATGTCTAACTTGATGTCTCCCAGTAGTGCCTTTTTTTTGTTAACTGTATCTCACAATGGATTTTTTAAATAATAACTGTAACAGTGAAGAAGCAGAAAAAAACAGTAAAAACAGCTAATATAAATGTTAATATAATGGTAAGTTTCCTTACTAAATGATAATAATAATATAAAAAACTGTAATGAATCTAACAGGATATTTAACAATACTTAAATTTACAGTTTTTGTACAATGTAAAGTTCTCATTATTATTATTATTTTTTTTTATATGGCAACAAATTACTATACTATAACAGAGTAATCTCGTATTTACATTTTCCCACTTATTACACGGCTACATAAAATACTGATTTGAGTTGCAGCGATTTTCAGATGTGAGGGGAAAGAAGACACTGAGACATGAAAAAGCACAGTGAAGGAGTTTAGTAGTAATTTTACAAAGAATGTTTGACCGCAGAACCCGGCCAATCAAAATCAAGTATTCCACAGAGCCGTGTAATAAATATTCATAAGTGATGTTGTGGTAACAATGGTACACTGTGAGCAGGAAGGGAAAGATAAGGGGGGAGTAGGAGGAAAACAACATCTCCACCTCATTCAGCAAAGCCTGCTCTAAAACACCTCATCAACAGCACAACAACACTAAGGGCAGAAAAGAGGTGACAGACAAAATGAAAGAAAACAAAGCAAGCTTCATTGAACAGACAGCGATAGCGCTGGGAGATCGGGAGACAATGCCAGATCAGATGCAGGGTTGCTGCTGACAAATCTGATGTGACACTCTGGTTGAAGAAAAAACAAATCCAGATTTATATACATAATATATTGCTTTTTTACCCTGGAGGCCTCCAGACATTCAGGGCCGGTGCTGGGCTACTCGCTATCTGTCCTTTGGTGAAATGAACTTGGTGGTTCGTCTACAACCCGATCTGATAGCTGATTCTTGAGGCGCTGAGCGCAGGTTTATGTGTGACTTGTTTACAGGCTTCATAAAAGCTTTTATGGGGTTATCAAAGATAATAATGCCCAGAAAAGACACAGAGAGCCCTGTGCCCTCTCAGCAACTTCCTTGGGTGATATGAAGCTTCGCTGCCATCCAAGATCGAGTTTTCAGTGTTTCTGTGATCTTTGGTGTAGTAAATTATACCCACATTCCCCTATTTAAGCCTTAAAGGCTTCTGCCAGACTAAATTCCATTCTTTCAACTACTTCCACTCACTCCACAAGATACAAAGTAAAATATCAATTTTCTGATTAAGAAATGTCTTCCTATTAAATTGTGCTTGTGGACTACACGAAACAACAAACATACATTGTACAACATACAACAAATTACACTTGTAAATAGGTTCTTTCTACTGAATCAAAAGCAGTGTGACCATTATTGCCTGAAATGCATGACTCTTATCAGGTTCTTTTCATGAATAGTTTAACAAGACGAGTTACCAGTTTCAATTTAGTTTAAAATACTTCCCTGTATAATTTACAACATTAGCCAAGAGTGAATAACATTTGCATGCTAGCATGAAGAACATTATATCTGAAATATACCCAAATGAATCAGAATCAAGTCAAACTGAATTATAATCAGGAGCTTGTAAAAAAACAGAATCAAAATTAATCATAAAATTTGTTTTAAAAACCCAGCCAAGAAATAAAATGATTCATAGTTTACTTTTTTCTAAAAATGCGTTGGCCACTGTCAGATTTAATTGGGTCATTCTGTGTCAACTCAACTAGTGGTCCCTGGCTCAAATTTTAGATTTTGCTAATATTTTTTTCTGAAGAAAGATAGACATGTATAGTGGTTGAAGCCAAAATATTAAATGTCATGAATGAATATTTGATGAGTAATCCACTATTTTGTAGAGGGGGGTCAAAATGACAATTTTCACATGAGATTCAGAGCCAAATTACAGGGGGTTAAAAATTACTTCAGAAAGATGGAAATGTCATAATGTTATTTTTACACAGAGACTGGTTGGTCTGTTAGTAAAATCAGTTGACTTTAGCCATCTTTGTTGCAATATGTGCCAATGGTGACAGTTCAAAATTGGGGAAACAGCACTTTTCAAGTTTTTTTTCTGCAAAGTGTGCATGCCTGTAACTCAAGAAGTATTGAAGATATCTTAATGGCCTTTTAAATATTGGGTCTTAACAAACTTTCCTTTTGATATATTAATTTTTAAGACCCTATATGGTTCAGTGCCAGAGATGCAGATCAATATGGCTCCAGAAGTAAATCAAATTGTACAAATTTTTAGTGGTCAAAAACCAAATGTGGGTCATTTTGCAAAAATATGATACTACTTTTCTTTTAAAGAGGAAAAGTTCTAGAGGAAAAGGTTTCGGTTCTATAGATACTGGAATTTTAATATGGCTCCAAGAGTAAATCGTTATTTTGTACAAATTTTCTGTGGTCAAAAACCAAATGTGGGTCATTTTGCAAAAAATATGATACTACTTTTTTATAAAGAGGAAAAGGTTCTAGAGGGAAAGGTTTCGGTTCTAGAGATGCTGGAATTTCAATATGGCTCCAGGAGTAAATCATTAAATTCTACACATTTTCAGTGGTCAAAAACCAAATGTGGGTCATTTTGAAAAAAAAAAAAAATACTTTTCTTTTAAAGAGGAATGTCTGATGAACAAATAATGTTGAAACTAGAGATGTATCTCGTTTCCTTCTGTCAAAACAACTGCACTGAATGTACCTGTCTGAGTGCCATAAATATTCTATTTCCAAAGTTTGCGTGCCTATAACTGAAGAAGTATTAAAGATATCGCAGTATGATTTCAGATTCTAGTTCCTAATAAACTTTTCTTTCGTAATCTTCATTTCCAAGGCCCCTATATTATTTAGTCCCATAGATATGGGAATCTCAATGAGGCTCCATTTTTAGATTGTTGAATATTACCCATTTTCAGTTTATATATATATATATATATATATATGTGTGTGTGTGTGTGTGTGTGTGTGTGTGTATTACAATTCAATTTAAGAGTGATTCACACTTCCCAAAAGTCAACAATACCCAAAAGTCAGTGGTAAAAACCAGGATTTTTGTCGAGGAGAATTAATGTGATCCTAACTTCCATGTTGGCCTGTGAAAATGCGTCATCGCTGTGGCATTAAAGGCTTGTGTTTTGCATTAACACATATGAATTAGTATTTTCAGTTATGCTAATTCAATCTTGATTTTCAAAAGATTTGATACAATGTCACCTGCAAGCATCCATAAAACTCTCCCCCTCGTTGTGTGCAGTGAGCTATTACAATACTCTGCCAAATCATCCATGTTATGAAGGTTTCAGACATGCTTTGCATTGAGTAGTAACAATCTATCTGTAAAACTGTGTTGAACTAAATGAATCAGACAGAACAAGGTCACTTCGTATTTGTAGAAAGAGGACTGTGTTTGTATAGCTCAGCTGGGAAAAACACCGCTAGCAATGCCATTGACATTCATCCAATACCAACACTGCACTATATGTTGCTTTGGATAAATAAACTGCCTGCCAAATGCACAAACGTTAATGTAAAGCTTTACAAAAGCTACACAACATATAAATGGCTAAGCATATTTCAAAGATTTCAGCATTGAAAGGCTAGTCCAAGCAGTAGCAGTCTGCCTCTAAACAGCCACTATGAACAGTGAGACAGGGAATAATTGTTGTTCTTTCCTTGTCAAGCCTGGAGTACTCTCAGGGGAGTCACAGTCTTTGGCTCATAATTGGCTCCAAGCTTCCACAAAACAACTCTTATCCCTCTTTTTTCCACAACACTCCATATAGCTTGGTTTATTGGGCTTTCTGACAATATCGTCATGGTGTTTGCACATCACTGGCCCAACAAATCAGGATCAGACATGTTTTCCCCCCTATTTTTTAACTGTTTAAGGCTAGTAGAAGTGAAAAGTCTCCCTGGATATCAAAGCCATAGTGTTTGGGTGGAAGATCTGAGGAGAAGATCTGACCGGTGACCTGCAATATCCTTTTTAGGTGGCGTGTCATGGAGAAAACTGAGATTAAAGGTACAGTTCAACTCTAAATGAAAGTTCTGTCATCATTTACTCACCCTCATGTCATTCCAAATCTGTATCTTCTTTCACAATTCACAGAAAGAAAAGAAAGTCATACAGGTTTTAAACAACATGAGGCTAAGTTAATGATGACAGTTTGTGTGTAAGATTCTTTACTGCAGGTCTGTGTTCTGTTTCTAGTGGCACTGGTTTAGTGTACAAAAAAAAGTCTAATATCACACATTGTAAAGAGCAAAGGTTCTCATGTCGTTCCTCCCTCAAGACTCAAGAGACGTCCCTCACAGTGTGTATGTACAGAGCGTTTGACCTTTGTCACTCCCTGAGACACAGCAATATGGCTTCCATGTCTTCTCTGTCTATTCGTGGCAGATTTAGGAAAAGAGCATCTAGCAGAGAAATATCATTAAATACCATCAGTGTCCATGCATGCCCTGATGTATCACACCTCTGGTGTCATCTCATCAAGCCACCGACAACTTGAGCCTCACAAATGAGCCAATGTCACCAATCTAATGATGAGAACAAGTTTTTGTTGCTGTTGTTGTTGCATCCAATGCAAATATGTGACCACTTATGAATCCTTAAAGGAGAAGTCCACTTTCAGAACAAAAATTTACAGATAATATACTCACCCCCTTGTCATCCAAGATGTTTATGTCTTTCTTTCTTCAGCTGTAAAGAAATTATGTTTTTTGAGGGAACATTTCAGGATTTTTCTCCATATAATGGACTGATATGGTGCCCCGATTTTGAACTTCCAAAATGCAGTTTAAATGCGGCTTCAAACGATCCCAAATGCGGTTGTAAACGATCCCAGCCGAGGAAGAATGGTCTTATCTAGTGAAACAATTGGTTATTTTCATTTAAAAAATACAGTTTAAACATTTTTTTATCCCAAACGCTTATCTTGTCTTTTTATCCTTGAACTCTGTGCATTCTGGCTCAAGACAGTTAGGGTATGTCGAAAAACTCCAATTGTATTTTTTCCCTCAACTTCAAAAATCATTTCAAAATCATCCTACATCACTGCAGACCCAGTCTTTGCAAAGAGAACATTCAAAGAAGATCAAACACCCTTAACAAAAAAGGTAAAACAGTGATATAAGACGATTTCGAAGTTGAGGGAGAACATGAGATGGGAAATTTTCGACATACCCCAACTGCCATAAACCGGAAAAAAACTATTCAGGCTGAGCAAGACAAGACAGGCGTTTGACATTAAAAAGTATATAAATTGTATTATTTTTTATGAAAATAACCGATCGTTGTAATTTTTATATGTAATTTTCGCCACTAGAGGGCGGATATTCAAAACAAACAAAGATACAAAGGTGTAGTTTGATGACACCGTGATTGAGTGTGGAATCATGGGAGTTGTCGCCGATGCAATCCGATGGGACTCGGGCAGAAATCATGTTCATGGATGAGCTAACGTAATAAAGACTTATTAACGTCACTGTAGTATGAAGCGGAGTGGGGCTGAAAGCCATGGAAGCAAAATGAGGCCACTAGAGCAATTGCTAATGACAGATGAGTGTGACACATGCCTCAAAAGCAGCAGAGCTTTTATTATCCCACAGTCGACTGTTTCCGCTACTTCCGGTCATGCTTATGCGAGGTAAAGCAGCGATGTTTTGTCATACTAGATGCATTTGAAATGTGTTAAAAGTTTTGTTATAATGATACTCTGTGCATTCATCACCTGTCTAACAAAACACATAACATATTAAGGCATCTTTGGTGTTTCTATGTTTTCTACAAAATTGAGGGTGTATGATGTCACTGGCAAGCGATGCAATGACAAGGGACGGGCCACTAGTTAAATTCTTTATTCCTCTGGATTTATATATTCTGGGAAACATTACACAGTATGTAAGTCAGCAAAATATATAACACTGTTATAGTGGTTTTTAGATATTTTAATCAAAAAAAAATCTTCTATATCTATATCTTCTATATCTTCTAGGTCTACACAGAGGTGATTTCGACATTCATTATTTATAGACAAGAAAGTGGGGATGTAAAGTTTGTCTAAACAGGATATTGGAGATCTCAAAGTCATACTATATCAGCAGAGAAGGAATTTACTGTGTGTTGAAGGGTGAAGGACCGGGCGACACTCAAAGCATGAGGAGATTACATAGCCGCCATTCAGGTAGGCAGTAAAATACAACCTTGTCTGTACAGGAGAGGGAGGCGGAGAGGGACAGGGCACTTTGCCCTTGTATTCTGTTTGTATCTCTGACAAGTGCTGGGTGTTTAAAAAGTCTTTTGGGAAGTTGCTGCTGCACCGTGTAACAAATTACGACTAGCAATTTGACTGTCCACATTGAAAGCATAAATGCTGTGTGACGTAGCACAAGCCAGACAAAATAAACAGCGGCCCAGACACTGAAAACACATTTATAAAATAAATATCAAATCAAACACTTTCAAGCAAACATCTTTTATTGATTTGAAAAAAAAAAAAAAATTTCTTAGGTTTAAAATAATAATGAACTCTAATTGGAACTCCTTAAAGTTTTAAACTACCTTGGGCTGGGTAAAAATGATTGATTTCTTGTTTTTATTTGATTTTCATTTTTTACAAAATTATTGATTTTTATTTATACAAAATAATTGATTTTTAAATCCCAAGAATCAATTAGTCCATCTTGTTTTCAGTTAATGAATGGTACACTGTAGCCAACCTCCCATCCAATAAATCGTAATAAGCTTTGTGCTTTATTACTTCTGATATGAAACAAAGTCTCAGATTTCAAATTCTGTCCATTTTATTACAGTATTCAAACAAAAAATGTTGTTTTGGTGCTTTTTAATGTGGAGTGACAGATCACTGTAGTGATCGAAGTGGCCACGACAAACACACATGAACTGATCATCTCTGCTTTAATACTGGTTTTAGAATTAAATAAACATTAATAAACATCCAAAGGTATGTTAAAAGAAAGAGTACAACATACCAAATCCATATCCTGTTTCATGTAATCTCTCAATCAGTGTTTTAACCACTAAAAAACATCAATATAACAGCTTGTAAACAATGTCACATAACGTCACATTTACCTCAGAAAAAAACACATTTGGTGATTATAAATTTGTTAGTCAGCTAGAAAAACTCTCAAGAGGAGCATTTTGCTAAATACACAGTATGCACTATATATAACATTCAATTTTACTGTTCTTCAGTGTTTAATTTATGTTTTAAAACATCTGTCAAGTTTTAATGACAGCCACCATTTAAATGTTTATATTTCAAAAAACTTATTGGAGTAGAAATATAATTATGTAACTGAAACATTATTATCATAAAAACATCAGTGAGTGTAAATAAAGCATTTGTATACAAATCAGTTCATTTTAACCTTCAATATTATAGTAATATAGTACCAACAGAATCTCATGTATATTTTACAGCATTAGTTGAGAGATTTTCGTCCTTGAGAAAATTTGGCATGTACTGTACCTGATGTATATCCAGAATAATCAATACTGAATCAAATCGAATCGCAAACATGTGAAATTTGTGGCAAAACCCAGACCTAGTATGCCATAATAAACAGCTCATAATATATACAGACTGTCCTTACTTCTCACTTACATACACAACCCAGAATGCACCACATCATCTGCCAGCCTTGAACCTCAGAGGTGTTGCCCGTCCCATGTCTTGCGGTAACACTCACTCCCAAACATACACTTCCACACACCCACACGAAAAAGCCAGATCCAGTCAGTGCATCCTGTACCGTAGCGCTGTAGCCATGACAGGCCTATTCATAGCTCCTCCGAGAAAACAATATGGGCAGCTGCTGGTCTCTCTCACTCTCTACAGACACCAATTAAGCTCCATTACATACACCAACACAGCACTAACAAACAACTCAAGCCCGGGAGAGCAAGAGAGCTGGACAGAGATAGAATTACACAGACGGCGAGAGAGGTAGATAGATAGAGATGGAGAGAGGCGACATAAAAGAATGAGACGACTGGGCCTGAGTAAAAGCTAATGTTGTATGAAGCATATTGAATTATCCCAGCAGCTGATTTGCAGGAAGCCTGGAGGGTGGGAGAGCAGCCGAGCTGATGCATGGGGCCGATGCACCATAATCGCTCCTATCGATGTGCACGGCTCATACAGTCATTTAAAAACAGCTGATCCAGACAGCAGGGTCAAGAGGCCGAATGCACACACCAGCAACGTGCAGAGAGACTAGCTCTCTGTGTTTATCTTTGCTAGTGTAATTACTGCCAGCTTGATCATCTGCAGTAGGGCTACACACTTATGACAAAAAAAAAAACGTATTTCCCTTGATAACGCATGCGCCGTTATTCATGTTAATATATGATGGGCAAGTGCGTTCTATGTACTTTTTGTAGGCTGCACAGCCAAAACAACCTGAGAAATGTTCTGGAATTAATTCATTCCCCTTTTTATATATTAGTAAATAAAGACAGTGCCTTAATGGTCATCTTCACAGTGGGCCTCTTAGCAGCATGAAAAACAAAACTGTTATCAAAATTTGAATAAATTATACGGGAAAAGTAAACAACACATCAATATTAGAATGTGCCTATTCCATTAAGTCACTGAGTGCATTTACATTAGGACTGTAAAAAAAAATGTGAAGTTTGTAAGATTTATAATCTCAAAATAGACTCTCTTAACACAGTTTGTTCTTTGACTACTTCAAGGCCACATACAAATTTTAATGCAATACTAATTGTGAATACTAAGTAATACTAGTATTAAAAAGTAATATTACAGCAATCAAAGACTCATCATGTTCACCAATTTTTAACTAAACCACTGTTGACAGAGCTATCATGTATTGTTTATGGAAGGCTGCTTCACAAAGTGTGTTCTTGATGCGTTGCCATGTCCACTTATAATAAGCGATGGTAATTAACTCTTTCCCTGCAATTTGATGGGTTTTTCTATTGTTTATGACACAGCATTTCCCTGTCAAGTTTTTCCAGCTTTCCATTTTTTCACAGTTATTATACAGCATAATTATACAGCATCTCCAGATCCAAAAACAAGTGAAGATGATGGTCTGCTTTGTTTATGATCTGTTGTTTATGCAAATGTAAGTTAATGTAAATATTTGACAAAAAAGTGATTTTCTCAGCTTTTTGTTTTTGTGAAACTTAACATTCAAGCGTTGTTAAAAAAGAAAAAATGAAACTAGAATAAAATCTTCCATTTTTTTTTTGGCAGGTGGCTTATTTTGAAGATAAAGCATTTGGATTTAAGATTATTAAGGGTTGTTGGTTAATTTGCTTTTTTCCCCAGCAAGATCTGGCAACATTGAGTCAAGATGTTCCTTGTAATTTCTTGCACTGCACAAACAGAAGAGAGACACGTCTCTGATACACATTTAAATATGCCACTAACAACTAGTTGTTCAGTTCGGTTCAGCACACATAGAATTGTTGTAAATAATGTTGTTACTACCTGAATTTTTCAAGCATTAATTTGGTTGTAGAATGTGGTTGTCAATCCTGAAATTACTAAACCACCTGTGCACAAAACAGGATTAAGTGCTAAAAGGTGAACTGACAACCAATTTTAGCTGCGGTATGGCCTAAGTATGCCAGTTTGCCTCCCCCAAAAACATATCGATCCGTCAGTCACTTTCCAGCTCACTTACAGAGTGAGCTATAGGAGTGTCTACTGTAACACGCTGAGCCAAAGAAACAAAATAAAAAAATAATGCATCAAAAAAGCACTATGAAAATAATAAATTAAACATGCTAAACTGTGCCGAGTTACAAGTGCAGTATCTAGGTCGAAACATTAAACAGGCACTTGTCATTACTGACTGATTTAACTGCTTTCATACACAGAGTGGAGTCTGTAATTGGTTACAATGGTCATCCACTTGCCAAAAAAAAAATAAAAAAATTGCTCTAAATAGAACATTTTAACAAAATGGAATGGCATAAACACCAATTTTCCTGATTAGTAGATCATAGCAACCGTAACAGTAATCACAATTATTTTTAATTAATTGTGCAGCTCTAATCAACATTCGCATTGTCCACATGTCCAGTTAAAGAATTAGTCAGCATCTTATTTGTCCCACTGACTGTATTAAACAGAAGCTGGTAAGCAGTAATTGAGTGAGTCTCTGATGATACAGTATGTTTTAGGATTAAAATAATCCCTCACCCTCATGGATTTCACCATAAACAAGCCTCATATTTAAAACAAAGTGCCTTGTTCCTGTTGAATATACAGAGCCCAGTCTAATGGAGCATAGACGTGTATAGAAAGAGAAAGAAAGAAAGAAAGAAAGAAAGAAAGAAAAATAATAATAACATACATATTATGCCTCAGACAAACATTGCCCTCCAAAAGTTTGAAAACGCCCTAGAAAAGGGGTTTTGGACAATATTAGCATGAATCCTTTTTAATTTGTGATAATTTTGCACTGACAAGGGACAACACAAACTACGAAAACATATTTTATTTCATAAACAGTTTATACATAGGAAAAACTTAAAATTTCGATTCATCAAAATATTTACCATTAGCAGCTATTACAGCTCAGCATAATCTGGGTCTAAATTCATTTTATTCTTAACTTAACTGGCAATTAATTGTTAAAGCTATTAAGATGTGCTGACCCAAAACTCTTTTAAAAACCTGGGCCAAGTTTAAAGTAACCAGGCATCACAGCTGGCAAAAGGGCATGTCTGACTTTGACATGTATATACTGCCATTACTATGTAATCAAAATGAAAATTATTATTGCTGGTCTTCAATAATAATGTCAAGTTACTTTAATGTATTTGCACCAAAAAATTATAAGGATTTATGCTGATATCGTCCAAAACCACACTTTGCCAGGGGTGTTTCCAAACTTTTGGAGGGCAGTGTATAGGCTTCCAATTGTAAAGCATGGCAAGTAGACAAACATCTGCCAGACTTTCCCAGATGTCATAAATTTAATACATATGGGCCTTGAGTAAATAAATAATTAAAGCAAAAGTAGTATCTTAATCTACATTTTAAACATAAATATGAATGTTGCTGTTCATTTCTGTATGAACAATTTAATTACAATTCAAATTGAATTACATAATGATAACACAGTGGTCTAGCAGGCAAAGTTTAGAAGGTCAGGAGTTGCTTAAAGGACTAGTTCACCCAAAAATGAAAATTTGCTGAAAATGTACTGACCCTCAGACCATCTAAGACATTTATTTGAACAGATTTGAAGAAATTTAACATCAGCTGCTCAGCAATGATTCCTCTGCAGTGAATGGGTGTTGTCACATTAAGAGTTCAAACAGCTCATAAAACTACAATAATGCACATGTAATCCACATCACTCCATCAGTTAACATCTTGTGAAGCAAAAAGCTGCATGTTTGTAATAAACATCATTAATCGGTTTTTAACTTTAAACCATTGCTTCCAGCTAAAATACAACTCTCCTCTACAGTATTAGATTCTTCAGTTCAAAAGTTGTTTTGTCTGAATCATGAGAGAAATACAGTATGGAAAGATCAAGCACTGTTTACAAGTGAAAGGAGACAAAAAAAAGTTATAAACAAATATGTTGGTTGATTTTAATGTGAGAGGACAACAGAGGATGGACCCGATCAGCATATTTGTGTTTGCGCTAAGGGGAGCTTCAAGGGTTTCTATGTATTTTTGCAACGTTGAGTAATGTATCACAGACATATCTCACCAATCCTTTCATAAACAAAGTGTAAAGAGAGCGTAAATAAGAGACTCATTGTGCAGTGTATTGAGCTTTGTTGATTATAATGGAACTTTGTGAGATCGCAATGGGAGTTTGTAAATGAGCTACTGATTTAATACAACAGTTAAATAAACAAAAAGTGAATATTAAGTGATTGACTATAACACTACAGCCTGATTTTGCTCTATTTTGTCTTAAAAAATAGTTTGAAACAAGTCACAATTGAGCCGCTGCGCATCTCCATTCCAACACAGCGGAGTTTCGTTTATAAATTGTGCGTTTTTAAACTAATCTAGTGAGTCAATGATTCAATTTCCCATTTTTAAAAACAGTCACTTGCTTTATTCCTGAATGAATCAAATGTCAAATTCGAACAAATCAAATGAACAAATGATTTAGTGATAAAACCAAGTGAATTGCAACCACCTACTGGCAGTTTTTGTTTCATTTTTAAAGTACCTTTTCAGTTATTTAAATATTTTATATTTAAAACATTTATCTCAACATAAACGTATGAATTTGAGCCTCTGAGCCTCATTAAACATATAAGCCACTTACAAGCCACTTTTGTTTTCTTCTGTGCCACCTCTGTAGTGCAAATTCATTTTAATACTGATTTCATTTGATTTTTGGAAATGTATTTTTATTCTACTTGTTCTTATTCTGTTGTTTTAATTAGAAATTTTAAAAAGCTTATAAAATATATATATATTCTTTTTACATTTTGACATAAAAGATGACATACTTTTAATAAAGTTAAAGTTATGACTTTTATAAGTCTGATGGCACCCATTCACTGCAGAGGATGCATTAGTGATGCAATGCTAAATTTCTCCAAAACTGTTCAGATGAAGAAACAAGCTTATGTAGATCTTGGATGGCATGATGGCAAGTTTTTATTTTTGGGTGAATTATTCCTTTCATCGTTCATATTAATAATCACAATCATCAGGTAATATAATGGTAGTATAGTTCATTAGCCTGACTGTGGGCTGTTTATGGTCGCCAAGCAACTTGCTGTTTTAATATAGAATTTGTGTACTATTTTAAACTGGCTTTGAATGTGACTCATCCAATTAGATTCTACAGTTATTTTGTGTGTGTGTGTGTGTGTGTGTGTGTGTGTATGTGTGTATTCTAAATCTTGTTGTTAGTAGAATGAAAAAAGTTTTAAATACCATTGTTTGTTTTAGACTTGTTTTAGACTGTGACTAGAAACTGTGTAACTTAAAACAGTCGGAGCTCACCTCAATAAATTAATTATATCTCTTTCAAATCAAAAAGCCTTTTAAACTTCCAGTTTCAAACTCTGAATTTGTATCAAAAAATGCTTTTTCCTGCATCCCTTTTGGGATGAAAAACTCTTTTACACGGCTCGTTAAGCAGCATGCGACTGTGAAGGACCAACACGTTATTCTCCTATGAGTTTGCGTAACACTCCACATGGGTCACACTAAATTCTGCATGTGGTTAGTCCTCAAGGGTAAGGGTGACTTTGTGTGGAACATTTTAATGTCTGTATTCTCTCCTACTAGGGCGTTAAGTAATTGTTCTAGTTTATTTTATCTAGTTCATTTATTCATAAAGCATTTCAAATGTCTGTCTATTCAGCACTACTGTGACTACTTCTAAGACGAGGGCCTACTTAAAATCAAATAATGCAGATGTCAGGAACTACCCAACAGTAAAACAAGCCATCTCAACAGCTCAGATGAGAAAATACTCAAGTCATTTCATGCTAAATTATACTTATATACCGAAACGAAAGTAAGTCCAGGTCAGTGCAACCTGTGATCCCTCTCATGTCCAGATTTGGCCAGATCCACACACATGACTGCTCCCAGCACCTGGACCTACTCTAATTGGCCGATCTTGCTGAAGTCAACAGAGGCCCTCTCGTCTTCATTTCACCCTCTTTAAGAGATTCTGCTGATGCTCGACATTACCACAGGTCCACTGTTAACCGAGAAGGTGGCAGACTCAGAAAATAGCAGGTGAAGGAAAAGTGTTGGCGCAGTCGAATGGTTTATAACACTGGGGGTTTCACTCTTTATGAAACTGAGGACAGACCCATTAAAGTGTGTAAGACTCTGTCTTTCTTCACTGTATTCACTTCACTGACTATAGGGGTTATTCTACCAGATGGATGTCTATATACATATATATATATATATATATATCTTATGCTTAATAAGGATGCATTTACTTGATCAAAAATAAAAAAAAACAGTAATATTGTGTAATATTATTACAAATCTTACAACAGTTCTTTTAAATTAAAATATTACTGTATGTATATGTATATATACACATATAGAAAATCAAATAAATGCTGCCTTCGTAAGCCAAAGAGACCAGAAGTAGCTAGTAAAGTAATACATTACTTTAATATCTTGTTATATTTATTATATATAGAGTTATTTTTCAAAAAATAACTTTTTTTTTTAGTTTATTTGCAAAAAAAAAAAAAAACAGATTATTATTATGTCATCATGTTTTTATTGTGTTTTATTGTGTTAGCTGTATTTTGTAGTTATTTTAAAATAACTGCTGTTTGATTGAGATGAATTGGAATCCACAATGAAAAAACATGATTTTTGAAAATTGTTAAAAAATGAAGTTTTGATCTGTTTTTGCAAATGAATTCTTCATTTATTGACTGACAGCTCTCCTGTCCCCATGTTGAGAGAAACTAGGAGTAAGTGCAGATGCGTTGTGTGCGCAGATTCAGTATTTCTCAAAATACATAAAAACAAATGAAATGCAAACTCTGAATATGACGCAAACCTGCAATAATTTAATAAGTTAAATAACAAATATCCTTTATGCATTAAATCCAATTTTATAAACCAATGTCTTTTCTGCTGACCTTTGATGATTCAATTCAACCATACTAATAAGCAAAAATGACTAGAAAGACATGACATTTGCGTTTCTTTTTTTTTTTCTTTCTTTCTTTCTTTTCCTGCAACCTATTCTTCATGCATTCCAGAATGCCTTAGGATTATTCTTTTCACTTTTGACGTGAAAGGGCTTTTATGTTTGCCAAAATAGAAGTTTTATATATCAAAAACAAACAAGCAAGCCCAGCCCAGATGAAAAAAAAATAAATAAATAAATAACACAGAAGTAACATAATGCATTACTTTGCACAAAAAGTAACCAATTAGTTACTTTTTTAGGGAGTAACGCAATGTTGTAATGCAATACTTTTAAAAATAACTTTCCCCAACATTGAAAGAGACATTACATTACCAGCTATTCCAAACTTTTGACCAACAGATAGCAAACATTGTTAAAATACGGGGAAAAAAATGTATATAAAGGGAAAAAAATGGCACCCATGCTGTAGCTTCCTTTGGTCAGATAATCAGGAGCACACAAAGATTAAAGAAATATGTCAAGACTCCTGTGCAGTTAAAGTCAGACTAGGCCATACTCTTGTTCTTCAACTTTGCTTGTTAAAACTGCAGTGGAAGCCACTAATATACCAGCAAAAGAGACGAAAGGAAACTGATAGATAGCTCTGCCAAAGGGGAAGCCAAGAATGTTAGATAAAATCATAAAACCTCTCTCTTCTTTACTGAGCAATCGATACGCCCAGTTCCTTCAAAGATTTATCAGGAGGAATTTGAATAGCCAGAGTTTTCCTCTTTTTTTATCAGTCCCATTTTACTGTCCACTATTAACTCTTCAGCCAAGTCAATATTATAGGTGGAGTTTGGGAGGTGACTTTTTTTGGATATATATATATATATATATATATACACTGTACACCTGATCTTTTACAACTATTTGTGCCATTCACTTCTTGCTTGTATTCTAGCAAAATCTAGCAAAAGTTTTCCATCCTCTCTTTCCACACTATTCTCAGCTGTTGTATTAGAAAGCCTCTTGGCGGTGTTATATAGTTCTTTGCCTCCGCCAGGCTGTCAGAAGCTCTGTTTGAATCAAATATGCTAATTAAGAGAAACACAGAAGCAAAATGATTGACATATTGGCATTGATCTGTTTGAGACATCAAGACTGCTTATTTCTTAACAAAGGGAAGAAAGCTATTTGCATTGATTAGTTGGAACATTCACTGGAGCCTTTTCAGAACGAGACTTGTGACTAAAAGGAAACAAAAGACTGTTCTATGACAGTGTGTCAAACGTACAATGACTTTCACGGAGGTCAAAAATTATTTTGCCGTTCTTGGAGCTCAATTTGTTCATTGTGCACAAACCAAATGCCTTTTACTGCTAATATTATTGAAAGCGCCTTTTTGTTAATATTCATCACTTTTTAAAAAGACATTATACCACTTTCTCTGCCTCCAGGGTCTCGATAAACTCCCATTAAAGTAAATACTTATCTTAACAAAAAATGTTTAAACAGCCATGATTTCAAACATGATTTCTAGCTATTTAGTGTCAAAACATGCAGTGACTAACTTCATAATCATAATAAATACCGCCCCCAAGCTTTTGAATGATACAAAGTATATATACTGTATTGTGGTTTTGAACACAATATTTGAAGCCTCTATTGCTTATATATATATCATGCGCCTCGTGTTCAACATTTCATGACACAGATGAGCAGAGGTCATTTTTTTCTCTGACAGCTTCCTTCAATTGTGATAAAAGTCTCTTGACATTGCAATACCTACATCAAGTCCACAGCAACCAATGTATAGACACCAAATATTGACTACACTGTCTGAGCAAACGACGTATAGATACACCGGATATTGACTACGCTGTCTAAACAAACGAACCATCAGATTTCATCGCTTGCAAAGTGACAGAGCGGACAGGCAGTCCTAAAGATCAGATTAAAAGCGCAAATCGGATTTGCGCACAGTGTGAACAAAGCCTGTGTGACTTCAGTCTCTTATTGGACATGTTTGTTATGTGAGTGACCCATCTATCAAAGACTGAGAGACAGAGGAAAGACTTCAATTGGGTCTTATTGAATGACTTCAGCAGCGAGCGCAGGAATGAGTGATCAAGACCAAACAAAAGGGTACGTTGCGCTGTCAAAAAGAGCAAAACATGTTGTACTAGGGCAAGATCAGCAATCACAACATGCGCACACAAACCCACACATGTGCAGCCAGACAATCTGACGGCTACAGTAATGACCTCACTGTCTCACCTGTCACTTCCATCTGTCTTTCTCTCTCTCTCCCTCTCGCTTTATAACAGTCCGGCTCCTTTTCCCTTTATCACTGTCCAGATCTCTCTGCTAGCAATTCAATCTTCTTGCTGCCACCTCTGGCATCACGGCTCTTATTTTTCCAGGAGTATTTTTCCCCCTTCTCCTCACCACCACTATGAAAGGTGTGACAACGCACTCGACAACAGGTGCGTGTTCAGACAAGGTCGTGAGGGACGGAGCCTTGATTTACAACCTCTGTCTCTTCCACGTCTTTATCTGCGTGCCTCTCCTCTTCTCGCGGACTCTCCCCTCCCATCGTGATAAAGAACTGAGCTGTTGCTGTGGTGGACAGCAGGTGCGAACTGGATCAGAGAGCTATCATAAGGTAGTGAATACCAGATGAGCAAGGCAAGGACACACCTCGTGAATCACGCCGGAGAGTCCTCGCTTATGTTCCCGCAGGACAAAAGAGCAGCAAGGACAGGGACGGAGCTCTTAGACTCTTGGGTTTCCTCCAAGTTCAAATTGAAGGGAATATCAAACGGTAAGAAGTTTTGGATGTGCTTTGCCGGATTTGCAGCCGGATCCATTACTGACCGAAATGAAATGCTTGCAGTGTTGTTATTGTTAACAACAACCACAAAATGTTAACTGAAATAATGCTGCAATAAAATAACTTTATAAAAATAACAATATAAATATTAGGTGGAAAAACTCATTCGATGACACGTCCAGGTTGCGCTCACTCACCATTATAAATTGATCTAAACTCTAACTGCCCTTATGTTTTGCCGCAGGACAACAATTGTGAGTAAATTTTCTGTCATCTTTGCAAGACTGTAATATGAAGAGTGTACAAAGTAACAGATCTTTAGCAACAGTGTGAAAGTAAATAGCACATAAGAGGCACAAGACTGGTATAAACATAGATATCTACTGGTACAATTTGCGTCAGATGACTAAACATGCGTCATGGTTTTCAAAAGCATATGTTTTCACAGTCCACTTGACAATGCAAAAGCAGCATTTGCAGCTCCATCCACTTAGGAGAGCATTTTCAAAAAGCTGTTTCCTTGATAAAAATACCATCTCAGTGTGGACGGAAGGCCTAAACGGAGAGAAAAAGATGCATTTTCAAATGAAAACGTATTAGTGTGGACAGCCTAAAAGAGATGCTAAGATTTTTTTTTTTTTAAAAATAGTGATCAATGAAAAACTGCTGCTCCAGTCATAATCTGAGACATAGCCAGGTGTTGAAGTCTTTCCATTACATGGACATGCACAATAAAAAGGCACTCTCTGGATTGGTTCTGTTCAAAACAACACAGCGAAGCAAAAAAAAGAATGAAAATGGACAAAGGAGAGGACTAGTTGGAGCAGGAGAAGAAGAATCCTTGCAACACAGCGTCAAAAGTTTACATACACCTTGCAGAGGTTTTTTTTTAGTACTGACCTGAATAAGATATTCAGATTTTAAGATTTTAAGTTCTATCTTTTAACACTGAGGACAACTCAGGGACTCATATACAACTATTACAGAAGGTTCAAACACTCACTGATGCTCCAGAAGGAAAAATGATGCATTAACAGCCAGGGGTGAAAACTTTTGAAAAGAATGAAGATGTGTACATTTTTCTTATTTTGCCTAAATATCAAATGTATTTTTTTTTTCATTTAGTACTGCCCTTCAGAAGCTACAGAAGACACTTACATGTTGCCCAGAAGACAAAATCAGTTAAATTTACCCTGATCTTTAAATTCAAAAAGTTTTCGCATCGTTTCCCCTTCTGGAGCATCAGTGGGCGTTTGAACCTTCTGTAATAGTTGTATATAAGTCCCTCAGTTGTCCTTACTGTAAAAAGATGGATCTTAAAATCATACAGTTGTTGTTGGAAAACACACAAAAATGCTAACAAAAAAAAAAAAAACATTTTGCAGATTCTGCAAGGTGTATGTAAACTTCAACTGCAGATGACCTCCACCAACAACTGGTGCCAGAAGCAGAAAGGGAACAGGTGGGAGGAAATATGTGGACATTTGTGATTGCATGGGACAACGTAGCATTTCACCATTCACATGAAATCGCAAACAGGTTTGCAGCCCATCCAAAAACGATTTCCCTTTTTCTTCCTCCATACTCTCCTTTCCTCAATCCCATTTAGGATTTTTTTTTTCTGCCTGGAGGTGGAAAGTCTATGATCATCGGCCACATGATCAAATGCCCCTTTTGGATGCAATCGATGCTGGCTGTAAAGACATCTCAACTGGAGACTGCCAGGGGTGGATAAGGCATGCTAAGCATTTCTATCCAAAAGACAATATAAGATGCGATATGTACTGATGACTCCTTTACTATGCTGTACACATACTATCTAAAATGAATCCACACAAAATGTGCTAGTGTGTTGACAGTATGATTAGCTATTGCATCAGAGGTGCAGTGTTTTGATAGAGTTAGTGTATATTGAAAAACTTTTTTGCATTTTGAAATGTAGATTTAGTATTTATTACAAAAAAAATGTGGTTTTGGGCAGAAAATATGTTGCTAATTGTGTGATGTATGTGTACTGCAGTGTTAAAAGTTTAGAAGAAGTACTGAGTATTAGCAAACTCAGACTTTATTGACAAACAGTGGTCTGCTTGAGTTGATCTTCAGAATGTTAGGTTTGGGAAATGTTCCTGAGTTTAGTCTAACAAATCATTCTCTCCACACAACTGCAACAATGTCAACAAAAATGTGCTGTTTACATAGAGACATGATATTAAAACTTCAAAGTGTGTATATAAGTTGCCAAACCACACACACACACACACACACACACACACACACTGACATAAAGGTTATCCCTAATCCTCTGATCCTGGTTTATGCATTATCAAATATACCCACGAATGTCATATAAGCTGTCTGAGTAACCTAAATGATATCAAAAATAAGTCTGGAGGTGTTTATCGTTTTATTTTTATAAGTCATTTGCCAGACATGATTAGGAGTTATCTCAAAAGATCCTGTTAAAACATTTTATATTTACACATAGAGATTTAGAGGAAGGCCTCGCCAGCTCTGCGAAACGGAAACGGATTAGAAAAGCATTTGGATGCTTATTAAGATCCGAGAGATGGGGGTTTAGATTCAGACAGAGTAATTCGAGAGCCATTTTGACGCATTGGGGGCAGAATTAAAAGAAAGTAGGGAGCAGACGCTTTCCCTTTTTTCCTCTCTGAAATCTCACTTTCTGCAACAAGTTCAGGCTCCAGGGAAATAAAAGAGGGATGTGTTGTGAATGAAAAACGGAAAAAATGGCTGATAAAAAGCAGAGGTGGCATCAAATCAAATCAAATCTCTCTGCCAGCTGCTCTTTCGTCCTTAAATCATCTCTCTCTGGAGAAGACTGGCATCAGGCACTGTCTGCAGTGCTTGGAAATAACTGACTAAAAGTTGTGATGCAACTAACTTCGTTGTGACATCTGCTTTGAAATAGTGTAGCTTTTACAGTAACAAGCTGTTTATGCCAACAAGCAGCAATATAGCACAACGAAAAGCTATCAAGCGATCACCGTACTGTAGCGCTGAAGTCTGACAATGCACTTATTGTGTACATACATGTATTTACATTGTTCTTAGATTTTAAAAATTCACTGTAAAAAATAAAAAAAACACAATTTGTTGAGTCAACTTAAACTACTAACTTACCCTGCTGCCTTAAAATTTTAAGTTCAGTCAACTCAAATAAGTTTAGTCAACTTGAAATGTTAAGTTGTACTAAGTATCAACTTAGATATTTGTGTTTGCTAAACTTAACAGATGGGTAAGTAACCCAGCTGCCTTAAAATTTTAAGTTGAATCAACTCAAATATTTAAGTTGTCACTTAGTATAATTTAACATTTCAAGCATTTAAATTTTTTTTTGAGTTGACTGAACTTAAAATTTTAAGGCAGCCAGGTAACAAATTATTTTAAGTTGACTCAACAAATTGTTTTTTACAGTGTACCTGCATGTACTTTACATTTATAATTACACTGTTGACCCATCCCTTACACCTTAACCCACCCTAAAACCTACCCATACCACCAAACCTCTCCCTAACCTTACCCATATCCCACCTCAATAGCAGCAAAAGTGTTTTGCAATACAATATGACCACATTAAGTACATTGTACTTATTTTTGATGTAAGTACATAGTAGTTAAGGCCACTTAATATAAAGTGGGACCTAAAAAAATAATTAAAGCTAAATGTATATAATAAAAAACTAATAAAGTGACAAATTCAAAACGAACACCAAAAATAAAAATTAGAGGTTGACCGATACTG